>JAVGWX010000018.1:30619552-30697052 GCA_036924085.1 Ariolimax columbianus | reverse complement strand
GAGGTTATACTTTGCTCTAGTATTTGAGTCTATTACGATGGACTCGCACATCGGTTAACCACCGTCCCAATGCAGCAGACTTATAAGCTGCTCGATCCTTGCGCACTAAGCAGGAAATCGTCCTCCCGGCTACATCCAGCCCACAGCAGAGCTGGGGCCTGCTCAGAAGTACTTCCGTGGAAGTACAGGTCGACTAAGACTAAAACTGTCATACGTTTTGTATTTTAGCTACCCTCTGTAGTGAAATGGCTATTGTTCTCTTTATTTCTTGTTGGCAATCTCTGTTGTTGCTTAAAGTTGAGACGAGATATCCAAAACTCGTGACGTTCTGAACTTCTTGTTTCACTCAGGATAACTTCAGATCTGGTGTTGGCCTTGTCAGTGTTTATTGTCTTAGTCATGTTTATGAATATATTTCTTTCCGCGTTGTTTAACCAACAGGTTCATCAGTTCCAACCCCGTTGCGCTCTTCTAGAATGTAATTGAAAGCAAATGAGATGCGCATTTACAGATATATTTTATATATCCTATGGAAAATTAGAAGGATCCACAAGGCAATAATGAGGGAGGTGCATACGCAAAAACAGCATATCCACACATCAGAACAAGGCGATATATTGTTTGGAAATGTTTGGAGTAGAGGAGGGCAGAAGAACACTATAAAAGCGCGCTAATTTTCTGAGGAAATGGACAGGATATTTTGGACGTTTTAACATCGTGGCATGAAGGCAGACTTTGTCAGAGCTGATATTGTGGCAGGATGTTGTTATTGTCTGTGATCACATATGTCAATTGGCACATCACATGAAGATATTGGGTACAAACACAAATACTAAAAATCTGATTTTCCTGAAATCGGAATTCGAAGCCCGAGGCCGGCCATTTTGAATAGCAGAATCGTGTCCTAATTGTCGGGCCTGCCCAACGTCTCTAAACGTGCCGAAAGGCATGCAGAAATAATTTTTTTCCGCGGCAAAAGTACGGCCCTGGGCCGTCTCGCATAGGGTCCTATCTGTTACAAACAGAAGAAGTGGCGAGGGGAGAGTCTCTGGTGCTCTTAAACCAGAATATCACGGGTACGGGAAGTCATTAAACCATATGTGGTCATTCATTTAATGAAAGACTAAAGATAGTTATGTAGCACGACCTGATGACATGAGCGATGATGGTGGTGATGATGGTGGTGATGATGATGGTGATGATGATAACACAAACCCTTTCACAGTCCAATGCCTCCCTGACAAAAGCACAGTTCTTCCTCAATTGCAGTTAGTATAAAGTATGTTGTCGTAGTGGACAAGTGGTATCTACGGATATATCGTCCCGTATCCAAACTCCACGTCATACTTCATGCAGTCAGTATTCAGCGACATGGATTGCCCTAATATTATCCTTCAGCATGTCGCACCTATTACATGTTTCCAGGAGGTTAGGCCAGGTAATAGAGGTGGTCAGGTGGTCATGGTCCTGTAATGCGCCATAGTCACGTGTGTCATCATCCGTGTATCTCCATCTTGTTATATTCCTCTTGCACCGAAATGCACCGTTTTGTAGTCCGCTCAACGACTCCCAGCCAGAACTCTCACCGACATAGTCCCCACGAGCATTGTGGCCCCCAATCTTTTCAACCTCGAAAAGACTCCATGTAGGGAAGAAGGCTCTCCAACCCAGTGAAGGAAGAAAAACCCCATGTAGGAAAGAAGGCTTTTCCAACCTTAGCAATGTAGGCTTGCATGTGGATAAATCCTAGGTACGGCAGAAGGCTTTCCAACCTTGACAAAATAGGCTTACATGTTGAAAGACCCCATGTAGGAAAGAAGGCTCTGCAACCTTGACAAAGTAGGCTTACGGGTGGAGAGACCTCAGGTAGCGTAGAAGGCTCTACAACCCAGAGTGGGTAGCTTTATATGTGGATAAATCCCAAGTAAAGTAGAATGTTTTCCAACCTTGGCAAAGCATGCTTACTTGTGGAGAGACCCCATGTAGGTAAGAAGGCTCGCCAACCCAGGGAAGGCAAGTTTAAGTGTAAAAAGACCCAGGCAGCGAAGAAGGGTCTCCAATCCAGGGAAGGTAGCCGTCCGTATTGTTGAAAAACCCCATTTAGGGAAGAAGACTCTCCAACGTTGGCAAGTTAGACTTGCTTGTGGAGAGACCTCAGGCAGCGTGGAAGACTCTCCAACCAAAGGAAGTTAGGGTTAACGTGTGGGGAGACCTCAGGTAGCGTAGACGGCTCTCCAACCCAGGGTAGGTAGGCTTATATGTGGAGAATGAATGAATAATAAAATATTAGAGGAATTAATATCTCAGGTTTCAGCTGTTTGAAAGAGTGATCCATAGATGAAACCTTCTTCTTCTTCTGCGTTCGTCCTCAATTTGCCCCTACCAAGTCCTGAACATTTTACTTTGCAAGTAGTATAATGCAGTCCGGAGAACGGATTGCGTCGTGTCTCTAGTTTACTGCTTGACTACGATATTTTCACCTTTCGGTCCAACACATCCGTCTTCGTTAGATAGATTAAACCAATTCCTCCTCTCCCTGCTTTACCTTCCCAAATTGTTAGTCATAAACCCATTTTCAACTGAATGAGCTGAGGAGTGGTGAGATTGTGGAGAGAACCCTGTCTCTTTTCCACGAGAGGAAAATGTTCTAACCGCCCTGCCGATAAGATATTATAATAATGCCGTCTGAATATTGTAATTGTTGAGCACTCTTTTGACTCTACTAAGATACGGTATTCAACGCTCAAGACTTTATTATAGGAACCAACATCATCACACAGGGAACATTCAAATAATTATTGCGTACTCCGTTCAAGCAGCCAGCGAAGCGTATAGATATATATACACCCAGAGTCCCAGTCTGGCGTTTATTTCGTTTTCGAATCTTTCCAGACAGAACACACTTTCTCTACCCTCTCCCATAGTCACTTCCAAATATATCAACTTCTGCATATATGAATTTGTCTTCATCATTTTGTAGACTGTCCATGACTGCCCTTATCAACTCAACCTTGTCTCTCGTCATCACCGCGTCGTTCACCACAGCTCGTCCCGTAACTGCATCATCACTTCCGTTGCCCCAGATGCCTGCATCTCCTGTGAAGTAGATCCATGTGACATCGTGTTGTCCAGAGTTGTCCATAAGAGAGACCCACTCTCTTCTTAACATGCACCTTTCTATCTTACAAAACGTGCCCTGCGAGTCTGACAGTATCACTGCGTGTGTCAATCACTATATTCACTCATCTTTAAATAGGTGCATGGCCTTCTTTTGAGGGATAGAAATGCAGCGATTAAGGCAACTGTGCACCCCACCTCATAAACTGTGAACTCCTACAATGAAGTCTCTAACACTTCATCCCGGATAGTAGTGTCTGCTAGGAGGGCTATATTTACTTTAAATATAAAATTCTGACCTCAAGCCACCACCTGCTTTGAAGGTATGTTGGTGACATCCCTGGACTTGGTAGAGTTGCCACATGAAAAGATATGCCCACATCAGATAAGCCGATCTCAATGGAGTTAATACAGCCTTCCAACTGTAAAATGCGGCATGACGTATCTTACGCTGAGCACAAACTATAAATCGCAGTGCCAGTAAGACACTTAGAGATGGTTCCAAACATCAACGATCACCAAAAAGAATGAGTTGGGAAGAATGCACCAAGACGATGATTAATGTTTCCTGTGTCAGAGCGGGCGGTGAAAGTGCGCAGATATTTCTCTTGTGTGTACAATGCGTACAATAGAAGGGTCAACTGCTGGCATTTTGTTGCCCTTTCACATTGTACTTTCCTGATACTTCAGCTGTATGAAGGGAATGCAAGTCTTTGTTGTTATATCTAGTTGAAGACAAGTCCGCACGTGAATGATATCAGACGCAAGATATAGGTTTTAATTGGAAAGTCGTTCAAACTTCCGCATGTGGTGTCTCAAACCAGTTGGCGTCAAGACATTCCATACCTATCGTTGAAGTGCTTATGTTTTTACCCTTTTTCAATCTCTCTCTCTCTCTCTCTCTCTCTCTCTCGCTCTCTCTCTCTCTCTCTCTCTTTCTCTGTTGTTATCTCTCTAACTCTCATTGCACCCAACTAATTAATAAAATGTCACATACTTGTATATTCCTTCTCACCATTCTAGCACTTTGTTCTTTTTCTCAACATCGAATTGTAATCCTGCATTTCTTTCTTGCATTTCTCTGTTTCCAATGTAATCGTTATTACTTTTTTATGTAGTCTCATCTGTTTTCCTTGTCATTGATGAAGACTCTTACAAATAGTGTGTTGAGTAACCGCGCTTTATTGTTATTGCTCGTTTTTATTGTAGCTCTTCAAACGTTTTCCTTGAAACGAAATAAATCTGCTTCTATTCTTTCCATTTGATGCCACTTCTTACACAGTTGGTTCCAGGATCCATTTCCATTCCTAAACAAATTTGGATTGTTTGGGTACAGGAACACAATGAGAATTGGCAGGTGTTATGTATACACGTTACTACTTTATGTCGCAGAAACATGGGCACTGAATGACAAGTTGGAAAAGAGCATCGAAGATTTCGAAATGTGGGTATATAGAAGAATGGGTCGCATTTCTTCGAAAGAAAAGAAAACAAATGTGTAGTTATTAAAATGCTGTGGGTGGAAAGAGAATTAGTGACCGAAATCAGTGTTAGACAGTGACGTTATTTTGGTCATATAACAGGACATACCTCCTTGTTGAAGACCATACTAGACGGTAGGGTGGAAGGCAGTTGTTCAGGAGACAGAATTAAATATTAGGAGCAATTTTGTTAGTCAGAGAGTGATAAATTCTTGGAATTCATTGCCACAGGAAGAAGTGGAGGCAGGAACAATCAATGCATTTTAGAATAAATTGGATGGACATAGCTTTTAGAGCAAGGTAATGTAAATGAAACTAGTTGTATGCAGACTCTGCAGAGTCTTCTAAACCAGTATAAAGTTAAGTTAAAATTCATAGGCAAAGTGATAAAACAGGTCACAAAGATAAGAAAATACTGCCTAAAGCGTTCATCTGTCTTATTCTAAATTTGAATATTTAAAATAATAAACTGTGAGGTTAACATAGCTGTAAATCGGTACCTGGTTTGCAGATACATTTAGGAAAGTTAAAGGCGGCAGTAAAGAAGTTGAGAGGCACACAACACGTTTTCCTCTTTTTTTCAGGATCTTAGGTAATGCTCGTATAAATGCAGGCCAGTCACCATGATAAATTACGAGAAATAATCACAATAGGGCCTTTTGAAGACACTCTTGGAAATGGTCAAAAGACGGAAACACACATGAATTGATGAAACGGTCTCTGACAAATACAAACCTGCAAGAAGGATGACCCAGATGTCGCCCCAAAAAAGAGGTGTTAGGACAACATAAAAGAATGGATCAATCTCCGAAGCGAGGAGGCACAGACAGAGACCGCTGACAGAGTGGGGTGGCGTAGTTTGTGGGGGTGTCTTTATGTGTACCCCAGTGACATCGTCGGTCACTGGATGACTTGACCTGATCTGAGCCGTCATGACGAAGTTTGTAGTCTTCACCAGGTCGAAGCGGCTGCCCTACAGCATCGTTTCTCTAATCGAGGCTGTGGGCCAGGCACAGATCCTTCCGGTTTGTAAAACGGTGAAGCGACATCATAACACTGCTATTGGTAGTGACACTCACAGGTTCACGTCTCTCAAACACTACCTGTTTATGAGGAGCATCGTTATATTTATTTCACTACTATAGCAACCATTATGATGACCATCCTGATTAGGGCCCTTTGTAGAACATCGCTCTCATCATCCCGGATCTGTAAGACTCTCGATCGTTGGCCATCTCTTCCTCTCTCACTGTCATCTTCAGAACCGCTTCAATATCCTGTGTCCATTCTCTCCTCGATCTGTTTGTCTTGCTTCCACGTGCCATGTTCTCCAGTATTAATCTTTTCTAGACAATTGTAGTGTTTGCTGTGGACAGAGTATTTTATTTTCCTAGACCTAATATTCTTCAGCTTCTTCTTCGATCAACTGATGCTATGCTTTTAGTCCTGCAAGATTCACGAAGGAGACTGTGCGTTTCACCGGTCCCCCACAGATTTTCGAGCATGGTCGTTCTCCCGGTCAAACTGTCTCTCTTTGATCTGTGTAAGTGGGGCAACCCTACAGGACATGATGTGTGCTTAGATGCTCCGCAATAGCACGTGTCGGTGTCTCTAAAATTCATCATGTGGAAGTAAGCCTTTATCCTGCAATGTTCCATTCGGAATCTGAAAATTATTGTCTGACCATCTTTGTCAAGTTTTTCTATGCTGTCATTTTATGACGTAATATTATAAATTACTGCATTTTGTTCTATATCCAGCTCTTTTATTAATGTTGGGTTTTTCATGTTACCCTATTCAATCTATTTTGAGCACTTTCCAGTCGCACCTTGGCTCGAAGCTTTCGATCTTCTTCCCTTCATGTTTGCGTGGTTGTCGATGTGTTTCATCCGTCCGTGTGTGACCAGAAAGATGTCAGTCTTCGGGAATTTTGTTTTTGTCATTCACCAGTGTTCTGTCATAAATGTATCATTTTATTGTATTTTCATTTATGCGGATTCCATTGCTGGTTATAATTGAGCCGAGATATTCAAAACTTATGACGACGTTAGCTATTTGCTTCTCGAAGAAAGCTTTCGTTTTTGCCTTGTCGGTACTCATTATCTAGTTTTTTCTTATGTTTGTGTGCAGATTTTGTTTTTTGCTGCGTTGTTTAACCAATACGATCATCCGTTCTAGCCCTACAGCCCTCGTAGAAAGGGCAACTGTATCATCTGCATAATTTAGATCTGGTATTTCGTTTCAACCGATAGGGAAAGGGTCGAACTTTTCATAGTCTTTATCCTTTTTGACGTTTCTCGTTTTCAGCATAAATGTTTAAAGAACAAGCAGAGAGTATGCATTAGTTGAAACATATTTTCAAAGCAACATAGAGTATTAATATTTGCTCTTAAAAATCATTACGATTCCCTAGGGGGTCATTCATACAACACATTTTGGAAGAGGAGACTAATGCAAAACATACTGATGAGACAATGCTAGGCAGTGTCAGGTGAACTATACTCATCAGACTATGTTAGTCAGTGACACATGGAATATACTGATCAAGCTATATCAGTCGGGAACAGATGAAATATATCGATCGGACTATGTTAGTCAGGGTTGGACATAACATACTGATCAGAATATGTTAGAGTCAGGTTCTAAATGTTGTTAGAGCCTGGAGTGGGGTTGAGGATGAACTCTCAACACCAACTAAATCCTCCCAATGCGTGCGTCTCATATAGCTTCTGACAACAAAGTCCAACTCCTGGCCTTCGCATGGCAGAACTGTTCTGACTAATAGGAGAAGTGGCGGACGGCGAGTCACTGGCGCCTTAAAACCAGTAGTTTCGGGTTCGATAGGGCTCTAAAGCCTAGGAAGGCAGTTCATCTAGGAGAAGGAAAACTCTGATTTCAAACCATCTGAAGCCTTATCGGGTTTTGTCAGATATGGCTGTGAAACCTGTCTTCTGATAACTCTGAAAGTTGGTCAGCATCTACCAAACCTGACAACCGTCGACGTGCAAAGGATCACACGCAAGAGGACAATGCCATTCCATAGAGCAAGGAAAGGCTACCTCAGCTGAGTGTTGTGGCAGGCAGACCAGGCCCTAAACCTTGGTTGGCGGCCGGTCTAAGATTGAAGCCCCGACAGGCGAACAGATAGACCATTGCTCAGCGGATCCGGCAGCTTGTGCAGCTTGACTTGTTCTAAATGTATTGGTATCACCTTTCCCTTGGAGCTAACAAGGCAGACCAAGAGAGGGACCAAACTGCATGAGAAACACATGCTCTATATTTCTTCCCGGGCTGTGGGCTAATAGCACAATTACTATCGTCTGACAAGACGAAAAGTGCACATGATTGGGTGAGAGTTAGGTGAAACATATTGATCAACGTAAGGCCAGGTCAGACTATGTTAGTCAGGTTCAGATGAAACATACTGATCAGACTATATTAGTCAGGGTCAGGTGAAACAACTGATCAACGTTTAGGTCGGGTCAGACTATGTTAGTTAAGGTCAGGTGAAACATACTTATCAGACTATATTAGTCAGGGTCAGGTGAAACATGCTGATCAACGTTTAGGCCGGGTCAGACTATGTTAGTGAGGGTCAGGTGAAACATACTGATCAACGTTTAGGCCGGGTCAGACTATGTTAGTCAAGGTCAGGGGAAACATACTGATCAAGACTTCAACTCGCCTTAAGGCAGTCTGGCTGACGAGGTTGGGATCGGTACTGTCGCCCCATAATGGAAAGCTTACTGAGTAGACTCGCATTGCACTACATCCAGGGGAATCCCGGATCACCTTCTCTAGTACACCTCGGAATATGAAAAGAGCAACTGAAACCCACCACTAAAGAAATTCGTCAAAAGAGATCCAAACTAAAGCCCGGCACTTGAGTGATTATACTCTGCTACGATGCACTAATTTGACCCAACATGGAAAGTAACAATATTCCTTGCTGAAAATAAGTCAATCGTTCCTACGTTTAATGAAACTATGAAGCCCATAGCTGAAGTCTTGGTGCTGACGCGGATGGCAGCGGATTGAATTCCCCGCCAGGAATATGTTGGGAGAAATAAATATAGCCAGCATAAGGCGTGGCGGCAGCAGTGGCGAAGCGACCTTTAGTCCTAATGCTAAAGTCCGATCGACTGCCCAAGCTATGGGAAATCTATCTATCTATCTATCTATCTATCTATCTATCTATCTATCTATCTATCTATCTCTCTATATATCTATCTGTATATCCTTCTATCTAAATATCTATATATCTATTTTTTCTATCTATATATCTAACGTTCTATATATCTATATTATACATATATGTTTTATTTCTATCTGTCTGTCTATCTATCTCTCTAGCCTTCTATATCTATCTATCTACCTACCTATTTGCCTTCGTGGATTTCTATTGTATTTAAAATGATGTTTTCTCTCCCCCTGTTAATACCATAGACAGCCCCAGGACCTAGACGAAGAATGCAAGCCATTACTTAACCTCTCTGTCGACAAGAAAGACGCACATTATTCTGACTAGTTAAATGGAGAGTGAGAAATTACATATTTTGAAGATTAGTAAATCCTCCGACCAAGTTTACAGCGTGGATCCAGCTATCAAACGCCCTCCTGGAGTGACTTTGTATTCTCTGAGACAGTTGATCAACCATTCAGGTTAACGTTTCTTAGCGTCTTGTTAGGCAGAGTCCCGTTTATGGGACCTACAAATAACGCGCAGATTCCCAATTTGGGGTCAGTTACACGAATGTTTGTTCCTACAACATGGATGATGATGATGATGATGATGATGATGATGATGATGATGATGATGATAAAGATGATGATGATGAAGATGATGATGATGATGATGATGATGATGATGATGATGATGATGATGAAGATGATGATGATGAAGATGATGATGATGATGATGATGATGATGAGGATGATGACATTTCTCTTGCCGTTCTTCCAGTTCTTTTTTATTTATTTATTTTTTTCATTGACTTTTTTTAGCGTTTGGCTTATTTCTCTATTCCCCGAGGCGGTGTGCGTTGCACTGTGGTTTTTATTTTGCTCCTGTCGGCCCAGTGCATCCGACTTCATCATGCATCTTATGTAAGGGTCTGCTTCCTCTTGCATTTTCTAAGGGGTTGCTTACCTGGGGTAACGGCCGATGCTGTGAATGGGATCGAACCTAGCACCTTCGAGTTGTGAGCCGTATCACTTAACGACGAGTCCACGATGTCTCCGTATTCCAGTTCTTTCTTTTGAGTAGTCTGTGGTTTAGGGTTGCGGATGGGTGAGAAGGTGTCTGAAGAGTCCGTTATGGGATCTGAAAAGGTGCAGGTAAGGAGGTCATGGAATGTTCGCTATCTGAACTGTTTCCATTGTCCTTCTGCAGTCTTTTAGAAGCATCGCAGGACGCTGATCCTCTGCACAGAGCTGTGCCCATATGTTGTGCGGTCTTGACCAGCATCTTCTCATGTTTCCTGGACGAAAAATAACTGAATTTGTTGATCCTTTTCTGACATGTGATGTCGAAGTTTGCATGTTTTCATGTAGTGTATAGTTTTAACTAGTATGGAGGGATAGCTGATCACATCCCTAACTATCCATAGGCACCTCTTACTGCCTGAAAGGCTTCAGTATTTCTCAATTTGCTCCCATTTTGAGAGCGGGTAACATGCAATACATGTACGATGTAAATGTATTATCCTATTTTTAGTGAAAAATGATATATCACATTACATTCCAGATTAATATTTCTCACTAACTCTTTAGCGCAGTGATGTTCCACTTGAGTTTCTGATTGTTTTCGTAATTTTGTTTCATCGTTTTGGCATGTCATCATAAGTAGGTTCTGATGAGTATCAGAATTCTGCTGTAGAGTGTGCCACGGTCTACTCTTGCTCTCATGTCTTATACCATTATGAATGCGATCAGGTCACGGACTTGATTGGAATGCACACTAATCGACGACTTGCACTCGTGTCCACGGAAACGTGTTGTGGTTTTCCATTTGGATTAGTTAGTTGGTTCATTTTGTGGTGTTTTCCCCTTCGATTGTGCTGACATGGTCATATTCTATTTGCAACAGTATTTTGGTTGCCCTGTGCCCTGTTACAAGTTTTTCCCTTCGATTGTCCTGACATGGTCATAGACTATTTGTAACATTATTTTGGTTGCCCTGTGCCCTGTTACACCGTGAGTGATGTTTTCAAAAGGAAGGACACACGCATCTCTAAGTGATGAACGGACAATGTGGACGATGAAATCCCAGAAGTTCCAAGCAACTCCTGGTCTCAAAGGAGGTGGGAAAAGAGTGCTTGCATCCTGAATTGCTTCCAGTCGCCTTGACTTATGTCTTGCCATTAGTCTAAGGTAGCTCGTGACCAGAGAGTGAGGTCGATGACCAGCACAGTTTCATCCTCACTATAATCCATGTGCAGCGCAAGTTACGTCAAGACAAAACCGTATGTTGATGTCTCCACGGACGTTCGAGATGGGCAACTAACTAACAACCAGCATGGACACTCCTTCCGTGTTATACTTTGAGAAACGCTGCAGAAGGTCCAAGAAATAAATCGTATATAGAAAGCATGCAGAGATCCGCTTTTGGATGGTCTCTTTCTGTTCCCGCACATGGCTTGCTTGAGACTGAGGTTACAAAGACCTCAAGCTGTGCTCAGTGAAGTCGGTGCTTTCAACAGATCAATGGCGACAATATAGTGACGAATCGTTCCGTTGTGGGTCTCCAAAGTCCAGGCCTGGAATGTCATCTCCAGTGACTGTGCTAATACTGGTAATTTCCTATATGAAAGAGTTTTAAATGAGTCACTGGGCCAGCGATAGGTGATCAACATGAAAGATGAATGTGTCCATGCAGGGGTAATGTAATCTTTAAGTAGCAAGCAATAGGTTCATGTCACGTTACAGAAAAGCTCAGAACGAATGCCAGCTGCTATTTGACATGCCTTTATTCTATTAGCATGTTTCTCTCAAATCTCTCACTCTCTCTCTTTCTCTCTCCTTTTCTCACCCTCTCTCTCCCTTCGTTTATCTTCCTGTTCTTCTTCTTCTGTCTATATCTGCTACGTTGTTTCTTGTATAAACTTCGCTGTCTTTTGTTGTTCACATATGTCCATAAAGTTTCTCTTCCAGTGTTGTTACTATGGGACAATATGATTTTCTCTGTGTATTATATTTTGGGCAGTTCTGTAATGTGTGCTCTGCAGTCGGGGGTGTCTGCATGTACACGCAGCTGAGTTGTCAATCTTCAAGTTTGTGTACATGGGGCTGCTAAGTCGGTTGTGTTCTGTTCAAATGCGCAACACAACAGTTTGTTCACCCCCCCCCCCCCCCCACTATTTTTGCATTGTGTATGTGAAAGTGAATAAATGCGAGAGAGATGGAGAAAGAGAGAAAGAGAGAGAGAGAGAGGGAGAGAGAGAGAGAGAGAGAGAGAGAGAGAGACAAAGAAGAGGACAGAGACACAGAAAGAAAATATACAAAGCAATGTATATAAATATTTGAAGAGGAAACAATTTACAAGAAAGTAATTTACAGGCGTGGTCCTTATCGAAGACGGGATATAAACATGCTGGAAAGAATACAAAAAAGAGCGCCAGAACTGGTAGTGCGATTCCAGAATTACAGTTATGAGGAAAGACTAAGAAAAACCGGCCTACAGTGTGAAGAACAGAGAGAGTAATTCGAGGTAACAATACAGGTTTATAAGATGATCAGAGGAACGGATAAATTAAACTATAACAAGTTTTTTTCAAAATACAGCCACCCACAACAACAACAGGGCATAGCTACAAATTAAATAAAGAGAGGTCCATATTAAATATTAGGAAATATTTTGTTAGTCAGAGTGGTGAATGCTTGGAATGCATTGCCACAGAAGATAGTGGGAGCAGAGACTATTAATACATTTATAAATAAATAGGATGCGCATAGCTTTTAAAGCAAGGTAATGTAAATGAAACTGGTTGTATACAGACTATGCAGAGTCTTCTAACCCAGTATAAAGACGTTAAGTTAAGTTACTATTTTTAGACAGAGTTGTTAAAGCGCTTACCTCTAGTGACAAACGGACAGGGCTTGATCTTCAGTCTCGACAAGCTTCAGTTTACTCATATGTAAATGACTACCTACCTTACATTTAGAAAAGACAAGATGTCTAAGAAAAAGACACCACATTTCATCTAAAAAACATACACAAAACTTTGTGTAATGAAGTATCTGGAACATACGGTTTCTTTCAATCTCTTGGAATAATTGTGGCAAATGTATCATAACTGTTTGGTGTAAATGTGGTTCACAATTGATATCTCTTTTTTGATCAACACAACTTATGTGGTCTGGCCTCGGCGGACATTTTCTTCATTTTTTGAACTGAAACCCAAGTTGAAAGGACGACTATTTCAGACTCTTCTTCTTCTTCTTCTTCTTCTTCTTCTTCTTCTTCTTCTTCTTCCTCTTCTTCTTCTTCTTTATCATCTTCTTCTTCTACTTTTTCTTGTTCTTTTTCTTACTCTACTTCTTCTTCTTTGCCATGTTTTTTCTTCTTCTTCTTCTTCTTTTACTTTGTCATCTTCTTCTTCTTCTACTACTTGTTCTTCTTCTTTTTCTTCTTCTGCTTCTTTTTATTTGCCATTTTATTTTTCTTCTTCTTCTTTTTACCTTCTTCTTCTTTTTCTTCTTCTTCTTTATACCGTTAAAATAATTTCATCACAATTATTATGTTATTGTTATTATAATCATCATTGTTTTCATTATCGTTAATATCCTCACTATATAATGATGATTTCTTCAGCATTATCATTATTAACAATTGAATCATCATTATGAGTGTCACAATCGCCGTCGTTATCATAATCATCATTTTAATTATCTTCATCATAGTGAAATTTACTTTAACCATTATCAATTGTATCTCTATCATGACTCATTTATACCATGAGATGACAGGAGTATGCACCTGGCTGCACATATGGACGGTTTCAATATATCCCCGTTCACTAGGTAGAATGCTCGGTTAAGGAATCCAATAGCAGACAATGCCGTTGGGGCGGGAGAGCTAGAGAGTACACAACTTAACTTAATGTCTTTAAACTGGTTTAGAGGGGGACGGCGTGGACTAGTGGTTAAGTGGCACGGCTCACAACCAGAAGGTGCTGGGTTCGATCCCCATCACAGCACCGGCCGTTACCCCGGGGAAGCAACCCTTAGAAAATGCAGGAGGAAGCAGACCCTTACATAAAATGGATGCTGAAGTCGGATGCACTGGGCCGACAGGCGCAAAATAAAAACCACACCGCCTTGGGGAATATAGAAATAAGGCGAACGCAAAAAAAAAAAAAATACTGGTTTAGAAAACTCTACGAAGTCTGTATACAACCAGTTTCTAAAAGCTATACGTATCGAATCTATTCTTAAATGCTTTAATTGCCCTTGCCTCTAACTACTTCCTGTGGCAATGCATTTCAAGCATTCACCACTCTCTGACTAATAAATATCTCCTAATTTTAAATCTGGACCTTTTTTATTTAATTTGTAGCTGTGCACTTTTGTTCTTGTAGGTGGTTTTATTTTGAAAAACATGTTATAATATAATGTAACTTTTCCTTTGATTATCTTATAAACCTGTATTGTCACTTCGAATTCTTCTCTTTCTTAAACACTGAAGGATGGTTTTTCTGAGTCTTTCCTCTTAACTGTAATTCTGGAATCCCACTATCAGTTCTGTCGCTCTTCTGTGTATCCTTTCCAGCATGTTTATCTCCCCTCTACGATAAGGAGTCCACAACTGTACACAGTACTCCAATCTAGGCCTTACTAATGCTTAATACAGTTGACTATCACTTTCTTGCCACTGTGCTTGTGTACCTGCATTTGTGTGAGGTATAGTGTCATTTCTTTTAGGCTATGCCCTGCTATCTTTAACTGAAGATCACACGGCTGTTTAGAGCTGGGTAGACTGGTAAGTCCGCCAAGAGGATACTTAAGAACAATATAAAGGACCACGGAAGCTTTTTAAATACGTCGTAAAAGACGACTATCGAGGAAGGAGCAATTTCATAATGTAAAATATGCTGCTACAAAAAAAGCTAGTACAACAAGAGAACACATAGTTGATTGTGGTAGTACTCTATACGTTGCCATTTTCAGTGATATCCCTATGCTCTGATAGGAGCCGAATAAAGACAAGAAAAGTGGGGGCTAATCCATATCCTTCTTTATGAGAGACAATCGTTCTAACGGACCCGAAACTCGATACAAAATTTACTTGTCAGCTCTTTCAAAATGTCGAAGAAAATAAATAGAGGATTTGAAAAAGTAATAATTCAATGGGGCATTTTGAATCAATTATACAGAGACGAGAAAACGTATTTTTTGTGGACGGAATTCACCGACTTCTGTAGCTAGCAACACCGTCCTTGCTGGTGGAAGAACAGGTTGACAGAAAAATGGGTGGACAATAATGGCGATCATTAGCAAGTATATTGATGTCGTTTAGTAACACAAGCTGGGAATTATTGTCCTCAGTGTCGGAAAGAGGATAGAGATGGCAGGTCTGCCGGGAGGAAATAGGAGCAAGTAGGATGGAATAATTATGGAGGTCTTTTTTCATATGGAAACACCGGTTTAGCGAAGTTTGAGATCACATGGCGTAACATGATATTCCAGAAGTTTGATAGGTTCTTATGGGAACAATAATATGTGTAGCCAGTAAGATGGAAACAGTTTCTATATTGTCAGGTATGAAGAACAAGTGTTGCTGTTGTTGTTGTTGCTGTTGCTGTTGTTGCTGATGTTGTTACTGTTATTGTTTCTGTTCTTGCTGTTTTTGTTGCTGTTGTTGTTGTTGCTGATGTTGTTGTTGTTATTGCTGTTGTTATTGTTGCTGTTGTTGTTGTTACTGTTTTTGTTGCTGTTGTTGTTGCTGTTGTTGTTGTTGCTGTTTTCATTGTTTTTGGTGTTGTTGTTACTGTTATTGTTGCTGTTGTTGTTGTTGTTGTTTTGTTGTTGCTGTTGTTGGTGTTGTTGTTATTGCTGTTGTTATTGTTGTTGTTGTTATTGCTGTTGTTATTGTTGCTGTTGTTGTTGTTGTTGTTTTGTTGTTGTTGTTGTTGTTATTGCTGCTGTTGTTGTTGTTACTGTTATTGTTGCTGTTGTTGTTGTTGCTGTTTTCATTGTTGTTGCTGTTGTTGTTACTGTTATTGTTGCTGTTGTTGTTGTTACTGTTATTGTTGCTGTTGTTGTTGTTGTTTTGTTGTTGCTCTTGTTGTTGTTGTTATTATTGCTGTTGTTATTGTTGCTGTTTTTGTCGTTACTGTTATTGTTGCTGTTGTTGTTGCTGTTGTTGTTGTTTTGTTGTTGCTGTTGTTGTTGTTGTTGTTATTGCTGTTGTTATTGTTGCTGTTGTTGTTGTTTTGTTGTTGCTGTTGTTGTTGTTGTTGTTATTGATGTTGTTATTGTTGCTGTTGTTGTTGCTACTGTTATTGTTGCTGTTGTTGCTGTTGTTGTTGTTATTTTGTTGTTGCTGTTGTTGTTGTTGTTGTTTTGTTTTTGCTGTTTTTGTTGTTGTTTTGTTGTTGCTATTGTTGTTGTTGTTGTTTTGTTTTTGCTGTTTTTGTTGTTGTTGTTGTTGTTTTGTTGTTGCTGTTGTTGTTGTTGTTATTGATGTTGTTATTGTTGCTGTTGTTGTTGCTACTTTTATTGTTGCTGTTGTTGCTGTTGTTGTTGTTATTTTGTTGTTGCTGTTGTTGTTGTTGTTGTTTTGTTTTTGCTGTTTTTGTTGTTGTTTTGTTGTTGCTATTGTTGTTGTTGTTTTGTTGTTGCTGTTGTTGTTGTTATTGTTGCTGTTGTTGTTATTTGTGTTGCTGTTTTTCCTGTTGTTGCTGTTGTTGTTGTTACTGTAATTGCTGCTGCTGCTGTTGTTGTTGCTGTTGTTATTGTTGCTATTGTTGTTGTTACTGTTGTTGCTGTTGTTGTTGATGTTGTTGTTGTTGCTGCTGCTGTTGTTGTTGATGTTGTTGTTGTTGCTGTTGTTGTTGATGTTGTTGTTTTTGCTGCTGCTGCTGTTGTTGTTGTTGTTGTTGCTGAATGCCAACTATGAGCAGGTTTACCTTTTTCTACCCAATGAACAGAGCATTAAGTGGTTAATAGCAGTAGCTTTCTTCACATCCCGAATGTGCTAATGAGGGCCGCTCTCTGCGTGGCTTCACCTGCAAGTTGCTCCCTAATTAACTATCTGACATCACGTGACTTCTCATAGTCGAGGTGCGCAAAGGTTTAACAGCAACCATCGACTAGTTCCTCATCTGTCGGTGATATTGGTGAAATTGTTGCGGCTGTATATATAGTTCGCGCACATCATCAACAATTGGCTGGAATACCTTTGCTATCTTCTGTGGTTACAGGCAAACCGTATTAATCATAGTGCCTTTATCACTATGTGTGTGACTTTGACTCTCACTGTGTGACAACACTTTGTGACTACCTCGAACATAATTTCTGTGTCATTCGTTATGAACATAGAGATTTTCCAAACCTATTAGATGTCACATTTCTGCTGCCTTGCGGGATACTTGTTTAAGGGAAAAGCTTCGGGAGAAAAAATGTGCATCCTGCCGTATCTCCAGTCGTCTCGAAAATGTCATACCACTGGCCAAAAATAGTTCAGAACGAGAGTGTGAGGTGCACATTTGGCGCAATCTTCCTCAGTTTAATCCAAATTACCGCGCATATAACCCACTTCAGCGGACAAAGCAAATTGAAAAGATTATTCATACTGCTGAACAGAGACAAAGCACATAATGGTATTGAAAGCCAAAGTCGCACAAGAGCATCAACGAATTCATTTATCTCGGTAACTTCCGATGGCCCTGAAATGTAAAGGCAGATCAGACTATTCTGGACATCCGATGACATGACTTACATCCGCAACGTGGAGATCTCTGCTAAAACAGACCTCCACACTATCTCAGAAACACTTGATCTACGCCGAATTTATTTGTTCGGTCATGTTGTACGGCTGGACCAGGAAACACTTGATCCACGCCGAGTTTCTTTGTTCGGTCATGTTGTACGGCTGGACCAGGAAACACTTGATCCACGCCGAGTTTCTTTGTTCGGTCATGCTGTACGGCTGGACCAGGAAACACTTGATCGATGCCGAGTTTCTTTGTTCGGTCATGTTGTACGGCTGGACCAGGAAACACTTGATCGAGGCCGAGTTGATTTGTTCGGTCATGTTGTACGGCTGGACGACCGATCCACAAGATACTCCACAAGTCATTCGTCTGCTTCAAAAGTCGTCCCCTGACCGGCTGGATGTTCAGATGAGGCCCCCCCTTCACAGTATAGATCCAGCAGATATCAACCTCCACCTCCGCCCTGGTCGAGACCTGGAACCAGGCCACAGCAGCGGGTCATGGATGTGGTCCACCGACGCTATGGGCCTGAGACGCCTAAGCGAACATTATTATTATTACTAAACAAAGATAATGGTCTTCATCACACGTGATTAACACACATCATCATTTCAGAGATCTCGTCGATTTCCTACCCCGCTAACCAGACTGCCATGATACAGCCTGTTTCCAGAGAGAACTGCATAATGTGAGGTTGGTTTATGGTCAGTATTGTTATCTGACCTTGACTAACAAAGTATATCCACTATGCCGTGCCTGGCCAGATGTTTTTTTCCTCTATCCCAACAGTGTCGTTTAGGCACGTACGCAGAACAAGTGTCTTTATCAAGTCAATTCAAGTCCTCCAGTAACCGGTAAGGTCGTTGTGGTATACAGGAAAACACCTCCACAACACCACTTGACACTCTCTGTCACCGGCCGCTGGCTGTGCCTCATCTGGACGGAGATGGGTCCATTCTGTTATATTGTTCTCCGCTTTCTGCAATGACCTCTTCGTCTTGCACATTTACCTCCAGGGTCGTATTTGCAAGATGGGAATTTCCATCTTTTGACCGTTGCTAAAAGGTCTTCAAAAGGCCTTTTGCTGCTTTAACTCTTTCTCTCATTTCCTCATTTGTAACTCGATTACTCTTTATGCAAGATACATAACACATGTGGTTGTTGTTGTTGTTGGTGAAAATCCACAAGGAGTATGTTTACTCTTTTGTCCCCCCCGCTCCCCTCCCTCGCCGCCCCTGAAACGAGCGTTAAATGGGGTGATGCAGTAACTTTTCTTACATCTCGACATATTGAGATAGACTGCGGTCTTCCGAGTGGTTGTTCTTTGCTTGGCTTTGTCTGCTTTGCCCTGACTACTACATGGATGACGGGGGAACAAATGTTAGCATGTCAGTGAAACAAATGTGTGTATGCATATATGGAAAAGAAATATGTGTATGTCACCATGTATGCATGGCAAATGTATGTAATATGTATGTACGAGGCGTGTTCAAATGATACCGGCCCCATTGGCTTTATTACAAACATACGAAAGGTACATCATCTGGTGTGACAGAATAAAATATGGCAATTGTTGTGAAGCAAACGTGCCACATGGTTAGTTAGAAAAAGTCGCCAACGGTATTCTGATACGCAGAACACTGCTTGGCTAGACGACGGATGCCGTCGGAAGAAAATGACTTTGGTTGCTCTTTGAACCCATGACGTCTGCATCGGAGTCGAATCTTTATTATATCAGAATTTTTTTTAAGGGTCTTAACAAATGGAAGTTACAAGAGGACATATCGAGCCTACATGATGAGTGGGCAGTACTTTCCACCTTTTCTGTACAATCTTCGCGCTAGGCTCTTTAAGGTCTACAAAAAAGAACTCCCTCACGGTAAACAAAAACGCTGTTAGCATAACTTTACCAGCATAAATGTGTAAATTTACTTCTTTTGGTTTCAGTGATCCGGGATGTTTCCATTGAATCCTAGCAGTTTTGCTGCTCGTGGTGACACAGCGATTCATCACCTGCCACTATGCGCAAAAGAAACTTCTTCTTCTGCTGCGTTCGTTCTCTATCTCCAGCTACCGAGCCCTAAACAGGGCTTTGCAATTAGCATGATGTAGTCAGGAGAACAAAATGCGCTGTGTCGCTAGTTTACAGCTGTACTGCCATATTCGCACTTTTCGGTCCGACACATCCGTCTTCAGCAGAACCAAAGAAATGAATCACCGTCCTCTTCATATCGCAGCAACTTGTTTAAACTCCACCCCATGCGATCGTCCTTATGGCGGTTGATTAGTAACCGAGGTAACCATTGTGAACACACCTTTCTTCTTCTTCTTCTTCTTCTTTAGTTCTCCATCTCCCACTACCAAACCCTGAAAGGGCTTAAGTAGCAGAATGTAGTCCAGAGAACGAATGCGTTGTGTCGTAGTTTACAGCTTGGCTGCGATATTTGCACCTTTCGGTCCAACACATCCGACTTCAGCAAGCATTTTTTTTAGTACCGGGTTAGCATTCCCTCTTCGATCCCTTCTCCTTAGCCAGTCTGCCCTGATGCAGCCTGTTATCCAGGAGGTGTAGAAGGGTCTTGGCAGCTCTCGTTCGCTGGCCCTGACACTAGCAGTCAGCTGTGGGTCGCTGACCACTGCAGCTTATGCGCTACTCAGTATCTTGATCGCGAACACACCTTTCGATACTTCAGTTTCTTGCTAACCACCATTTGAACTGTCTCTAGCAACACAGGGAATTCCTCTGCCAGCTAACGTAAGCTCCGACGGCGGTCTACCCAAATAGCCTCAACAAATTTGGCGATGGCATCTTCTGTCGCAACAATATGTGCCTGACCTGGTCTCGGAAGATCTTTCGTTAACTCACGTCCTTCTTTAAACATCGTTGTCCAGTTCTTCACTGTTGTCTTCGACACACATCCGAAACCATACACTGTCTGCATTCTGCGATGAATGTCAACTGGTCGACATCCTTTAGCAGTTAGAAACCGAATAACCTCTCGCTGATCAACTGTGGACGGATTCCGTATCACACCCGCCATGTTTTGAACGGTCTGCTGAGGAAACTATGAGTCAAAGGATTATGAAATTGTGCAAGCTTGACGGTTGGCATGTGCTGTCACCAGAAGCTACGTCATCATGCGCATCGTACGGATGCTTACGTGTTGCAGTCCGGTTTTATTTGAACTCTTTTCGTGTATATATATATATGAAGAGCAGCAAAGATGGCACCATAACTGGCAATAGGTGGACATTGCTATTCTGTTTAAGTTCATTTTAGATGCCACAAGACTAGGGATTTTCCGGGAATTCATACTAGTCGACGACTTACACTTGTGTTCATGGAAACGTGTTGTCGTTGTTTTCCAATTGAACTTAACTTAACGACATTGTCGCCCTTCGCCCTATCTGAAGACAGGGTCAGTTTTGTTGTATAAAATTTAGACACAACTATAATGAACTGCCACCTGGAGAGAGATGGGCTTTGTCAGGTGTGTAGCGGCCCAAGACTCACCGTTGTTGTATGGCTATGGCGGGAATTGTTACTACAAACTGCAATTACGGTGCCTCAACTACCTTCTAGGTTATGGGACTGATGATGATGATTAATATATATATATATAGAGAGAGCAAGAAAAAGAGAGAGAGAGAGAGAGAGAGAGAGAGAGAGAGAATGTGGAAGGCTTCATTGCGTATCTGATCGATACAGGGTGGGAATGACACAGATTATGCAAACCCCTTTCTTGGTTGTTAGTAATTAAAGCCTTCACTTTTTTTCCAAAATGGATGCAGGTCGTTCATAGAGACAGCAGGCAGGTAGCGTCTGTGAATGATGTCCACATGGCTACGCGCATCATAGTTTCGTTTGCCGTCCAGGTACACCACATCTTCAGTGGTGTTGATTTTGTTATCATTTGCTATCATTCCTGTCGTTTGCCATGTGCCATGCTTTTATATCTAGATGTATGCCCATGAGGTGTGAAGGTCTATCTATATGCTAAATCTTCTTTGTGCTCCGATGGCTATATCAGTATTTAAGGGTAGGAGCTTGAGAAGTCAGTTATATGCAACTGTCCGATGATGACTTTTGAGTTGTTCATTTACAGTTGATGGAGGAATCAAGTCCATGGTCCTGCAGAACAATGCCGAGGGCTTCACTTTCCTGTCGAACATCAGATGATAGAAAAAAAACATGTTGGAAAGATTTACACAGGTGAGCTCTTGTCTAACCTGCTTGTAGACTGTCGTGATGTGCTTGTAGGCTGTCGTGGGGATCTGCTGGTTGGATGTCGTGATCTGCTGGTAGGATGTCGGGATCTGCTGGTAGGATGTCGGGATCTGTTGGTTGGATGTCCTGATCTGCTGGTAGGATGTCGTGATCTGCTGAAAGATGTCGTGAGCTACTTTAAAGATGTCGTTGACATACTACGTTCTCTTGCATTGTAAGAGGCGAAAGAATTAGAGGTTGGGACGGGGGAAGTGCCGTTTCTGCACAGGGTAACAGAATATAAGTTGCTGGCTTTAGCTGGTATTGTCACAATAAGATATGTTTCAGCTCTGCACTTCTGCAATCTGTAAATATTCCGTATATCAATTTTGACACAAAACAAAGTGTATATTTAAAGAAAACAAAATATAATTTCCAGACAGATAAGTTGAGTTGGTTAAATGTTATAGTTGTGATTAACAGTGAGGCTTGAAATGTCAGCTTTAACGCGTTTCTTCGAATTGAGTTTCAACCTTGACAAATCGTCTTCGATTCACTAGATACTGGGGTGGTTGTGTCTTGTTGGTATTAAAAGTGTGAATGGATTGTGTGTGTGTGTGTGTGTTTGAAAGTGTGTGTTAATGTTGATGTTAATGTGTAAACAGTTATGATAGTGTGTGTGTGTGTTTGTGTGTTTGTGTTTGTTTGTTTGTGTGTGTGTGTGTGTGTTTGTGTGTGTGTGTGTGTGTGTTTGTGTGTGTGTGTGTGTGTGTGCGTGCGTGCGTGCGTGCGTGCGTGCGTGTGTGTGTGTGTGTGTGTGTGTGTGTGTGTGTGTGTGTGTGTGTGTAAAAGAAGGGAGAGGGGTAGAGAGATGAAGAGTGTGTGTGTTTGGCTGTTGTTGTTGTTGTTTGCGAATGCCCACAATGAGTAGGTTACTCTTTTGTGCGCCCTGACAAGGACGTGAAGTGACAGGTTACTGTAGCTTTCTCCAAATCCCGAGCATGCTGATGAAGGTGGACCGGGATCCTCCAAGCGGTTGTGCTTTGGTTGGATTCATCCGGGTGTCATTCACTACTACAGGGATCATCTCGATCCCTCCCCCTCGTTAGCCAGGCTGCCATGATAACAGCCCGTTTCGAGTGAGGGCTTCTAGGAAGCCGAGGTGTGGGCCCTGGCCAGTATGTTTTTTCTGACCATGACTGACATGTCTGATCAGTATATTTTGCATAACTAGACGTTAGTCTTCCTCAGACAGGTAAATATTTTAAAAAACACAGCCTTTCTTTGTTTCTTAAAGATTTGCTTTTCTGGCTTCTACTGGCAAAAGGCACGCCCTTTTAACCCCAGACTCTATAAAGTTTAGGTTATGTCATGATGTATTGGCCAATGTCTGGATGTGTGTGTATCTGTTGTAATTTATTGTGCATTTTTCTATGCAAGCTTTTCTTTATACGAGTAATTGTGTTTTTTATTTGTTTGGGACAACCTTTTTATTTGTATTGTTTCTTTGGTGAACTGGTGTATTGGCGTTTTTAATTAGTTGTTGTTGTTTTTGTTTTTTTTGGTTTCGTTTTGGAGGATCCGTCAACATTTGATAGATTAGTGATCTCATCCTTGCAGAGGCTGTGTACGAAATATCCCCTCCCTATGTTATGGGGAAGTTGGTTAAAATAGGAGAAATAAAAGTCCACACAAACAATAGGCATGTCGTTAAATAAAAGTTTTCAATGATCAAAAATATTAAAATTTAAGTTTTTCGATGCAATCTTCTTTTAAATAACATGTTTGTTTTTGTGTACTTTTTGTTTTGTTTTTTTTACTACAAAAATATGATTTTTTTTTTTTAATGTATTGTTTCTTTGGTGAATGAGTGTTTTTGCGTGATTGTTTTATTTATTTTTGTTCTTGTTTTTTTCATACTTCTGAGCTCACTTCGATGTTCACTTTGGATGTTGGGATATTCCACTCAATAAACGCGCCTGCTTGTTGGAATGTGACTTAAAGTTGCTAACCTCGCTTTCGATCCAAGTTAATATTAAAAAGCTACTTTCTCTGGTTTAAGCTTTTGAATGGCCTGTCCAGTTTCCGCCAAAATGTAATAGATTAACAGGTCACACTAGTGGAGTTTATGTACAAATTTTAAGCTCTATAAGTTATGGTGAAGGTAGTTAAAATTGGAATACAATTTCATGAAAACGGACAACGGCGATGTCAAGTTAAATAAGAGCTTGAAAAAAATTAAGACAGTTATGAATCATCATCAGCAAGAGACTGGTGTTGAAATCTTCAGATAATGTCACGTCAATGGCCTCTCTTAGACAGCCCTGAGACTGGTGTTGAAATCTGCTTATCATGTCACGTCAATGGCCTCTATTAGACAGACCGGAGACTGGTGTTGAAGTCTGCTGATAATATCACACCATTGTCCTCTGTTAGTTAGTCCTGATACTCGTCTGATCATGTCACACCATTGTCCTCTGTTAGTTAGTCTTGATACTCGTCTGATTATGTCACACCATTGTCCTCTGTTAGTTAGTCTTGATACTCGTCTGATCATGTCACACCATTGTCCTCTGTTAGTTAGTTTTGATACTCGTCTGATCATGTCACACCACTTTCCTCTGTTAGATAGTCTTGATACTCTTCTGATCATGTCACACCATTGTCCTCTGCTAGATAGTCTTGATACTCTTCTGATCATGTCACACCATTGTCCTTTGTTTCCAAAAGTTTCTTCCATCTCAGTAGTTTGCACCTCTATGTTCTTGCAAGCTTGTGTGATGTAATTGTTTCTTGGGCGTCCTGGTCCTCTTTTTCCTCTAAATTTGCCTTCTAGCATCGTTAATAGTAAGTCTCCATGCCTCAGATTATTACCAAGTCAAGACATTCTGCCTTTTTGTATACTCGTCATCAGCTGTCTATGTGTCCGTGTATCTGTAAGCACGTGTTCATTTGACCTATTTGCTATCCAGCTCAGTCTGTGCATCCTTCGAAAGCAACACATCTCAAAAACAAATAATGTTTTTTTCAAGCTTTTTATTCAGTGTCTATGTTTCACAGCCATACACTGCTACGGGCGAGAAATGAGAAATGATTAAACTTTTCCAAAGCTCAATATTTATGCTATTTGTTCTAATGAGAAGAAACGTTTGTGTGGACATTTAAAAAAATGATCGAGCCGGTTGCATAGTACCATGATGAAATGTCAGTTCTGCAAGCCATCAAGAGTGATAAGCTCCTAGAGCGTAGGAAAGCATGTGCCAACTAGAAGCCAAGAAAAGGGTAGTGCTTCGGTTGATACCATCACAATGTGGCATACTAGGAAATGAGACAGCAGACCGGTTAGCAAAGGAGGGAGCAACACTAGAACAGAATGAACAAATTATCACCTTCCAAGAAAAGAAGACCCGTTTCCAAGCCATAAGGGAAGTCGGCCAAACGGGAAACAACTATCACTGCCTTGTTTGAGCGGAACAAGTTTTTATGTTCATCATTAGAGCAGGATATAACAGATTGTATAACCACTTACACAGGTTAATATTCACTCCACCGTCAATGTGTATGTGCGGCAGACAGCACAGACATATGAACATATCCTGCAAGACTTCTATATGCTTAGTCAATTGGGAACTGAGCACTGGCCCACGGAGACCGATCACCGTACAAAGCTGTTTGGAAGCCTTAAAGAACTCTTTACTACAACAACCTGTATCCATAGAACCGGCCTTCACGTATAGACGTCACAGGAACAACCATAGCGATTGAGAAGACGGCGATGAATGAGGAGAAGAAGAAATGGTTATTCCCCCAGGTTTCAAACTTCATCCAAAATGGACTATGTCATGTCCCCACTTAAATATCCACGTTGTATTGTGGGATTCCGTGGTGAAAAGGTTTAGCTGTCGACCTCGTGATCAGGTGGTGGTGGTTTGACTCTGGACTCCGGCGTATTTTTCACGGGTTCTTGATGCAGAGTCCCCTGCATCTCGTAGTCGCCCCCTAGTCGTCTTGTCCTTGACTTGCCACTGGGGTAGGGTGGCTCGAGACGAGAGAGTGAGGATAAAAAGTAGCGCAGTTAATCCTTACGAAAAATAGCGCTAGCAAATAAATGATGCCATCCTCGTCTACCATAGACGGAGGCCATTGCCCTTTGCGTTGATTGTCCCTACACAAAATGTTAATACTGTTTTGTGATAACACCCTCTAGCCTTGTACGTCATAGCGCAGAATGAAGACTGTTTTACTCACCACCTGTAAATAACACAAAACAAAAAGAGGAAAATACTAGAAATCAAGTCCCCATAGGAGGGGACGGCGTGGCCTAGTGGTTAAGTGACACGGCTCACAACCAGAAGGTGCTGGGTTCGATCCCCATCACAGCACCGGCCGTTACCCCGGGGAAGCAAACCCTTAGAAAATGCAGGAGGAAGCAGACCCTTACATAAAAATGCATGCTGAAGTCGGATGCACTGGGCCGACAGGCGCAAAATAAAAACGCAGTGCAACGCACACCGCCTTCGGGATTAAAGAAATACGGCGAACGCAAAAAAAAAAAAAAAAAAAAAAAAAAGTCCCCAAAGTCTCCACTCCATAAAAAAAGACTCGTATTATAATCGCATCCCCAGGTTCTAAACTAATGTACATTTCCAAAAGCGAAACTGTTGTTCTTCGCTGGTGGTATTGTCTATGACAACCTCCACAGACGGACACTGATGTGTATGGGATATGACCAGACTGGACATTGGATTACCTGCGGGATTTGGTCTTCTTCTTGTGGCTTGGTTAAGAGCAGGGTCAAACAATATTGTTGAGTGGTTCTCGAACTGATCGGTTTTAGGTGCTCGAAGAGTTGGGGCTTATGAGCGGCGTACTTATCAATAGCCCCAGCATGAAAATATGGAACAGGAATGTTTTATTAAATGCATTAATGATTAGTATGTATTCTTGTTTACTAGACAAGTGGTACTCGAGTCATGTTTACTAGACAAGTGGTACTCGAGTCATGTTTACTAGACAAGTGGTACTCGAGTCATGTTTACTAGACAAGTCGTACTCGAGTCATGTTAACTAGACAAGTGGTAATCGAGTCATGTTTACTTCCCCAGTGGTACTCGAGTCATGTTTACTAGACAAGTGGTACTCGAGTCATGTTTACTAGACAAGTGGTACTCGAGTCATGTTTACTAGCCAAGTGGTACTCGAGTCATGTTTACTTCCCCAGTGGTACTCGAGTCATGTTTACTAAATAAGTGGTACTCGAGTCATGTTTACTTCCCCAGTGGTACTCGAGTCATGTTTAAGCTTGGTTGACAATCCTCAAGTACCAAGTCCAATTTACGTCGAGTGGGCGAAGATGCAGCAGTAAATGAGCTGACAGCAACCAGTGACTCATTGCTGGCTCTTTAAATCAGAGTCAGCGAACCATAGCTGAACAAGAACCTATTCCTCCTCGAATTGGAGGCCCTAGAAATCATCTGCATCAATCACTAGTTTTCTAGTTTGGCTTAAAGGGATTGCAATGGCAAGGCAATTCGGTTACCCCAAAAATACCAACTGAAATGGGATGTTTCGGACCGAAAGGTGCAGATATCTCGCCCTTGCTGTAAACTACGACGCCCTGTGACGGCTTTTCAAAAAAGCCTTCTTCAGAAGAAAAAGAAATGAAGAAGACAAAGAAGAAGAAGAGATAAAAGAAGATGTAGAAGATGAAGAAGAAGAAGAAGAAGAAGAAGAAGAAGAAGAAGAAGAAGAAGAAGAAGAAGAAAGAGAAGAAGAAGAAGAAAGAGAAGAAAAAAGAGAAGAAAAATTAAAAAAAGGAGAAGAATAAGAACAAGTAGAAGAAAAAGAATGAGAAGAAGAAGAAGAAAAAGAAGAAGAAGAAGAAGAAGAAGAAGAAGAAGAAAAAAGATTCGACAAGGTTACAAACAAAACGTGATAGAGACAACAGGACAAAGACAACAGGACAAAGACAACAGGACAAAGACAACAGGACAAAGACAACAGGACAAAGACAACAGGACAAAGACAACAGGACAAAGACAAGTGGAACAAGGAATTTTAGAAAAAAAGTAGTGCTAGCTAGGCCACACACTGTGTACGCCCTTAGCCAGTATCACCAGATAATCTCTGCCATGGAACCCACCAAGGAAAAACAGGCCTCAGAATGGTCAAAGGGCACTTGGAGGAGAAACAAAAGCGACTGGTTGTATGCAGACTCTGATGAGTCTTCTATACCGGTATAAAAAACATGAAGGTAAGTTAAGAAGAACAATTGGAATCTTGAACAAAATTGAGAAACTACAATAGGATACGTCTGCTTGAAGCGGATTGGCTGATGGTATAATGGTATACACACCCCAATCTGATAAATGCCAAGAAAAAGAAAACCCAAAAAACTTGTATTTATTGTCTTAATATTTTTTTTTAACATTAATATTTCTAATGATCACACTAGCTTATATAGAGGAAATATAGCAATTGCTTTTAAATACGAGTTCAAAATGTCACAAAGCAAATGTTGGTAGGGGCGAAATAGCACAATATGAGATCCGCTGGTTTATCTTCAATAGTCCTGGCAGGAAATGAAGGCCTGAGAAGTAGCCGATACCCGACACAATAAATTATCTTCCGCTGTGGTAGTTGCAGTAGTATATCACGTGACGAGAGACCGCCTGGAGATCGTTCAGTCTGGGAGATGTTTATTCCCTACAAAGGCAGTTCATTATATTGCAAGATGTCTTCATGTCTATAGAAAATGATCGGATTCCTGAGTGTATCTCTTTCCTTTCAGTTGTTTAGTGTGTGTTTTTGTTTAGGCATGTAATTGGGCACCCTCTGACGATTGTTCTGTGGCTGGTATCCTTTGACCTTCGCCCCTTTCTGCTACCATCTGTCCCCAAAACTGGATATAATTGGATTATGTTGCTGTTCATTCTAAGCACTTCAGTTGTTGTTCACCATTATTTAAAAAAAATGTTGTTGTTGTTGTTGTTGTTGTTGTTGTTGCGGTGGTTGAAGATTATTTCTAATTAATATTTTCTCTCATTAGCTTGTCGGTCTTGAATTCTTGCAAGCACATGTTCAACTGTTTTCTGTTACATTTATTACCAAAATCACTAACATTATTTAGTGCCTTTGTGGTTTTCAGCTTTTGCATACAAATGTTAGCACTGAAATTATGTTGGAGTTAAAACAGCTTGTGCTTTGTGTGTTTGTTTATTGATTGTGACTTCCAAATGTTTGTTAGTTGGGTAAAGGCACAAGAAGCCAACGGAAATCGGGTGGAAACAAAACACAGGAACTTAACAAAATACGTCAAGCTGTCCAAAAAGAAGAGCACATGTTTCTGCCTTATTCCCCCTGTTGCTGATCAAAGAGCATAGATAGTTAGTGTATGAGTTGCTCGGGCTTTCAATAATTCCTCCCCCCCCCCCCCCCCCGTTAGTTATCACTGTTTTGTTTATAAGAATTGATAGAGTCGGCTATCCCGTGCCCTTGGTATAGTTCTATAAGGTGTGACACAATTCGTAATGACAACAATCACCATTATCAGGTGGCAATAACGATCAGTGAACTGAACAACCATCTGCTCTTTGAAGATGACGAACAAGATTGTTATGCAAACCAAGACATTTTATCTTCATAGTTTCGACCTCTCTTGTTCTCAGTTTTCCCAACTGCCACATGAATTTCTATGCTCATGTAAGTCCGTGCACTGAAATTATCTTGCTCTCTTCTTGTTTCATATAGCAGCATTTCAAAGAAAACACCACCTTTCTTACGCAGTGTATAGTGTGTTATTGTATAGTGTGTTATCCCGTATTCCCGTATTGAAATCTCTTCTTCGTTCGCTCTCAAATAGGAACGTGATTTCCCTCATCAAATTGACTTTCCGTCTCAGACTTATCTTAACTGTGTTGGGAAGAGAATTATGCCAACCTGATGCTTTACTGAATCAAAAGATTTGGAGAACGTGTTTGTCTGTTCTCTCCACAATGGCAGATGTATGTGTATTACAATATTAGAAATATTAAACATAGGAGCAAGGAAGGGATAATCAAACTGTATAAAGCATTAGTTAGACCTAGATTGGAGTATTGTGTACAAGTGTGGAGTCATTATCATAGAGGGGATATAAACATGCTGGAAAGAATACAAAGATCGAGAAACTGATAGTAGGATTACAGTATTACTGTTATGAGGAAAATCTCGGAAAAATCGGCCTACAGTGCCTAGAAAAGAGAAGATTTCGAGGTGACTTAATACATGTGTATAAGATAATCAAAGGAATGGATAAGTTAGACTATAATGCGTTCTTTTTCAAAATACAACTACCTACAATAACAAAAGGAACTAGCTACAAATTAAGTAAAGAAAGGTTCAGATTAAATATTACGGTTATTTTTTTTTAGGTCAGAGAGTGGTGAATGCTTTCAAGGCATTGCCACAGGAAATAGTGGAGGCAGAGACAATGAATGCATTTAAGAATAGATTGAATGCAGGTAGCTTTTAGAGAAATGAAATACAAAAGAAACTAGTTGTTTACAGACTCTGCAGAGTCATCTAAGCCAGTATAAAGACGTTAAGTTAAGTTACGTTAAGGTAAGTATTATATTTTTACAAGTTCCATTTAATTAAATGTAATCGTTGTTCGTTTGCGTGGAGTTTTCTTTTCTTAGGAGAAATAAAGCTAACTTCCCTATAGCCTAGAGTGTTGAAATGGTGTTCACAGCCGTTAATGGTTCGACTTGCTAATCTATCAAACTTTGACAGAACCTGGACAGGACGTAACGACAACGAAGTTTTTTTTTAAATTTATTGACATGGGCCTGGAGATCATCAACTTCAAGTCGCATTTGACCAATCATGTGCGTTTATGGAATTGAATAAAACATGAACCACCCGCATTAAAGATTCAAGATGACGCAGGTGAAGATATCGACATGAATGGTGATCATGTTCAAAGATTAACGTCGGCAATGAATGTTGTCAACATCAATAAATTAAAACAAGACACCCCATTACACTATTCACAAAAGAAAAACCCATTTAATGGTTATGGTCAACACTTTTTGCTCTTTCTGAACAATAATAACGTGTGATGTCGTTAAGACAGTGTCGAACATTGGATCGTTATCTGTTTATTCCGTCCCTCTATTGTCGAACATTGGGTCGTCATCTGTTTATTCCGTCCACTATTGTCGAATAGCGTGTGGTCACCTGTTTATTCCGTCCGTCTCTTGTCGAATAGCGTGTCATCATCATCTATTCCGGCCCTCTATTGTCGAATAGCGTGTCATCATCATCCATTCCGTCCCTCTATTATCGAATAGCGTGTCATCAAAATCTATTCCGTCCCTCTATTGTCGAATAGCGTGTCATCATCATCCAATCCGTCCCTCCATTGTCGAGTAGCGTGTCATCAAAATCTATTCCGTCCCTCTATTGTCGAATAGCGTGTCGTCATCTGTTTTTTCCGTCCCTCTATTGTCGAATATCGTGTCATCGTATATTCATTTTGTCGTACAACTGTCGAACATCATGCCATCACTTCTCTATTCCTTTCCTCTGTTGTCGAATATCATGCCATCGTCTGTTCCTTGCGTCCCTCTATTGTCGAAAGGCCTTTCTTCATCTGTTAATACCGTCTTTCTGTTGTTGAATAGAGCGTCGTAATATGTTCATTTCATCCATTATTGCCTGATAGTGTGTATCATATGTTCGTTCCGTCGCTCTAATTTCAAATAATGTCACCATATGTTAAGACAAAATGTTCTTGAGAACTATCAATAGGATTCAATCAGTTACTATGAAAAACATTGAGCACATATGTTGTTGCTAGTATTGAATAGTTCACGTTGATAGTAACTGTCTTGTACTTGTCTTCTTGTTATTCCTGCCGAGCCAAGCTGCCATTTATTCATAAATTCTATAACATCACTGGGATACGGGATGTAATTGGGCGTTTAGTTAATAGTTCACATTCGATATTTGTGACCCATATTTCTCAGGACAAATGTTAAATAAAAAACATTTTTTTAAAACACACACATTAACTAGAGCGAATCGTTATTTATGCTGCTATGTGACATGAGTGTTAAATAACTTTACGTTCAATATATAAACCATAGCCTTGAAACGAGAAACTGGCAAACAGATGACATGTCTCTGTCGATGTGGTATACTTATCACGTGTACGCATAATTACAGGTGAGCGCTATAAATCATTGATAGCAAGCAGGAACATCCAGTAGATTATCCAACCAATACGGAGAATGAAAAATTGAATTTTTACTAGGGAAGGCGTGCATGGTTGGGATTGGCAGATACATAATCAATGTAAGTAGTACTAAAACTATTATTATGATGTGTGCTTACTTTGGTGTAGTCTAGCAGTGGTTTGTTTTTCTTGTTGGCGAAATTTATGCTTGTATACCCTAAAACAAAAGTCATTTATTTTAGGTTGGGCTGATGTTGGGGTCCATTGGGGGTATCTAATAATTGTAATAATAGTTGATGACTGCAGTCTCACTACACGAAGGTCCGGGTCTATCAGACCTGCGTGCTTGACACTCGCGAGACTTGGAGCATTTACACTAAAACAGGAACGGCGGCTCAACACCTTTCACATGACGTGTCAACAACGTAGATTAGGCATTGGGTGACAAGAGAGAGTGTCACGTATTGTGGTCTTACAGCGTGCTAACACTCACAGCATATACTAGCTGTTGAGCCAGCGACGTCTTCGATGGTTAGGGCATGTTTACCGCATGAAAGATGAACGGCTGCCAAATGAAATCCTCTATGAACAGCTGGCCATTAGAGTTAGAAAAATTGGTCGTCCCACACTGCGATTTAAGGACCTATGCATGAGGAACATGAAGGCAAACGACATACTATCCGAGGGCTGGGAAACAATTGTTCAGGATCGAGTTGTTTGGAGACAGTCGTTTGGAAGGGACATAGTGGCTGCTGGCGCTCGAAGTGGCCTTTTGGCTGCCGAGAAAAAGAGAAAGACTGAAGATATCAAGGAACAGCCAGGCAAGCCAGCCTCCTCGGTTGTGCTATCTGTGATTGGGACTGCCACTCGAGTATCGGCCATTACAGTCGAAGCACACAGTGTCCAAATTACAGGAGGCAGAGCAGCACAAAACTCACAGGGCGCCACGCGTATGGTCTACAGAGACTGAAACGCATATGATGATATGATGTTGATGAGTTGGCCAGTGCAAGCGAAGTAGGGGTGGCATTAGGCTTGTGCTGCGAGATATTATCTGGTATGACTGTAAGGGGAGAGAATAACGTATGGTGAAGCAGAACATACTGATCGGACAATGTTTGCCAGGGTCAGACAAAATATACTGACAAGAACCTCAACACACTTGCACACAATTCTCCCTGGGAACAGCCTGTTTCATGGCAGTCTGGCTAACGACGTTATTCACGTAGTAGAGCGCGACACGCAGATCAATCCAAGCATAGCACAACCGTCTCTAGGAGCCCGGTTCAACTACATCAACACAGTCCAGATGTGAGCTAAGATACTGCAACCCGCCGCATAACGCCCGCCATTTTCAGGGCGCTTAAAGAGCAATTATATTCATGCTGTACATGCAATAAGAAAAGCAGCAACATTTTACTGTAAGACCAATACCGGCACAACAGACTGTGCCGGACTAGAGACTCGCTCGGCAGAGGGCCCTTCGTACATTCTATTTTTCGGAAGTCTTATTTTATCAGATCCTGGGAGATAATGTTTCGCTCTGCGATCTTAGCACCTTGTGTGATGCTTGCACGCCAGATGGAACTTTTATGTGCAAGCATTTTCCAAGAGGTGACATAATTATTGGGGATTGTCAGAGACGTGTTTAATGAGTCTCTTTGGCGTTTCTTCTGCTGTCCTGACGAGTGTCTGCCTGTTCTGAGCTCACTGTATAGAAATATTTTGTTGATGCTCTCATTCGGCATGTGAGCATCATCTTATCTGCGGGTTTTTGCAGAAGCGCATGGAAGCTCAACATATTTGATCTATTAAGAATGCCCCATTGTTGTAGCCTGTAAATGGTTTGTCTACCCTTTTGGTAAACGTACGCCCTTTCCAGACCTAAATCGTGTTTTAATCATTAATAATGGGGAATTGAAACCTTAGTCCAGTCAGGCACTGACTAGGATGTCTGGTCAGGGTCAGGCACTATACACTGAAAAAGACCACAATTTCTCTTTCATTTAGCGTTCCCTGTAAACAGGCTGTTTTCAAAGCAGCCTCGCCTACGAGAGATGAACCAATGTGATCCCCGTAGTAGTGAGCACCACGCAGATGAAGCCAAGCATGGCCCAATCGCCTGGAGGACTACGATCCCTCTTCATCAAAATACTCGGGATGGAGGAAAGCTACTGAAAGGCTCCACTTAACGTCTTTTTTCAGGGCGCACAAAAGGGTAAACTTGCTCATTGTGTGCATTAAACTGCAACAACAATAATAATATTAATAATAACAATAATAAAAGGTGCCCATTGCAAGCGTAGATGGAGACAGCATCAGACTAGTGCTGCAAAATATGTTCTCTGATACCTCCGAAATATGTTCTCTGATAGCTGTGAAATATGTTTTCTGATAGCTGTGAAATATGTTCTCTGATGGCTGTGAAATATATTCTCTGATAGCTGTGAAATATGTTCTCTGCATGCTATGAAATATGTTCTCTGATAGCTGTGAAATATGTTCTCTGATACCTCCGAAATATGTTCTCTGATGGCTGTGAAATATGTTCTCTGATGGCTGTGAAATATGTTCTCTGATAGCTGTGAAATATGTTCTCTGATACCTCCGAAATATGTTCTCTGATGGCTGTGAAATATGTTCTTTGATGGCTGTGAAATATGTTCTCTGATAGCTGTGAAATATGTTCTCTGATAGCTGTGAAATATGTTCTCTGATAGCTGTGAAATATGTTCTCTTATAGCTGTGAAATATGTTCTCTGATTGCTGTGAAATATGTTCTCTGATAGCTGTGAAATACGTTCTCTGATAGCTGTGAAATATGTTCTCTGATGGCTGTGAAATATGTTCTCTGATGGCTGTGAAAACCAATCCTGGAACGGCATACCCTGCCACGTTCAGGACACACGTGTCGGAAGCCGGCTGTGGAATCGTTGTGCGAGTAAGTCTGTTGGGTTACATTAGTCACATGTTGCTTGGGTCCACCGGAAGGATGTGCACTTACTAAGTTGATCTTCTTAGTATCTCCTTTGTCCAACGGTTCCTTCAGCTCTCAAAATGTGATACTGGTTTCCTCGTCAATTATTTCACACATTAATCACATTATCATTGACTTCATTCTGGAGAACATGCCGTATGAGACGAAGCCTACAATATTATGCATGATTCCCCCCATTTGTTCAGTGATCTACCAATACGAGTCTAGGTCTTTGGTCAGTCCATCTCGCCATCACATAGATGGGTGACCCCGTCGACGTGTACAGGCATATGGTCACCAAATCGTGGTTCTGCGTGTCCATCTGATGTCAGGCATGCGTGCCACATGTCCAGCTCAACAATGTTGGCGTGATATCGCTGCTTTCACATCCCAGGGCAAAGTATCGAATTTCTCCTTTTCTGTTCTAATCCTGAATCGACACTTGTAGTTCTCGCTGTTCATTGCTCTCTAATTGACTTGGAACTTCTCAGCATCTGTTTTGCGCAGATTCCACATTTCTCAGCCGTAAATCATTGCTGGATTGACCATGGAATTGAAAGTGTGTTCTCATGCCGTGGTGTCTTTCATCTTTTGGAATATTGACTTAATCGAGTTAAAGGAATACCAAGTTGACTTTTGTAGTCGATTGATCTCGAGCAGCTCTGATACTGGAACTCTCGTTCAATGCTGCCTTGGACCAGTGGCAAGACGAAGTCAACACGTCTGGATGCAGCAGATTGTTCCTCAGGGCTTACTCCCGAAGGCTTTCCAGTATACAGATGAACGGCAAGTCAGTAGGTATGAGATCAACGACATTGTCACTCAGACATGATATAAAAACACAGTCAAACATAGAATATCATTACAATCTCATGCAAATATAAGAAATGCACTTTATTCTAAGCAATAATCGTAGCCACTGCAATGGCCCGAACCATAGACCATACAGGTAAGGTCAGAAGCAAGTACATGTGGCAGTGAAAAAGGTTACTGCAATGCTGGGTTAAAAGAAACATTGCACATACAATCAATGAAGTAATAGCCAAACTATATAAATCAATGAAGTGATAGCCAAACTATATAAATCAATGAAGTGATAGCCAAACTATATAAATCAATGAAGTGATAGCCAAACTATTTAAATCATTGATGATATCCACATTGGAGTACGGTACTCAGGTGTGGAGTACTTATCATAGATTGGATATAAACATGCTAGAAAGGATACAAAGAAGAGCTTCACAAATGGTCGTGGGATTCCAGAATTACAGTTATGAGGAAAGACTCAGTAAAACTGGTCTGCAGTGTCTAGAATTCAGATTAAATCGAGGTGACTCTATACAAGTGTATAAATTAATAAACGGAAAGGATACATTAGACTATACCACGTTTTTTTTAAAGTACAACCGACTACAATAACAAGAGGGCAACAGCTTGAAATTGTATACAGACAAGACCAGATTATATTTTAGAAAATATATTTTAGTCAGAGAGTGATGAATGTGTGGAATGCATTGTAATAGGATGTGACGTCAAGTTAACGGATTTAAATATGGATTAGATGCTCACACTTATTTTAAGTTTTGGTGAAGTGGAATAAATTGGTTGTATACAGACTCTGCATAACTAGTATAATGAAGTTAAGTTAATCTAAATGAATTATGACGACTTGTCTGTCCTACCAACAACACCACTCCTGAATTGTCTTCTCTATACAAAATGAACTAACCATACAGCTCATATTGTCGACTCGCACTCAGAGAGTGCATCCTTTTCACTTTGAATTCCACAAGCCTTTGTTTCATATAAAGAAGACATTGATATTCAACGACTTGATACATAAAATGTACACCAAAAATATGGCGCCGTAACTGGCTGCATGTCTACATTGCTCTACTGTTTCGGTTCATTATGGATGCTGCATACCATGGATTTGCTTGGAATTCACACTAGTCGACGACATACACTTATGTTCACAGAAACGTGGTGTTGTTTTCCGTTTGGACTGGTTAATTCGTTCGTTGTTTGTTATTTCTTCCTTCCGATTATTCTGGTCTGGACACCGGCTATATGAATGGCACTAGGCGTAAACTCGTGTCGTACTTCACGGTCTAGTTCATACGGCAGAACTTCACGGTCTAGTTCATACGGCAGAACTTCACGGTTAGTTCATACGGCAGAACTTCACGAAATTGGCATGTGAGAAATGTTGACGCTAATATAATAAATTGAACACAGCCGGAGAGAGATGCCAGACTCACTTACACGCTGAGTGATGTCCCTACGACCTCTTGTGATTATGGAAAAGGCACGACACACAACGTTAGATGTCATCCGCCCTCCACTGTCTTGCGGGATACCTGTTTACGGGAAAGGCATCGAGAGCAAACCCTGAGGGAAAATCTGCATCCTGTGCTATCTCCAGTCGTCTCGATAAATATCTTGCCACTGGTCAAAGTGACTCAGGACCAGAGTGAGGTTGACAAAGGGCGCAGTTTCTTCCTCACTTTAATCAAAATCACCGCGCAAGTCATCCATTTCAGGGGACACAATAAGAGAAAAGACTGTCCACACAGCTGGACAAAGAGGGTGGTCTTCATTACTTGTGATGGACGAACATCATCACATGCAATGTACTAGTGAATGATTGTTATTGTATGGACGATGTGACGAGAAAGAATATATACAGTACCTAAGGTATGAATATGTTGAGCAATGCATGAGATCTAGCGTTCAACGACACAAATCTGGCTGCTCACATCAGGTCGAGCGATCCAGAGCTGTTAAGAACCTTATGTACATCCACGTGGTGATCCTGGATAACAGGCTGCAGCAGGAACGACTGACTCTGGAGAAGGGAGCAAACAGGGACTAAAAATTGGCAATGTTGAAGTCGGATGTGTCGAACCAAAAGGTTCAAATATCGCAGTCAAGATGTAAAGTACGGCACAACGCATTTCGTTCTCCAGATTACATTTTGGTACTTACAAACCCCTTTGTATGGCAGTGGGAGTAAGAGAACGAAAGAAGGATAAAACAGTTCTTACAATTCTAACACAACGGATTATACTTTGTTTTGAAAAAGGAGATGTTAAGTTGTGATTTAAAGCGATTTATGACACCCACATTAACACACACTGACCCAACCACCCACATTAATACACACTAACCACCCACCCACATTAACACACACTGACCCAACCACCCACATTAATACACACTAACCACCCACCCACATTAACACACACTGACCCAACCACCCACATTAATACACACTAACCACCCACCGACATTAACACACACTGATAACATTAACACACACTGACCCACCCACCCACATTAATACACACTAACCAGCCACCGACATTAACACACACTGACCCACCCACCCACCCACATTAACACACACTGACCCACTAACCTACATTAACACACACTGACCCACCCACCCACATTAACACACACTGACCCACCCACCCACATTAGCACACACTGACCCACCCACGAACATTAACACACACTAGCCACCCACCCACATTAGCATACACTGACCCACCCACCCATATTAACACACACTGACCACCCACCCACATTAACACACACTGACCACCCACCCACATTAGCACACACTGACCCACTCACCCACATTAACATACACTGACCCTCCCTCCCACACTAACACACATTAATCCACTCACCTACCGCCTCTCTCCACCATCCACACAGACACACACACAGTTAAATACACACACAAACCCGTCACACTTTTATTGTCAATAATACACCCCCACCACTCCCACGCCCTGCCCTCCCCCTAACCCCACCCCTCCCTCGTGAAAAAGGTCTCTCACCGCTCCTGTGCATGAAAAGATTTCCGTGTGAAATTCGATTCCTACAATATGTGATACATCTGACATTACAAGTCTTCCTGTGGCTCATTACAAATATGGCATTTAACGAACCCTTCATATCTGTCTGGAAACTATATTTTGCTCTTTAAAATTGTATATATTTTGTGATGCGAGCGAGTTGATACAGATAATAGAAGTCTAGTTCTGGGACGCATTTCAGTTAAATCCAACTAATGATATTCTGTTCTCGTGTGAAACCTGCGTCTTCGAACTTAGCAAGAAGGTTAAGTCTTCTGCATCGTACCATCTTCAGGTAGGATCAGAGCTGTAGTAGATCATGCATGTTCGCTCTATCTATTATCTTAACGTCGGTATACTGATTTAGAAGGTTCTACGGAGTTTTAATTAAATCAGCTTCTTTTGCATTCACTTGGTTAAAAATAACTATGATCATCCAATATATTCTTTAATGCATTAATTGACCCTCCCTCCGCTATTTTCTGTTACATTGCATTCCAAGCATTCCCCACTCTCTGACTAAATACATATTTCATGGTATCTGATCTGGACACAGTCTTTCTCTAATGTGTTTGTCCTCTACAATTCCATCTCCAATAATCGAGGAATGCATTTAGAGGTAAATTCCTTAGAGGTCTTTTGGTCGTTGGATGGAAATAATTGAAGACTACTGAGCCAATACGACTGCAGTCCAACCAAAAGTATGTTCTTAGGTCTTAGTTCTTAGTCGACCTGTACTTCTACAAGGGCAGATGCCGCTGTGTAAGTACCAACTCTGTAACCGGAAGAGAGAGTTCCTGCTTAGCGGGCAAGAATTGGGCAGCTTAATACTTCGCTGCGTTGGGTGGTTAACAGAGGTGCGAGTTCATCTTAATAGACTCAAACACTATAACAAATAGGACCGGCATCCTGTTGGGCGCCATCTATGCTGCTCTAAACAAAGTTATGTTTCCAATTTGCATTCGCCTTATTGATCTATTCCCTAGGGCGGTGTGTGTTGCGCCGTGGTGTTTTATTTTAGTGCATCCTGCTTTAGCATGCATTTTATTTAAAAGTCTGCTTTCTCCGTCATTTTCTAAGTGTTTGCTTCCCCGGGGTAGCGACGGGTGCTGTGATGTGAATCGAACCCAGCACCTTTAGCTTGTGAGCCGTGTCACTTAACCACTAGCCCACGCCGTCCCCAAACTAATGTCATCTGGAAGAAACGTTTTGCGTACACCGGGCAGGTGCTGAAGAATAATAGACTTGCGTTACAGGCGGTATTGTGGAAACCTTGTGGCAGTAGAAAGCGGGGTAGACCCAGAGAGACTGCAAAACAACTACCAGGGATGAGGCCAGCATGAGGCTGGGGAACAGGCAGGAACTACAGAGAGAGAGTGGAGGCGGACCGATCTAGAGAATTTTGAGTTCTGTCTTTGGGGCTCAACGACCAGAGGGAGAGATAGAGAGAGAGTGAAAGATGGAGAGAGAGGGAGGAAGAGAGAGAGAGAGTGAAAGGTGGAGAGAGAGGGAGAGAGAGGGAGAGAGAGAGGGATGGAGAGAGAGAAGGAGAGAGAGGGAGAGAGAGAGGGAGTGAAAGGTGGAGAGAGAGGGAGGGAGAGGGAGAGAGAGAGGGATGGAGAGAGAGAAGGAGAGACGGGGAGAGAGAGAGAGAGTGAAAGGTGGAGAGAGAGGGAGGAAGAGGGAGAGAGAGAGAGGGGTGGAGAGAGAGAAGGAGAGAGAGGGAGAGAGAGAGGGAGAGAAAGTAAGATAGAGAGGGAGAGAGAAGGAGAGAGAGTGAGAGAGAGAGGGAGAGAGTGAAAGATGGAGAGAGAGGGAGGGAGAGGGAGAGAGAGAGATGGAGAGAGAGAGAGGAGAGAGAGGGAGAGAGAGAGGGAGAGAAAATAAGATAGAGAGGGAGAGAGAGGGAGAGAGAGGGAGAGAAAGTAAGATAGAGAGGGAGAGAGAGGGAGAGAGAGGGAGAGAGAGGGAGAGAGAGGGAGAGAGAGGATAGAGAGAGTGCTGTTTGTAGTAAGGTGTTATGACTTTATATTCTGTTAAATATATCTGAACTATCTAATTATAATTCCACTAGATCATTTTTTTTCCACACACTTCCCCCCCCCCCCCTGCCCGCCTCGTACCTCATCTTCTCCAATATCTCCTTAATTCTTTCCTTTTCTTCACACGAGATGCGCACTACTCATCTATAAACCCCCACACTTCAAGACCCTCCATTTTCCTCTCGACCTGTTTGATCACTATCTATGTGTCTACAACATACGCCAATACAAGAACACATAACATAGAAGTAGGAAATCTATTACAGACTAGAACATGTCGATTACAGGGGTGGAATCCAATACATTTGCTACGAGAAACGAGCGATGCTGTGCGACGTGTGGTTATAGCAGTATTCGGATTGAAATCATAATTCCGGATCCACGGATTCTAGCCAGACGTTGCTAGTCACATGTTTGTCTTTGAAATTAATGTGCACGTAGTCTGCCCTGGTCGTCTGGTCTGTTCACAGTAGTGAGTTGACCTTACGTGAATGAACTGCGTTCGTTCATTTTGCTATGCACTTATCCTAGCTTTTAAGTAACGCTTGAAATGTTTCAGGGTAGAAAGATATGTCAGAATGTCTGAACCAATCCGGAACATCGTGTTTCACTTTGTCATCAGTGCTGAAATTCTGACATCGCATGAATGCTTTTAGAAGACCAAACAGGTTGAACTCGCTTTGAGTGAGGTCTAGGCTGTAAGGTAGATGTTGCAATACATCCCAGCCGAGTTGATGTAGATGACACATAGTGCGATGAGCCGGTGAGGCCGAGCGTTATCTAGCAGGAGCAGAACGGGATCATCACTGACGGATTTACGGCCCTTTCTAGAACGTTTAGACCATCCAAATGTCTTACTGCCGGTGAGTGGTTCATCACCGTAGTGTGATTGCTGCAGTCTTCAGTAAATGTCTGCAGGTGCCATGTCTTCTTTAGAAAGAAGTTTCATCATAACGCGCTGTTCCATGCAAGCACTAACAGTGTTGTCCGCCAACAGTGTTGTCCGGTATTTTTATTTATCTGTCACGTGACTGGCCCATAGCAAGTGGGTCACCTAACAGTAATAAGACACAAATGCCCCTAACTAATGATAGTAGTTCCGGCACACTATAATTCATTCAAGTATTACTAGAACAAAAAGGCCCGGTGTGATTTGAACACCTCGTATTTCCGGAAGTGACCCATTTTGAAGTGACGAATTTTGCGTCAGATTTTGTCAAAAACATTGATCAAACATATAACGAGAAAAACTAAATAAAAGTACAGACAGTCTAACGGGAAGGTTATACGAGTCGTGCACAAGTTTATGAGTGGTGTAAATGTTGTAAAGGTGGTCGTGAAATTATTGAGAGCAATGAACGGCCTTGGACAGGGCTGCAATAACGTCAAGTGCTGATTTTGTCCATCATATGGAAATTGTACATCACGGAGACGCTCCTTCAGGCAAGACAATCAACCAAAAGTACTACTACCAAGTTTTACGACATTTATCACGTAAGGTCAGCATTGTATATGAATGGCCAGTTACATCTACATCATAACCTTGAGTATTTCCATCCATCCATTCCATCTCGTTAAAATATGACATCATATTGCTGCGACTCCCCCCCCCCCACCCCACCCCCCCCCTCCCCAATATTTAGTGCTACAGTGGATTCCGACCCACTCTGGGCTCTTTGGAAACCAGAAGGCAGATGAGTTCACGCAGTCGTTAGTTGCGATATGCAGACTTACCATTCCCAGTGTTATAAAGAAGAAAAGACACTCATAAAACAATTCATGACGATGGAATGGAGAGTTAAGACAAAGAGTGCAAGCCAGAAAATAACAGCATAAATAAAACATGACAGAGATGGACAGATAAAGATCTTCATATTCAGTACTGGACATTGCAGACTCAAGGCTCACCTCCACAGAATTGGTCTTAAAGACACTAACATGCGATTGCAAAGCACCCAAGCAAACACCAGAACATGTCCTGCAGAGCTGCCCCAAGAGGCAGTTTTAGCACAGGCAGTTTTGACCATGTTCGAAAATATGTGGCAGACCGGTGACGACCTGAAACACACAATCTCCTTCGAAAACATCTCTCAGTTAGAAACAAAACATCTCTTGATCGTAGATGAAAATGTAGAGGAAGAATCAGAAATGAAGAAGAAGAAAAAGAAGAAGAAGTAAGAATAGCAATTTGTGCAGTAGTTTCTTGCTAAGCACCACACTCCATAGGTCCACCAGCTATCCGTTTCGCCCAATCTCGATCATTGCGACATTTTTTTAATTCCCAAAAATCAAATACAGCTTAAAAGCAAATGTATTTCATGACCAGGCCCTAGAATGTGCTTCGTACACTGGGAGCTTCCCTGCCTCTGTTATTTCTGCTAGCTTCCCTGCCTCTATTATTTCTGCTATCCATCTTTGCGTGGACTACCCTTGGCTCTGTATCAATCTGAGGCTGTTTCTCTCACAAATATTGGCTGTTTTTCTTCATAATTCTTCTAAATACGTGATAAATAGTCAAGGAGATAGCACACACTCTTACCAAACACCGGATCTAATATGAATATTTTTTTTAAACATTAAAAAATGATATGCTTAGAAATCTGAAACTGTTTTATTTCTTTATGTAAATCAAATCTGGATACTCTTGTTATCACACGTTCTACTTCTCTGCTTCTTCGTCGATGAATATTTGACTAAATAACAGAGAGCGACACATGCTTCTATTAGAACAGAAATAGACAAGAATTGTATGTCATCATCATCAAGTGACCTGTGGGTTGGAGTTGGCGATCGTCGATCTCCACTTCCACTTATCAAGTATGTTGCTTATTAGCTCCGTCGGTGATCGTATCTGACGTCATTCCTTCAAGCTGTTCAATATTTTTTCTCTTTGCCTGTCTGTCCCTCTTTCCATCGAATTTGTCCGATCTCGCTGTGTGTTCCAGCCAACGTCTTCCCATGATATGTCCGAAAAATAATGACTGTCTTGTCTTGATTTTTGTTATGAACTGCCTTTGTGTCTGAGCCTCTTTGAGTACGATCGTATTGGCGTCGATGAGGTCGAGAGAGTAGCACTCACCTCTGAAAGCGATGAACTGAAACGGTGGACGTTCGAGCCTCGCAGGTTTTTCAAGCGACCCCTTATCCCGATGAAGGTGGATCCAGAGTGCCTGCATCCGCGTTACCTGTAGTCATATCAACTTATTGTCTTTCCACTGGTCCAAGGTCGCTCGTGACCAGAGAATGACGTTGATGACCAGCGCAGAAATCCTTCCTTACTATAATCCAAATACAGCTCAAGGGACATTATCAAAACAAACCCGTCTGTGGTGTTGCTATCATCGATGGACAACTAACTAATCACATATTTAACTTTCTCATCAGTCTATGACATTCTCAACATTCTTCTGCACAACTACATTTCCGTTGCCTCCAATGATCCATGTGCTCGCCTGTTGATTGTCACAGCGGCGTATCCTAGACATCCGATGACTACATCCCCAACGTGGAGGTCTCTGCTAAAACATGCATCTTCCCAATTTCAGAAACACTTGACCCCCCCCCCCCCCCCCCACCCACCCACCCCCACCCCCTCGGGTTTCTTTGTTCGTTCATGTCGTAGGGCAAGACCAGGAAACTCGGCCCACAAGTCATTCCTCAGCGCAAAAAGTCTTTCCCCGACCGGCTGAAGGCCCAAGCAAGGTTGTCCTCGCACAGTATGGCCCCAGCAGATATCAACCTCCACATCCTCCCTGGACGAGGCCTAGAACCATGCCGCAGCAGTGGGTCATGGATGTGGACCCAGTCGCAACGGGCATCAGACGACTAAGTGAACATTATTATTAGTGTAATTACTATGTGTATATAGATTTCTCTCCCCCATTGTCTATCGGTATGTTCACATGACTCTGACTAACAATGCATGATCAATATATTTTGCCTGCCCGGTCTGAACTCCCAATAAATTGTTACACGTTTCAAATATAACATACAAAATATGTTCGTATCCAACTACACAACTATTGCACGCTTGCCTTATTCATGAGTCATTCCAATGGAGTGTCTGCCAACCAAATGTATCAGGGCGCGCCGGTATCCTGGAGCGGCTCCATCTATCTCAGCAATATTTAGTTACACTTTATCCCTCGATGTAAAGGTAGGTAGAACATTAGTGATCGGTCCAGCGCCACGACCAAACACGATAAAGGAGGTATAGTTGTCTCGGTGTGAGGAAACTAGCCGTCGGACGATTGGAGATTTATATACCACAAATAACTGTCAATGGTTGGTAGTACAAACAATGTCTTATGTGTTGAATAGAACCATTCCAGTCACATAGAGGTGAATTATGGACATTCACGAAACGAACATGGAATATACACAATAGTTGTTTTACTGAAGAATGTTAAAAAGCACATGGGGGGCAGAGAAGATTTATTGGAATATGGCTTGGCGAAAATACATGTTGAGTGTGACTAGCATTTTTATCAGACTCTCTTTCTGATCCGATCTGTTAGGCACACCAACAAACATACACACATACGCGCATACACGTACACACAAGTGCAATAAATATATGTGTGTGTGTATGTATGTTTGTAAGCATGTATGTATGTATACCGTTGGGGGTATTAGCCTTTGGTAGAATGCGCCCGATGGGGTGGGAACGTCGTGGTCTTATCGTCAAGACCCGACAAATAGCATCATTCCAACCATTCTCTACGCCTGAGTTGGACTGACTCTGGACATGCAAGGAGGTTAAACCACTTCCACAGTTGGACTGTATACTCTGGACATGCAAGGAGGCTAAACCACTTCCACAGTTGGACTGTATACTCTGGACATGCAAGGAGGTTTAACCACTTCCACAGTTGGACTGTATACTCTGGACATGCAAGGAGGTTAAACCACTTCCACAGTTGGACTGTATACTCTGGACATGCAAGGAGGTTAAACCACTTCCAGAGTTGGACTGTATACTCTGGACATGCAAGGAGGTTAAACCACTTCCACAGCTGGACTGACTCTGGACATGCAAGGATGTTAAACCACTTCCACAGTTGGATTGTATACTCTGGACATGCAAGGAGGTTAAACCACTTCCACAGTTGGACTGTATACTCTGGACATGCAAGGAGGTTAAACCACTTCCACAGTTGGACTGTATACTCTGGACATGCAAGGAGGTTAAACCACTTCCACAGCTGGACTGTATACTCTGGACATGCAAGGAGGTTAAACCACTTCCACAGCTGGACTGTATACTCTGGACATGCAAGGAGGTTAAACCACTTCCACAGTTGGACTGTATACTCTGGACATGCAAGGAGGTTAAACCACTTCCACAGTTGGACTGTATACTCTGGACATGCAAGGAGGTTAAACCACTTCCACACAGGTTGCCTGAGGCGAATATTCCACATTCGATGGCAAGATCGTGTCATTGACATCGAGGTTCTCCCGAGGGCTGACTTGCCCAGCATCCTTGCACTGATAGAAAAAGCACGACTAGGATGGGCCGGACATCTGGTCCGTATGTCAGACGGGCGTCTCCCAAAGAAGTTTCTCTACGGTGAGCTGAGAGAGGGATGGCGCGAGACAGGGCGTCCAAAGAAACGTTTTAAAGACAGTCTGATGGACTCACTGAAAAGTTGCCAGATAGATATCACCACATAGGAATGGCTTGCGCAAAACAGATCTGACTGGAGAAGCGCAGTCAAAGCGGGTGTAGCTAGCAGCGAGGACCACCGTGTTGTGAAAGCCTAGAGCAGACGCGAGATCCGGAAATCACGAGCAGCGGGAACACCATCACGTTCTACAAACCTCGTGTGCCCGTTATGCAGCAGATGTTCTCGTGCCCGCATTGGCCTGTTCGGCCATATGCGCATCCACATGCAACAGGGAAATCTGTGACAAAGATGAGGTCGGCGGTCTTCATCCACAATATAGACAGCTATTAGTATTATGTATGTATGTATGTATGTATGTATGTATGTATGTATGTATGTATGTATGTATGTATGTATGTATGTATGTATGTATGTATGTATGTATGTATGTATGTATGTATGTTTGTATGTATGTATGTATGTATGTATGTTTGTATGTAAGTATATTTGTGTGTATGTATGTGTGTTAGTGAAGGGTGGGTGTGGTCGAGAGGTAGACACTCTCCTCTCAAAGAGATGAACGGAAACGTTGGGCGATCAAATCTCACAAGTTCCAAGCGACTCCTGGTCTCAAGGGAGGTGGGACCAGAGTTCCTGCATTTTGAGTTACCTCCAGTCGTCTTGACTTATGTCTTGCCACTGGTCCAAGGCAGCTCGAGACCAGAGAGTAATGCTGATGACCAGCACAGTTTCTTGCTCACTATAATCCAAATACATCGTAAGTTACATCATCAAGACAAAACCGTCAGATGATCCCGCTATCATCGCTTGCGATGACAATTAACTATATATGTGTATGTTTGTATGTATATGTATGCATGTATGTATATATACATACACCAGAGTGTTACCGAATCCCGTTATATAACATACACTCTTGCATCAAGAAAACGCGTCGAACGAATTTATTTCAAGGCTGTATCTTGATACCAGAACGTCATCTCATTACCTGAATCAGAATCTCAAATCCAAAACCCGCCAGAAAGCTTTCGATTTGTCATGTTGAGTCAAACATTTGTTGGGTGAATGTTGCCAACAGTTCCTGGGAGAATCGAGGAAAAAGAAAATCACCAAAACAAAACATATTAGCTTTTGTTGTGTCCCCTTTTAAAGTAATTCTTCTTTAACGGCTTTTCAGAATAACAGATGACAACTAAGAACGCCAGGCTGTCAAGGAAATAATTATATTTGTGTTTCAAATTTTTGTAACGAAAATATTCCCTCTTTTTAGAATCTTTATCCGTCTTAAAATTAATTTTGATTCTGTGGATAACCTGATCAATGAGTGGATAAATTTAGATATAGTGAAGTACGTTTTGTATAATAGTTGTAGTGATGAATGTATTTATATGTGGATAAATGAATACGTGGTTCATTGAATATCATCCGTGTGGATATGTTGTTGTTACTTATTTAAGTAGCTCTGAAGAAAGATATTGGAGAAATTATGGAGAACAGCTAACAACCATGTGCAGATAACGACAGGAAGATGTTTACTGAAGGATAAATTCAATGAGAATTAGAGAAGAACGTTTTCTACTGAAGGATAAATTCAACTCCACAACATTTAAATGACAAACACTGAACATCGATATCTCATGTTGTTTGTTGTTTCGAATGCCCACAATGAGTAGGTTTACTCTTTTATACCCCCTGAAAAGGACGTTAAGTGGCTGGTTGTAGTAGCTTTCTCATCCCGAGCGTGCTGATGAAGTGGACCGAGGTCCTCCAGGCGGTTGTTCTATACTTTGCATCATCTGTGTGTCTCTCAGTAGTACGGGAATCACGTCGATCCCTCACATTGTTAGCCAGGCTGCCAATCAACGTATAATAACCGAGTACGGCAGAAAGACGAGATTGCCAGATTTCACACAGAATAGCATTAGTCACACACCAAGATACAAAGAGCAATATGAACCATCAATACTGTGACACAATTTCGAATCAGCCTTAAAAACAGTCCAGGGAACATATCACCAGGAACAGGCGTAACTACAACCGAAACAAATGGAGTTTTGAACAAGTTACTGAAAATTTCATAACAATAGCTGAAAATATTTGCCCCAAGTGACTGGTAAAACGCTATTATAGTGTCGATTTGAAAAGAGAAGGACAATAAAAACGACTGACACCTACAGAGGTATCTCACTCAGTCACAGTGGTAAAATAGAAGCAAAAATCTTAGAACAAGGAATAAAACTAATAGTAGAACCACAGCTAAGTAATGCACAGTTTGGATTCCGAAAGCGATGCACAGACGTTCTATTTAGCCTAAATAACAAGCAAGCGTAAGAACAATTGAATACAGTGGTCAACTAAACATAATTTTCATTTATCAAGAGACGGCCTTCGGTAGAGTGGACAGCAACAAACTCTGGTCTGTACTAAAAGACTTTAAAGTACACAAGCAGTTATTAGATAATAATCGAGTCCTTTAACCAACGTGCCAAATCATATTCAGAACATTTGTGGACCCTACGGACTCAGAGAGAACCACTGGGGTACGACTAGGCTTGTTTTACAGCCACTTCTATTCATTATATACATGGGTTAAATAAACATAAGGCGTAAAACCTGAGGGAAACAAAACTGTAGTAAGCAAGGAACATAAATCGCTGAGGGAGTTACTTTTCTCAAACGACAAATGTCTAATGTTTAAGGCTTGACAAATTTTAGGGTGGCTTACCAATAAGAAAAATATCACCAAGCAGCATGGTCCGACTAGGGTCAAGCATTCACAAAATTTAACTAGGCACTAATTCACTTTTATTTCTACAAAAAAGCCATACAAAAACCAAAATATATTGTATTACTTACACAGTATTAGTCTATTTCTTCTTAAGAAAAAATTCACTGTTATTAAAGGCATGGCGTGTGTGTCCTTGAACATTCTTGGTAGTTTTAGCACGGTATTATCATTTATCGATAGCCTCAGTAAGTTTAAATTGTGGCAGTGGAGGTCTATTTAGATTCACCATCACAAATTAGTTTATGTATCATCTATTCGAACCGTAATAATATTAACCATCGTACGAGAGTTGTTATGTACGAATTAAAAACGTATTTTTTTACTCAAGCAAAAATGTGAGCGCTTTTGTCAAGCCCTGCTAATGTACGAAGATGAAAATGACTTACAAAAGATGAAAATGACTTACAAGACCATACCAATATATAGTACAAGCTTGGTGATAGATAGATTATATTATTGCTAATGGTAGTAACATGCCTATTTCTTTATCTGGTCTTAGATTTAAGACGAGCGATGAAAGTGAAACTAAATCTACTGGCGATGTGGCGGAGACCTCTTTCTTTTTCTCCAGCAATGACAGTTTTTTAGCGTTCGCCTTATTTCTCTATTCACCAAGGCAGTTTGCGTTGCACTACGATTTTTATTTTGCGCCTGTCGGGCCAGTGCATCCGACTTCAGTATGCATGTATGTAAGGGCCTGCTTCCTCCTGCATTCTCTAAGGGTTTGCTTCCCCAGGGCAACGCCGGTGCTGTGATGGGGATCGAGCCCAGCACCTTCGGATTGTGAGCTGTGTAACTTAACCACTAGCCTATGTCGTCCCCTGCAATGGCAGTAACAGTTCAACTGTTAGGTAAAGGTTCAAGACCCTGCATGGTCATACTAGTGTGTATAGTATAAATATGTGTGAATATATATTTTGAATACATCAGAAACATTCTTTTTGCGGGGTTAGGAAAGAGCCTCTTCCTCCGAGGCCATACAAGTGGAACACTTTGTACGGGACTAAACAGCAGCTCACAAACACTTGCAGATACCACTATATGGCATTGGGCCAAAGAGAACTAGCCTATAGGCCACTTGATCTTCGTCTTCTTCTTCTTCATCGTACGCTGTTTACAGCGATATTTACGTTGCACTGTTTTATTTTGTTTAGCCTGTGGCTCAGTGCATCCGATTTCAACAGGCGTTTCTGTAGGGATGTCCTCCTTAGCCTTTGGCTGTCCCCAGCCTATCTACAAGGCAGCAGTTGTTTTTGGTCAGAGTTGTCTCTCTCAGGGAAGTTGTCTTTCAGGACTAACGAGTCTTCTTCGTGTCTATAGAGTTTGGCAATGATATGATATGATGGGCTATGTACTCGTTTGTACTATCCAGGAAGAGAGGCAGTCCAGTGTGACTGTGTCTCAGGATCGTCACGTCCTGCCAGAAACGTAGCATATGCATGTGAGTGAGGTATCTCTTTGCTCTCTTTATTTTCTCGGCTCATCTGCAGTGATGGCACGCCTAGCATTCCCCGCCACCTGGGACGTTGTCACAACAGGGCAGAGGTGCAATGTCCGCTGGACTGCACCTCTTCTGCGTCCATTGGGATGGCTGATAGCAGACAGAAGTAAAGAGCGAGGCAGGAGTGCATTTGGCCAGGTCCCAACCATATCATGGCCTCCCATCACGGTGCTGAGATTTAGGGTGGGATTCTGGCTTAGAGGCGTTCGGCCGAAATCCCTCAGGTGGTAGCTTCGCACTATTGGCTTATCAGCCAAACACGGGGACCAAATGTCAGCGACCTGCGATTCCTCTCGAAGAAGTGCATTTAACCAGGGTACACGCCTGGCAATGGCACGGAGATGTTGTTCGCCTGGAGTGCGGACATATCTCATGATCAAGGGTTGCGTCTCAACAGTTCGCAGTGAGGTGGCTGCTCTACTGCTTACGAAACCCCGACCGAGAACTAAGTCTTCTACTAGTGGTTTCACACCTCATCGCCGTATGGGGTGAATATCTGGCAACTTCCCGCCCGCTTTGATCGGCAGACGGCAGATACCTCTTTCTGCGGCACGACGGGGTCGGGCTGGGACACGAGCCCCAGGTCCTAACCCTATCGTAGCCTCCCATCGCAGTGGTGCTGAGATTTATGGCGGGATTCCGGCTTAGAGGCATTCGGCCGTAATCCCTCCCATGGTAGCCTCGCCGTTGGCTTATCAGCCTAGCACGTGGACCAAATGTCTGCGATTTGCGATTCTTATCGAGTTGAGCAGGACTACTGTAGCAACGCCATGTCATTAGTAGGGTAAAACTGACCTGTCTTCCGAGGGTCTAATACCAGCACCCGTTCAAAATTAGACCCAACGAATCAATAGAGGGCTTTTTAGTCAGCCAATGACCAAGTGGGCCACTGGATCAATAACCAACCAGCCAGCCAACCAGACAGCCAGCCAGCCACCCAACCAACCAACCAACCAACCAACCATGGGTGTGTGTAAATTGTAAACATTAACACTGGTGTACATTTTGAGCTACCAATTTGTCAACTTCACGTGCCTTCAGTAAAATGTGAATACTGTGAAAACTAAAGTAAAAGTAAAGTGGAAATTCAGCAGAATTTACCGCTAGTTGGAAATGGAGGCTTTGAAGACTCCATTATACTAAGCCGAGCCTTGTTAGAGGTGAGGTGGCCAGTGCCCCTGCTTGCTGTTTTTACTTTCCCTAACTCATGCGTTAGGTACCAATTTACATCTTCATTACAATCAAGACCCAGATTTGTGTTCAGTCTTCAGGCGCGATTCGAACCGAGGCACGCTGTTGCCACAGAAAATAGCGAATTACTCGCTATGAACTGAGCTAACGCGCCCCTCAAACTACTGAAAACTACTGTACCAAATTAGGTGGAACTTTTAAACACCTTCCCTTGCGTATTATCGTCAATACAAAGTTGGTACCGTAAACGATGTATTAGTTAAAATCTGAATAATATGTTGATGAGGGTACTTTTTTATTTTTCATAACTTTAAAAAAATAAGAAAAACTATCATGCAACTTGTACTCAGTTGTATTTTGGAGTATTTTGAGTGATGACCCCGACGGTGGTGGCTCTCAACCCACCCCAGGCATGTATGTGAATATCCAGATTGTGGATCGCCTTATCTGGGAAAATCGACGGATAACCTGTCTCGAAACTGTGCAAGAGGCAAGTCTTTCTCTGGGTACGGGGAACAAGAGGCAAGTCTTTCTCTAGGTACGGGGAACAAGAAGCAAGTCATTCTCTGGGTGCGGTGAACAAGAGGCAAGTCTTTCTCTGGGTGCGGTCAACAAGAGGCAAGTCTTTCTCTGGGTGCGGGGAACCCAATTGTTCATGAACATTTATATTTTCGGAAAGTTATTGCACGTTGGGTTTGATCACAAAAGGCATTCTGCTCCTACAAGATAACGCTCGACCTAATATGACTCACCGTATTGTGTGCCATCTGCAGCAACCCGGCTGGGAGGTAACGCCACATCCACCTTACAGCCCAGACCTCGCTCCAAACGATGCCCACCTGTTTGGACCCCTGAAAGAATTTCTGGTAGGTCAGCATTTCAGCACTGATCACGAAGTCAAACAGGCTGTCCTGGATTGGTTCAGACATATTGACAAATCTTTCTACGCTAAAGCTTTTCAAGCATTACTTATACGCTGAGATAAGTGCATAAAAGTTTTAGAGGATTATATAGAAAAATAAATTACATTTGGAGAACTTTACATTTTTTTTATGTCTATACGAAAAGAAAAAAAAAGATGTTCCTTACCGTATAAAGTTCCGGTTTGACTTGAACGCCCCTCGTACTAGGACCCGATCAAGGAACCTCTTCATCACCTGACGCCGAAATGCACAAGCAGGACAAAGAAAAAAAAAGATATATATATAATTCTTGTTGTTCTTGATAAGAAAACTACTTTTTTGCATCACGTGATAACGCCGACGTGAGTATCGATTCTTGATTATTTGGTTTAATTCTGCACTCACACGAATGCGATTCCGAGTTCAAAATCCTCTCACAAATAGGCTTTCTGAGAAAACTCGTTTCTGGATTTACCGTATTATATAACACTTTTTCGGGGAAAGTGCGGGTAAGAAGCGTGCTGGTTTGAAAATGGTCCTGTGATAATTTTCCGAACAGCCAAAGGAAGTTAAGACAAATATAATAAATCGGCTAAACTGATATTTTTATTTCCCTTATGTTCTAGAAATTTGTATTTAGGAATGGAGGATAAGCCAAGAGAATGACATGGCGGGTCATCGAAATAATCATATTTTTCTCTAAGTTCAATAATTGTAAAGAAATGTCTGGTTCAATTTGTTTATTATTTATCTTCTGTGTAAACAATTATTGTTGTTGTTGACGAGGAAATATGTCAGTAGAATCAGGGACTCAGTGGTCTTGAGGTAAGGTGTCCGCCTCGGGTTATGAAGGCCTCGTGTTCGTATCACGGTGGTAATTCCAACGTGGGAGCGGTACTCTGTCAACTATGCCAGCAGTCCGCACCAAAAAGGGTAGGGGTACAATGGGTCCCATCACACTGCAACATCCAAGGCAACGAGAAGGCAGACAGACTGGCAAAAGAAGGTGCAAGACTACCACAAACAGATACTAGTATGACGTATACAGAGTCAAAACGGCTTATCAAGGCCAGATACATGACCACATGTGAAACTGAACATACCGGCTACACCAAAAACGATGCCTATTACCAGTTGAACAGAAGAGAGCAGGTCTTCAGACTTCGCACTGGCCACAATTGAAGAGGGAATGCTAACCCGGTACTCAAAAAATAGTTGCTGAAGTCGGATGTGTTGGACCTAAAGGTGCAAATATTGCAGCCAAGCTGTAAACTACGACACAACGCATTCCGTTCTCTGGACTGCATTCTGCTACTTAAGCCCATTCAAGGTTTGGTAGTGGGAGATTGAGAACGAACGAAGAAGAAGAATTCCCTAACGCGGTGTGCGTTGCATTCTGGTTTTTATTTTGTTTCTGTCGGCCCATTGCCTCCGACTTCAGCATGCATTTTATGTAACGATCTGCTTCCTCCTGCATTTTCTAAGGGTTTACTTACCCGGGGTAACGGCCGGTGCTGTGATGGGGATCGAACTCGGCACCTGCGGATTGTTAGCCGAGTCACTTAACCACTAGCCCACACCATCTCCTTTTTATTCAGTGGCTGGTTCGATTTATTGGTCTCTGCATCATAGTCCTACAGCCCGAGGCCAAATAGTTTCGATGCTTGTCTTAGGAGATGGAGAGCAGCGGATTGATCCACATGTAAGGCATATCTTGTTTTTCTGTGGGAGGGGTGAAATTTAAAAAAACATTGCCAGCATACAACGTGGCGACAGCAGTGGCGAAGCGGCCTGTTGCCCTGTGCCTTTAAAACCATTCGGGCACCCCAGATGTGGGAACAAAGTCTTACAGCATAGTAGGATTGGTATGGCTTCGTTTGTTCTCAATCTCTCCCTACCAAACCCTGGAAGGACTTTAAGTAGCAGAATGTAGTCCAGAGAATGGAATGTGCTGTGTCGTAGTTTACAGGTTTACCGCCTTCCTGACTACATCCTATTACTTGCAAAGTCCTGTTCAGGACATGGTAGCTGAGACTGAGAACGATCGCAGAAAAATAGGAAGGTGTTATGTGGTGAGTTGTAGTAGGTTTCCTCACATCCTGAACGTGCTGGTGAATGTGGTTAGCATTCCTTCAGGTAGTTGCACTATGTTTGGCTTTATCTGCGTGACGCTCACTACTACAGGGATCACATCACTCCACATCTCATCCGCTAAACTGCCTTGAAAACGTAATGTTTCTAGAGAACAATACATGGACGAGAGATAGTGGTCTTGGTCAGTATATTATGAACACCCAAAGTATATTTAAGGAATGCAAAGCAGCGAGGAAGGGAGCTCTTCCCACTTCATGACACTATCATAATAGTTGAGCTCTAATAAAGCCACATCCAACCGGGGTGGAAGGGTCTATTACAGACTAAGGAATGAAGAAGAAAGAACTCGAGTATTAACAACGGGAACATACTCCAATATTTTCCGTGCAGAAGAAGAGGCACTGAAGGCCGCAGCCGAGCTTCTAATCCAAGATAAAGATATCCACCAAGACACATAGTAGTCCTGACTGATGCCACGTCAGTATTTGAATAACTAAAACAACACAAAGATGAAGATCTCGAGCAATGTATGTTCTCCCTAACACAGCTCTCAGCAGAACACCCAAGGTTGGTCATACAGTAGATCCCAACCCACTGCAATATTGAAGTCAATGAAGCTGCAGACAAACTAGCAAACTCCCACAAATAGACCTGAGTATCATATATGAGGCCAAGACCATAATTAAAGCCAACTTCGGGGTAAAATGGGCTGATCAACACCCCGACTTCCGATAAGAAGACAGTTACTTCAACTTAACTAGAAAAGAGCAAGTCATCATCTTCAGACTGAGAACTGGACATAACAGAGTCAAGGATCATCTTTATAACAGAATGAGGATTGGGACAGATGACAAGTCTCCATCTGGGGAGCATACCATGACCGTTGAACACGTCCTGCAAAGCTGCACGGTCACGCAGGGAAAGGGAAGAACAATACTGGCCTCGCGAGACAGACATGAGACAAAAGCTGTATGGAGATAAAACAGCTTTACGATCAATGGTGTCTTTTGTAAGAGAAAACGAGACCTTGATATGATGATCAACGAAGACAATCGGATGAACGAAGACTCTTGGCGTAGAACGAAGACTCAACCTTCGTGTTGTGTCGCTCACTACTACGGGGATCACGTCGATCCCTCATCCCGTTAGCCAGGCTGCCATGATAACAGTCCGTTTCCATGGAGGGCTACTGGGAACCCGAGGTGAGAGTCTTGACCAGTATGTTTTACCTGACCCTGACTAACAGGTCTGATCACTATATTTTGCCTGACCAGACGTTAGTCTTTCTCACCTCAGGGTCAGGTAAAACCTACTGCCTAAAACCCTCAGCTCGATTTCGCCGGTCCTTCCTACAAATGAACTGTTTTCGTTGCAAATTGAATAACGAGCAGAGGGATCGGTGTGATCCCGTAGTAGTGAGCGACACACAGATGAAGCCAAGCATAGTACAACCACCTCGACCCACTTTCATCAGCATGCTCGGGATGTGAGGAAAGCTACAACAACCCGACACTTAACGTTATTTCCAGGGCGCACAAAAGAGTCAATCTACTCATTGTGGGTATTCAACAACAACATACAAGAAACAACATTCTGAATATATGCGTTATATTCTCAGGCGAACGAAAGAAGAAGATTAGCACAACACAAATTGCAGAATTACATCAGATTACAGATAATGCTGTTCAGAATATACGTGGTTTAATTAAAGATATGAACTTTTACGAACAACAGTAAAACGCTAAAGTAGAAATAAATAAATCCGCGCTGCTCATCCCTGCAGCGATTATTAGCTCCATCGTTGAGCGTGGTATCCCTATCTCTCGTACCGGTGCCCTCACCCTTTCGGACCGTCTCTGATTTGACGGTGAGAAACTGGTTTTTACTATTAATTATGTTGTTGTTGTTCCGGATGCCAAATGAGTAGGTTACTCTTTGTGCGCTCTGAACAAAACGTTAAGTGACGGGTTGCAGTAGCTTTCCTCACATCATGTCGCTCACAACTACGGAGATCACGTCCAACCTCACATTGTTAGCCAGACTGTTGTTCTCGACAACAGCCCGTTTCCAGGACGACCAACGAGGAGGTCAGTTGAGGGTCTTGGCCAGTATTTTTTTCCTGGCCCTGACTAACATTATCTGATCAATGAGTTTTACCTGACCAGACGTTAGCCTCATCGTCCATTACTATTCAGTATCACATATCTTCTGCTCGTGAGATCGTGTTCCACCATTCTCCAAATTATTCATGTACATCTTCCCACGCATGTGACATTTCTCGATTCTGCTCTAGTGATACACATACAGGAAAAATGCACGTCTGAACTCTATTAGACATACTAAACATAGAGATGAACAAATATTGACAAATAACAAATATCAAGAGATGCACACATACAGGTGTCACGAGTTGGTAAACGACCTAATAATAGCGGATGGAGATCAATGGCCACCAACGTCGGTTACTGATTATAAATGAATATCATGCACAACAAACTCGAGTGATGCAAGCTGGACAAGCTGATCAGAATGTGACTAAAGGGGTGCTGCGAGCAGCATGGACTGAACAGGTTGTCCAGAGCTAGTTAATTTGTACAAATCGCATAATCAATAATGGAATATTTGTTGTTCTCATGTCACACTGCACGTAATATACCGATTTGACATTCTTTCTATGAAGAAATAGAGATAGGCATAAATTAGCATAACGAGCGACTTAGCGAAGAACATCGGAGACCAGCCCATGGACCACGTTGACTAATAAGCGAAGTTGGGTATCGTGTCTTTTTGTTTTCAAGACATCTGCACCTTTCAGGAATTCAGTTTTTTTATATTATATAGGGTTTGATCTGCAAATCTGCACTATTATTTTTTTAATTAAAAAAGGATATTTTGTGCTTTCGCCCTATTTCTCTCTTCTTCAAGGCGGTGTGCGCTGCACTATGTTTTCATTTTGAGTCAGTAGGCCCAGTGCATCCGACTTCGGCATGCATTTTATGTAAGGGTCTACTTTCTCCTGCATTTTTGAAGTTTTTGTTTCCCCGGGGAAACGGCGTGTGCTACGTGTGCTGGTTTTGTTACTTAACCGCTATTCCATGCCGTCCCCTACACTATCATTTACAACCGCTAGAATATGATATACATCGGAGAGACTGGCCTTGAACTCCGTTTCCCACAACACTCAAGTGACATTTCCACAACTCTGGCACTCCAGTCGTCAGCCATTTCACAAATCCTGAAAACAAGCCAAAGTTGACATCAGAGTAAGCATTCTCTTCAGCTCACAGATGACTGACATTGACTTGCTCTTGACACTCGTTTAATTTTCTCTATAGGACTCCTTAAACCTCATGGATTGAATACATCCCATACGATTATGATATGGTTCCTATTCACTCATCACTTTCGACCCAGATATCAGAATCAATGACGAGCGCCTTCAATCAGTAGGCCGCTTCGCTTACCTTGGCAGTCCAGGTAAACTACTACTGACTGAGGTCAGTAATAGAATCTCCAAGGTCAGTGCTGCATTTGGGCAGCTGCGTTACAGCGTTTGGAATCGGAAGGGCCTTAGTCTTGATACAAAACTCAAAGTCTATCGAGCCGCAGTGCTCTCCATTGTTCTGTATGCCAGTGAGACGTGGACTGTGTAGAGCAGGCATGCTAGGAAAATAAACCACACCCATATAAGGTGACTCCGTCGATTGTTGATAATACAGTGGCAGGATAGGTACGAGACACCGAGATCCTCATGAAAGCAAAAATGTCGAGCCTCCACACATTGTTGCAGAAGACCCAAATTAGGTGGGCTGGCCCAGCCGAAGACGGATGTGTGGACCGAAAGGTGCAAATATCGCAGTCCATCTGTAAGCTAGCGACACAACACATTCCGTTCTCCGGACGATATCCTGCTAGTTGCAAAGCCCTGTTCATGGAAAATAGCGGGAGATTGAGAACGAACGCAGAAGAACAACTGTGTCCCCAAATAACTAATGCATGGTGAGCTGAAACAAGACCAGCGTCTGGTCAGTGGCGAAAAAAAAAGTGCTACAAGGACTTTCTCAAAGTATCTCTGAAACTCTTCAACATCGATGCAACCTCTTTGGAATGCCTCGCACAGGACTGCAATGCGGTCATTTTCCCGGTACCACACGAGCATTCGTCAGTGCCACCTATCTTCAATTTATTGAATAGGTGGTACCTCGGTCTATTGTGGCCTGTGCGCAGTCTGAAGACCACGATCTGCTCTCTTCTGTTCAACTGGTAATAGGCATCGTTTTTGTGTAGCCAGTATGTTCTGTTTTCCATTTGGTGAGGAGAAAGTTGAAATATGGCACATATGTAGCTTATTCAATTTGTACTAGACTTGAGAAGAATGAATTCCCCTCCTCGGCGGGTTTACCCGGAATGGTGCATGGCGCAACACACCTTATTGACCGGATCTGCTACTCTAACGGTTTGTCAGAGCAATTGAGAAATCAGAGGCCAGAACTGTGATAAATTCTTGATGTTGCATGGAAAAACACCTACAGAAATACACAGAGAGATGGAACCAGCGTTTGAGGAATTCTGTTCTTCGTATGCTTCTGTACAAAACTGATGAATACAGTTTAAGTGTCTGCTGACAGGTGAAAATAAAGAAATGATGGTTGATTGATGTGAAGGTTGCTCAACATGTTGCCGACCATGAGTAGATGAGACTTGGGTTCACCTTTATGACCCAGATTATTTATTCTCCCAAAACTTTAAAAAACCAGCTGAAAGGAAATCAATTTGAAAGTGACGAAGATGTCATACTGGCATGTGATAACTGGTTTAGTTCGAAAAATACGTTACTTTATTCTGAAGGTCTTTTCAAGATCACACAGAAATCGCAGAAATGTATAAATTGAAGTGGTAGCTACATTGAGAAGGAATAAGCACTGTGCTAAATTTCAACTTTCTCCTCCTACTCCTTCATGGCCAGGGTAAAGACCTCTTGTACGTGGAAGGAGTTTCCGTGCCAGAATTGGACTATACAGCCAAGTCCGGACTGACCGGCGAGGTGCAACCCAACATGTCTGACTGCTGTTGACATCATCGCCTGCGATGGACGGCTACTAATATTATCACGCATGTCGTTGACCTAATCAGTTGTTTATTGTCGTCTGTGCCGTTATCTGAATGTGTCAAACTCTTGATAGATGATTTCATCCTTGTTTTCATTCTTGTTCTTGTCCGTAATTATTGATCATTTTCTGTTTTCTCCGCCCTTTTTCGTAGTAGGCATACAGTGGCTAACGCCTTTCCTGGCCACGACCAGATATGGCTGCTAACTTAAACCGTTTATTTCATATCATGTCTTGTCATATGCCGTAATGTGTTCTTTTCGTCCTTTTTTTCCTGACGAAGACCTTGCGGTCGTAGTTTGTGTGTCATTTTGCTTTTGTCCTGGTGCATTCACTGTTTTTTTTTTTCTTCATAAAATGAATAATGAGCAAGTACAACACAAACAGATCTCAAATATGCACGAATTAATTCAAATTCAAATATGCACAGACTAACTGACGTACCAGAATCCTGAAGACCTTTTCCTTCCCTCTGTTCTGTCTTTAAAAGCTTTGCCGGGCCACGTTGTGACAATGCTCCTCTTCTGAATGTTGCCTCTTCTTTTGTTTTCTTATTGCTAATCCTGTTATGCCTTTCAGCATCAGTTTATGAACAGATCTCTAGAACGAGCCCGTATGTGTGTCTCGTGCACAGTAGCATTTACTGCCTCAGATATTTCTGCAAGCCACCTTTTTCGTGATTTGCCTTGGTTACTTTTAGGACATCCATTTGGCCATTATGTCGTGTTATGTCTGCTGACAGTAGAGCTACTTGGGCCTAGTTATATTAAGGAAGCAACCCGCCTTAAGATGTGCGTGTTATCGTTAATTTGTTATTCTACAACGTTTTCCTACTGAGTATCCCCTGGAAAAAAAAAAAGAATTACAATACTCTTTGACAATACACGACATGTACACGACATGTACACTTAATGTCCCTAATGTCCCTTGTTAGATGTATGAACAGTGTAAGAATAAAAAAATGTCCCACCATCCCCGGCGGGATTCGAACCCGCGACCTCTGGATTAGAAGTCCAGCGCGCTATCCACTGCGCTACGGGGACATGATTATTAAAAGGTTTTAAATCATTGTTGTTAGAGAGTATAAATTCACAAAGCCAAAGACTGACTGATGCATTCACTTCATTCCGGCTGCAAACCACAACTGACATTGTGAAAATTACCAGCAAACGACGTGATGACAGAGTGGGGAAGCGACCTGAAATCCTCGGCCAAAAAACTCCAGCTATGGCAATAAAGTCAAATGACAACGTGTTTTAAAAAATTGTTTGTTTGTTTAATAACAACAAACGTATATTGCTTTGTTTAATTAAAGTAAACGTGTGCCTTTCTGCAGAACAGTCTAGTACTCTAGCCTAGGTGTTTTGTCGGCCTAGGTGAGAATTAAAAGATGCCGCCCCCTCCCTTTTACTACCGTCACTCTTTCCTCTCCCCCTGTCATCCAGACTAGAATAATTAATGTATTAGATATAAAAGAACGTCTATTCAACTTGTATAATATAACAGTTATAGTAACTTAATAAGTTACTTTTCTCTTTTATATGAAACATGAATTGCACTGACGTTTTATATATGTTGAAAGAGAAGTACAAAACCTAGCTCATAAATCGATTATAACAAAGTAGCTAAATCTCGCTCTAGTGTGTCCCTATCAGGCAGGATGTGTAATTCTGTCTCGTACCTGGACATTACCTGGTTTAATCAGCTTAAAAATAATATTTTCTATTTTCAATGGGACAATCTCCAATTCGCGTATATCCAGAAGGTGTTTAGCATGAACTGGGTTTATTTCTGTTGAATTATCTTTAGAGATTAGAGATACATTCTTTATTGCACATAATAATGATAACTATTTTCATATATATATATATACATCATAAAATAATAATATTATGTCCAGAGTGCAAACAAGCCACCAGTAATCTCCATTGATAGTGAGGTTCTCGGTGTAGAAAATCATTTTCGTAATTGGGATCAGCAGTCAATAATAAACTATCCCTGGACCAAGAGATCATATCAGGATAGGCAAGGCAGCAACAACAATGAGCAGATTAACAAAAAGTGTCTGGGAGAACAAAAAAACTTACTGTTAAAACAAAAACACTTGTTTACCAGGCCTGTGTCCTGAGCACCCTTCTTTATAGCAGTGAGACATGGTCTACCAATATTCACCAGAAGAGGTGGCTAAACAGCTATCATTTGAGGTGCCTGTGCAGAATCATGGAGGTTGGGTGGCAAGAAAAGATGACCAACGCAGAGGTGTTGGAGAGAACATACACTGTCACAATCTTGTCCATGCTTAGTCATCGAAAGCTTCACTGGCTGGGACACATTCGGAGAATGGATGATGGCAGAACACCAAAATATCTTCTCTATGGGGAATTACAGTTGGGGTCTCGGGGCCGGCCACTACTTCGGTACAAGGATGTATGCAAGCGGGATATGAATGACGCAGGCATCGATTTGGAATCATGGGAACAGGACGCCATGGATCGTGTTACATGGATGGGCCGGATTAACCATGGAATACAGACAAAGGAGATACTGATTGCTGATAGGCTAAAAACTCAGAGTTTAAAAAGACACGCCACACCACGCGATGCAGAAATCTGTCCTGACTTTTCTTGCACACACTGTGGAACAAAATTCTCTGCCGGGATTGGTCTCACGAGTCACATTCGATACGGTCATTGACTGGGGTTGCATACTTATTTTTCAAAGCACACTTACTATCGTCTGACAAGACGGAAAGATCTAATTATGAGATATTTTTAAAACATTTGGAAAATGTGTTAAAAAAAACGTTGCAAAACAATAAAAATATGTGTTCCGCAACCCATCCCCGGCGGGATTCGAACCCGCGACCTCTGGATTAGAAGTCCAGCGCGCTATCCACTGCGCTACGGGGACATGTTTGCAATGTTAATCATATATATATCGTTGCCATATGGTGGAACGTCCTTTTCAGAATCCCAACGTACTAGATCTGAGTCCCATCGTGTCTTGTTTCTTTTTCTTCTTCGTTCGTTCGTTCCCTGAAAGGGTAAGTAGCAGAATGTAGTGCAGAGAACGGAATGCGTTGTGTCGTAGTTTACAGCTTGGCTGCGATATTTGCACCTTTCGGTCCAACACATCCGACTTCAGCACTCATTTTGTGTGTACCGGGTCGCGATGGAGCCAATTGAAACCCATGTACGTGCCATTCAATCTGTTATGTTCCCATTTTCATACGGAAAAGGATCACTTGCTAAGTTCGAACAATGCGGTGATAGTTGTGTCTCGTTTGGTCGACTTTCCATATGGCTCTGATAAGAGTTTACTTTTCTTGGAAGGAATTGTTTGTGCTTTCTGTTCTCATACAGCTCCAGCCTTTGCCAACCTGTTCGCTATCTCATTTCATGGTATGTTACAGTGTAATGGTATTCACTGTACCACTACCCTTCTCTTGGCGTTTAGCTCGCCCAAGACATTTTTAAGCTCTGGCAGTTTATCATTCTTGAAGGTTTGTAGAACTGGCATTACAGCCTGCTGAAATTAGCTTGTTGTGTAAGTAATCATTTCTGCAGCAAAAATTAGTGTCTGTACTTCAGCCGAGTAGTTTGAACAGAATTTGCCAGTGGATAAACTAGTGGATTCGTTTTCGTTATCTGGGTAGACATCATAGATTTCTGGGCCTCCATTCTTCGCTGCTCTCGTTGCTGATCACAATAATATATCTGGATCCATCCTTATAAGTTCAGTTTATCGATCATGTTGCTTACTGGTGTTTTCTTTTAGAGAACATTTTGCTCTCCCGTGAGGCAGGTGGAAATTATGAATGTTTTTATGTGGAGATTTTGGTGGTGTTCCCATGGTTTTCGAAAGGGTGTTGAATGTACCTCCACAGTGATGTATGGTAATTTATTCTTTTGTGGCAGAGTCTAGGTTTGGCTGAGTAGTTTACTTATCTAAAGAGTTACAATATGCATCCACACCACGACACGCCTACACACATGAAAACGCAGTAAACACTATTCTGAAGCTACTACATTCCGCTACAAGTTCCGCCTTTTTCAGGGCGCACAAAAGGTTACCAACACATTGTAGGCATTAGCAACCAACCAACCAACGAATCACTAGCTTTGATAATTCCTCATAGGACATGATACACAAGCTCTCGCCGCTTCACTCCCCTTATCTGCACACTCAACATAAAATTAAAAACTCGTCCTCACGATCGGATGACGTACTCAGTCGTTCTGTGCATATCCATATCATCTGATCACCTTCAATCAGGTGATCTGTACATCCACATACAATCGGTCGACGTATGCTCAGGCGATCTGGGCATTTATATGTAATTAGACACGTCACTTATAGTCGGATCACGTTCTCCACCTTCATCAACATACTCCGGATGTGAGGAAAGCTACAACAACCCTCCCCTTAACGGCCTTTTCAGAGAAGACTTACTCATTGTGGGCATTAAACAGCAACAACAACAAGAGCAACAACAACAAGAACAACAACACGAACAACAGCATCAACAAGAACAACAACAAGATCAACAACAACAACAGCAACAAGAGCAACAACCACAAGAGTAACAACAAAAAGAACAACAACAAAAAAGAACAACAAGAACAACAACAAAAATAACAACAAAAATAACAACAACAAGAGCAACAACAACAACAATAATAATAATAACAACAACAAGAGCAACAACAACAACAATAATAATAATAATAACAACAACAAGAACGACAACAAATACAACAAGAACAACAATAACAAGCACAAGAACAACGATAATAACAACAACAAGAACAACAACAACAAGAGCAACAGCAACAAGAACAACAATAACTAGAACAACAACAACACGAACAACAAGAACAACAACAACAACAACAACAAGAGCAATAACAACAAGAACAACAACAAGAACAACAACAAGAACAACAACAATAACAATAAGAGCAAGAAAAACAATAACAACAACAACTTACTGACTGAATTTCTCCAGTAGAGTATTATATAATAATTAGATGACATTAATGACTGTCAGTACAGCAATGAGAGACTGAAATGGTAGAATAAAGGCATTAACACGGAACTGTTGAACAGAACTAGGCAATCGCTAGTCCAGCCGGAAGGAAGGTCATATACACATCTAAGCAGCGAAGAGAGACGAGAAACGCTGAATGCAATAGAATGAGTACTCGACACGTTTTTCACATGTTTTATCGACTGACAACCGTACAGCTGCTTGTTACAACTATTTTTGTTTGTCATTTCTGCCTCTAAAACATTCACTTTGATTAGATTGATTGGATTGTTGTGTTAGTTAGTTATTTTTCTTTCCACTTGTGCCGTTGAACGCCATGGAGAGCTTAAGTGCGTTGCGTCGCTCAATGTTAGCCCTTGTCGCTGCACAATCGCTCTAACGTCATCTTTCCACCTTAGTTACAAATTACATTAACCAAAAATGCACACCAACAGCCTGGACGCACGCCTATACGGATGGCTCAGCCAAAGATGCCATTGGAAACGGGGGAGGAGGCATCGCTACAAAACTAAAAAGCAAAGAATACTCAGCAGCATTTGCTACTGGGAGACGCTGAAGCAACTTCAGTGCCGAAGCCAGTGCCCTGAAACAAGCAGCTGAAACCCTTATAGACCATAAGGAGCAGGCAGAAAAGCAAATGGTCATTTTCACAGTCGCCCTCGCAGTGTTTATGGCGCTCAAGAACGATCACAAAAATGAACTCGGTGCTCTGGCAGACTCGCTGAACGCCTGTTCCAGGGTTTCGAAAAAGGCACAGTCCAGTGGGTACCAGCCCACTGCAACATTCCAGACAACGAGGAGGCGGACAGACTCGCCAAAAAGGGAGAAATGCAGCAGCAGAGTGATACAGAAATTACATACAATAAGAAAATCATTCATCAGGGCAACACACAGTGCAAAAATGAAAAAAGACTACCCTGGCTACATAGAAACTCTCCTATCAACTCTCCAGGCGAGACCAAGTGATCATTCTCCGGCTACGCACAGGTCACAACAGACTTAGATGTAATCTATACAAGTTCAAGATTGGCACTACAGACCTTTGTGCCTGCGGTACAGCACAGCCCTCATGAAGGCAGAACATACTTTGCAGTCCTGTCCACTGTATACCGACAAAAGTAGTAGCATTTGACAACAGCCAGTGTTATTCCACGAGAAGCTGTACGGAAGTGTACAGAGCCTTGAGTCGACTGCTGTCTTCGTTAGAGTCATTGAAGTTGAGGTCTGTAGACGAATGAGGAAGAAGGAGAAGATCTTTCCACCTGCCATGCGACGCCCCCTTGCCCTGTAGCCAGATCTACCAGCGCTGTAAGCCATCGGTGGAATTTGATGAGGGTGCATTCTCATGAGATGGCTAAACCAACTTATGTTATGCCTGAAAATGTATTCGACACCAGACGTAGTGCCGACCATACTTCGAATGTCGTCGTTCCCCATTCTGTCTCTCCTGGTAACACCGATGGCCTTCCTCATACACAAGAAATTATGTTCTCACGCGCCCTGGACAGAGACTATGTGTGGCACAGGTAGCACAGAGTCGACATTGTTGTGTAGACATGCAAGAAAGAACTGGGCAGGTTGTATTGTAGCATGGTCGGTGGTGCGAATCCAGGCCTAGGTACCTCTGTCTTCGGCACTAGATCTATCGATGGTGGGGTATGTACCTGTCTTCGGCACTAGATCTATCGATGGTGGGGTATGTACCTCTGTCTTCTGCACTAGATCTATCAATGGTGGGGTATGTACCTCTGTCTTCGGCACTAGATCTATCGATGGTTGGGTATGTTCCTCTGTCTTCGGCACTAGATCTATCGATGGTGGGGTATGTACCTGTCTTCGGCACTAGATCTATCGATGGTGGGGTATGTACCTCTGTCTTCGGCACTAGATCTATCGATGGTGGGGTATGTACCTCTGTCTTCGGCACTAGATCTATCGATGGTGGGGTATGTACCTCTGTCTTCGGCACTAGATCTATCGATGGTGGAGTATGCACCTCTGTCTTCGACACTAGATCTATCGATGGTGGGGTATGTACCTCTGTCTTCGGCACTGGATCTATCGATGGTTGGGTATGTACCTCTGTCTTCGGCACTAGATCAATCGATGGTGGGGTATGTACCTCTGTCTTCGGCACTAGATCTATCGATGGTGGGGTATGTACCTCTGTCTTCGGCACTAGATCTATCGATGGTGGAGTATGCACCTCTGTCTTCGAAACTAGATATATCCTTGGTGGGGTATGTACCTCTGTCTTCGGCACTGGATCTATCGATGGTTGGGTATGTACCTCTGTCTTCGGCACTAGATCTATCGATGGTGGGGTATGTACCTCTGTCTTCGGCACTAGATCTATCGATGGTGGGGTATGTTCAAGTCTCCATCCCCCAATCACAGCCTACCTTCCATTTCGGGTATGGGTATTCACTTCATCCTAACCGCGTTTGCTGACCCATCTTACATACTACTGGGGTTAAACTCAACGATTGGCTAAATTACTAGGTATTACTAGATTTCACACGTAGACATATATAAATACTATGTGACGAACGAGAAGATGTTTAGAAGTAGGAAAAGAAAAAAACAAGAATACAATTGAATAAAGAAAGAACGAGGTTTACAATGAGAAGAAAAGAGAAGGAGGCGAAGAACAAACAACTTCAACAAGCATAAGAAGGACAAAAAGAGAAAAGAAGAACAAGAAATAAAGAAGAAAAAGTAGAAAAAAAGAAAAAGCTGAACAGGAACATGCTCACTATGTTATGTAACAATAATAAATTGAACAAGAATTAAATTAAGTTGGACACAGCATTTTCACAATCAATGGGGTAATAAGAGAATGTTACACATGTCCCCGTAGCGCAGTGGATAGCGCGCTGGACTTCTAATCCAGAGGTCGCGGGTTCGAATCCCGCCGGGGATGGCGGACATAATTGTTTTTGATTACCTGTCTAAATTTAGCTATTGGGAAACATTCTATTGAGTAAATATTTTTTTTTGTTCACCCTGTGTTGAATTTAAAATAACTCAATAGTTTTATGAATTCATAGCAATTTAAACAAAGTCCTGATTTATCCGTCAAAGGTTTGACATAATACACACAATCCACCTAGGTTTGTTTTAAAATATAAAACGTGTATCAAATGTGATCATCACCTAAGACATATTGAAAACAAAGTGATTTTCTTCTTCTTAATATTATTTTTCTTCTTCTTCCTTTCCATCGTACGATGTCATGCGATTTTAATGTTATCAAAGAAAACAGCAGTCATCCTGAGGCTGTCGACAATGGTATAAAGCTTGTCTAGTATTGGTTATGGCCACATGTGCTTTTTCTGATCCTCGTATGCTGGGCAACCGATGTTCAATAGGAATTTTCCAAGTACAACAGGTGCATTCGTCAGTAGCCCCTATCTCCAGTTTATTGAATAGATGGTACCTCAGTCTGTTGTGGATTGTGCGGAGTTTTAAGACCACCACCTGCTCTCTTCTGTTCAACTGGTAATAAACATAATATTTTGTGTAGTCAGTATGCTCTGTTTCCCATATCTGCATGAATCTGATCCTAATAAACCTTTTGGACTCTTCGTAAATGACACTTGAATCTACTTGTAGTAATCTTCCACTTTCTTTTGCCAATCTGTTTGCTTCCTCGCTGCATTCAATGTTGCAATTATCTTTAGGGCTGTAACCACGGACAGAGCATCTACATAATGTTATTTGAATTTATCTTTAGGGCTGTAACCACGGACAGAGCATCTACATAATTTTATTTGAATTTATCTTTAGGGCTGTAACCACGTACAGAGCATCTACATAATTGTATTTGAATTTATCTTTAGGGCTGTAACCACAGACAGAGCATCTACATAATTTTATTTGAATTTATCTTTAGGGCTGTAACCACAGACAGAGCATCTACATAATTTTATTTGAATTTATCTTTAGGGCTGTAACCACAGACAGAGCATCTACATAATTTTATTTGAATTTATCTTTAGGGCTGTAACCACGGACAGAGCATCTACATAATTTTATTTGAATTTATCTTTAGGGCTGTAACCACAGACAGAGCATCTACATAATTTTATTTGAATTTATCTGTAGGGCTGTAACCACGGACAGAGCATCTACATAATTTTATTTGAATTTATCTTTAGGGCTGTAACCACAGACAGAGCATCTACATAATTTTATTTGAATTTATCTTTAGGGCTGTAACCACAGACAGAGCATCTACATAATTTTTTTTTTGAATTTATCTTTAGGGCTGTAACCACGGACAGAGCATCTACATAACTGTTATTACTTTCGCCTGTCAACATAGCTTCTACTGCAGCTTTCAATTGCTCTCTGCGTCTGCTCTGAGATTGTGTAAATATGTTCCCGCTACCACTGAGTGATACCGTCTGTTAGAAATGTCCCAAAATCTTCATTTTATGTTGCGTATGTTGCACATAACCTTCAGTGTATCATAGTGTCTGCATTAATCTAGTTTGTGCCTGTTTAGTTATCGTCTATAAAGCAAGGTTAAAAGCTTGGATGCTCTAGTTCCCCCGGGGTCTACTGAGATGGACTCGCACAGCCGTTAACCACCCTCTAAAGATGTGAATGTATACTCTGCAGTCTTCTAAACAAGTTTAAAGACGTTAAGCTGTGAATTAAGTATAAAACAAGTCCCCACAGCACAGTGGATAGGGCGACATGGCATAACAATGGTCATGGTTAGGTGGTTTATTAAGAGCAGCATAGATAACGCATAACAAGCTGCAGATGTTCCCGCTACCACTGAGTGATACCGTCTGTTAGACATATCCCACCAGCTTCATGTTATGTTGCGTGTGTTGCACATAACCGTCAGTGTATCATAGTGTGTGCATTCATCTAGTTAGCGCTTGTTTAGTTCTTTGTCTGTAAGGCAAGGTTATAACTTGGATGCCCTAGAGTCCCCCCGGGGTCTTTGTGTATGACAAAGCCAAGATTTGTTATAGTGTCTGTGTCTGCTGAGATGGGCTCGTACAACAGTTAGCCACACTCCAAAAACTGGTTGAATACATACTCTGCAATCTTCTAAACCATTATAGTATAAAGACGTTAAACCAGGAATAGGACAAGTCCCCGTAGCGCAGTGGATAGCGCGCTGGACTTCTAATCCAGAGGTCGCGGGTTCGAATCCCGCCGGGGATGGAGGATTGGTTTATTTTTGATTGAAATCGTCCTTCTTAATTGTGCATCTTACATCTATTAATTAACATTGAGAAATATTTTATGTCAATCTGTGTTGAATTTAACTTTTGGCCTTATTAATTTAAACAATATAATGAATGTTACCTGATTTATCATTAACGTAATGTCCTGATTTGTTCCGTCGAAGTTTTGTCATTGGTCTACTTTGCTTCTAGTATTTCAGGTTATTGATATGGTTTCGCACATCGTAAGCGCCTGTCCCAACGCAGCGGAGTATTAAGAGTATTAAGCTACTCGAGCCTACCCCACTAAGCAGGAAACCTTTCATTCTGGCAACATGGACCTCATACGAGAGCTGGGACCGGCACGGGGGTATCTGCCTCTGTACAGGTCGACTAAAACAGAACTAAGCGTTCTATCTTCTCTTCTACATCTTCTCTTCTCTTCTCTTCTCTTCCCTACTGGCAGTCTGCATCTTGATTGCCAAGAAAGATTTACTAAGTAGGGATCCAGAGAATTACTAATGATTAATTAATTAAACCACTGGTATAATTTAAAAAACAGAAGTATGTAGACTCGAACTGACGGGTGGTAAAAAAATATTTAAAACTACATCATCCCCGGCGGGATTCGAACCCGCGACCTCTGGATTAGAAGTCCAGCGCGCTATCCACTGCGCTACGGGGACCTGCTGTATAACTGCAATTTACATTTTGTGACAAATAATACTCTTTATCACTTTTATTTTCCTCTATTGCCAGTGAGCTTTGGCGTCGCCTGCCTCAAGTGCGCCCGATCGCGGGTGTGAGGTAGGGTATTGATCAAACTGTTTCCTCTGACCTCAATTGTTCTTATCTCCCTTTCTTCCGACATAAAACGTACACTTGAACCAGTGTCAGTTGTAACCAACCACGCAGTAGCAAGCGACACGCAGAGCCAAGCCTACTAACGCAAGCGCCGGGAGTAGCCAGGTCTTCTTTCGTTTGCACGCTCAAGATACGAGGAACACTTATGCAACCCGCCATCTGACGTTCAGGAGCGAAGAGAGGTGTATACTTAGGCTTCGCGTGCATTCAAAAACAATAACCACAATTAACTTATCTTAAACGTCTCTAGTTTAGAAGGCTCTACAGAGTTACAATTACGTCGAGTTCAGGCCGGGTATATTTTCATGGTATGACGACTGAAGTGTGATCAGTAGACTCAGCTGGAAATGGGTACCACATGAAGGCAGGTCACTAAGAGTGTGGAGATCGTGCTCTGTTCTCGGCATTTTCAGTGATGAAAAAAAACAGCATGTACAGTTGGTTGGTTGGTTGGTTGCTAATGCCCACAATGGGCGCCCTGAAAAGGACGTAACTTGTGGCAGAATGTAGTAGCTTTCCTGACATCCCGAGCGTACTGATGAAATGGACCAGGGTCCTCCAGACGGTTGTGCAAAGCTTGGCTTCATCTGCGTGTCACTCACTACTACAGGGATCACATCGAACCTCGCCTTGTTAGCCAGACTGTTGTTCTCGACAACAGCCCATTTCCAGGACGACCAACGTGGAGTTCAGGTGAGGATCTTGTCCAGTATATTTCTCCTGACCCTGGCTAACATTATTTCCCCAGTGTGTTTTACCTGACCAGACGTTAAGCCTCAGTGTGCTCCCATGTACAATTAAGTCGGCCTTGTGTGCTAATTCCAATTTCGAATTAATAATATCAATACTAGTCGTCTCAACCAATAGTCTTGCCACTGATCCAAGGTAATTCGGGATAAGAGTGAGATTGATGACCGGCGCATTCACTCTCACTCTATAATCCAAATACAGTGCAAGTCACATAAGACAAAAACCCGTTTGTTGTTGTGCCCATGATCTCTTATGATGCACAATAACTTATAAAACCCACATGCACTTCCGGTGTACGAGAAATAATGCTCCACAGCACAACTTAAGACCTAAACGTTCTTCTTTCATTTCCGATTTTTATCCTGCCTGTGTCATTCAACGACAGGTTATGAAGAGGTTTCTTGACCGGGCCCTAGTATGTGCCTGTGTCATTCTACGACAGGTTATGAAGAGGTTTCTTAACCGGGCCCTAGTATGTGCCTTTGTCATTCAACTTCAGGTTATGAAGAGGTTTCTTGACCAGGCCCTTGTATGTGATTCGTACATAGGAACAAGGCCGTGCGGTAGATTTTCTCAGAATGATGCAAGTCTTCGAAATGCTGCCCCTTAATTGTCAGATAATGCCGCCCCTGATACAGACATATTATGTATCTGATTTACTGATATAAACACAGCACAGCCACTTGCCACTTCTCGAGACAAACTAACATTAAAATCAAATATTGTCAAATAATTGTAAGCTCAAAGCAGAACTATCAACACGTAACACGTGCAATTGTCTTTTGTGATAATTGCCGACTCAGCTTTTAGTAGCGGCCGCGCGGTCTATTACAAACAAAAATAATAGCTTCTCGCTGTCAGATCAAAAGTCTTTCGGCGAGCGCTGGCCAACGATGCACCTGCACAAGAAACCGAAATCAAAGGGTACCAAAAGCGCTTAGGCAGAGGCGTGCGATAAATCATAATTCCTATACATCAATATCGGAAAAACATAGATCAATATAGAAAAGCGTTGCGTAAAGATTTGCAATTATTGAATGGTCCAAATTGTGTTTTGATTTCGCTGCTTATGCTGCCCTATTACGCGCCGCCTGAAACGGTCGCCTCTCTGTATCATAGCACGGCACGGCTCTGCATGGGAAGCTTCACTGTTTCTGTTATTTCTGCTATCCATCTTTTTTGCGTGGTTGGTCTCTCGCTTTGTATTCAGTTTATCTGTATAGCATTTCTTTCTGAGGGATACTATCTGGTGTTTGACGTGTCACGTGGCCGAACCATTTCGCATACTGTCTCTTGATGAGGTCTAGCACTGGGGTTGAACCTACCTGTCTCATCATGAGGGCTAGCACTGGTGTTGTACCTACCTGTCTCATCATGAGGGCTAGCACTGGTGTTGTACCTACCTGTCTCATGATGAGGTCTAGCACTGGTGTTGTACCTACTTGTCTCCTAATATCTTCGTTTCTGATGCTATCCATTTTTATTACTCCAAGCATTATGTTTAGATATTTCATATATGTTATGATGTGTCTTTTTTATCTTTATTTGTTAATGTCAAGCAATGTAATGTTACTGATAATACGATGTGGGTATGAATATTGTGTTGAAGTTGTTTAGTGTTCTTTTTGTATCAATTGTCACAATCTTACATTGTAATATCGTGGAAATTTGTCAAATGATTAGACTTGCTTTATTAATTATTATCATTAGACTACTTCTATTTTTTATTTCAGTGTGGCCTTTGCCGTGTTTAAACCAAATTGCTATTGACTTTATTGTTGTGAACGTGGTAATTACGGTAATAAGTTAATAACACATGACATTAATATTTTCCACATTTTTTCTTTAATTCTCTTCTCATGCCGACCTCCATATATTTGGTAATCCCTTTTCTCTACTTTTTCTCAACTTATCTGAGAAAATGTGTTTCAAATGCACAATATTCAGGTCCCCGGCCATAGCACAACAACAACAACAACAACAAAAAAAACCGTCCACGTTCGAGAAATCAATCTTCCTCAGATAAAGCGTTATAACGGTATAGGCATCATGTCCCCGTAGCGCAGTGGATAGCGCGCTGGACTTCTAATCCAGAGGTCGCGGGTTCGAATCCCGCCGGGGATGGTGGACATAGCTATTTTTGAATGAATCACAATTTTTGAATTCAGACCATCATAACAATCTTATGAATATTGTTTAATTTTGAAAGGAAGTAAATTTGTGTTTTATTTGTCAATTTGTTTTCCATTAATAATTTCGTATCTTTTTTTCTACTTCCTAATTTAGCATATCCACTACTTGGGAAACATTATTTGAACTACTTCACTGATTTTCATTTACCCTGTAGTTTTTCTTGAGCATCAGCAAGTGCCGTCTCAGTGGCAGAAGTAGACGGTAACAGATCTCCAGCTGTCTCTGGCCAGGTCAGTCAAATTATCTTAATGTTGTCTGTCCATCTGCTCCTCCTCTGCCCTCCATTATAACCTACTGCAATCTGCCGCGTCTCCTAACATGACCAACATATTTTTGTTTCTCTGCCTTTTACTTCCATCAGAAGCGCTTTCTCTACCTTGAGTTGGTAAAGGACTTCACTATTTCTTATTCTCTTACCAAGAAACCCGTTCAAGTTTCCTGAAGACCTACATTTTAAAGACTTCAATCCTCTTCTTCAATTTCTTTGTCTGGGCCAAGTTTTTCACATCAAACAGTCAAACAGAATGCACATATATTTAATTATTCTATTTTTGTTTCTGAAATAAATGCTTGGGCAGAATTGAAGTGTATGTCTCGCACTGTTGTTATTGTTTTGAATGTTTTGCGCCATATTTGCTTCTCCAGACAAACCATCTAACCATGGCCGGTGTTACGCCACGCCACACGGTTAGTCGCCTTTCACGGCATGATATCTGTATGGCAGTGGTGCTATTCTTGTCCTTATCATACACAAAGACCCCGGCTGACCACTCGGGTTAGATAGAACCCTACTTGAATAATATATAACTGCTTCATAATAACGTATGAAAAAATCAGGTGCAGATACCAGTACGAGTTATTAGTGGAGCATCTAAGACAGCAACACAATGACGCTTTACAACTACACGTTAAACAGCGCAGAACAGGTGTAACTTTACAGATTCCGTACAGAACACAACACGTTACGATACCATCTATTCAAGAAGCTACCAATAGCACATGCCCATGAATGTGGCAGATATATTCACTGCTGAACATCTGCCGCAGCAGTGTCCAACATACGAGTTATAGAGAAGGTATATTTGGCCATCTGCTGTTACAGTCCTGCTTCTTCTTCCCGCTACCGAACCCCGAGTAGGGCTTTAAATGCAGTGGATGTCCGGAGAACGGAATGCGTTGTGTCGTTAGTTTACAGCTTGGCTGTGATATTTGCAACTTTCGGTCAGAAACATCCGTCTTCGGCGGGGAGTTCCAGTCCGAGACAAGGTCTTTAGTGATACCAATAACATCACTCGGCCCACTGAATTCTTTAGAGTTAGTTAGGTAGTTAGTAAATTAGTCAGTTAGTTTGTCAGTTAGTTAGTTATTTAGTCAGTTAGTTAGTTAGTTAGTAAATTAGTTAGTTAGTAAATTAGTTAGTTGCTATCGCAAGCGATGATGGCGAATGGTGACATCACCATACCGTTTTGTCTTAATGATGTAACTGGCGATGAATTTGGATTATAGTAAGTAATTGCGCTGCTCATCAACCTCACTTCTGGTCCCGAGCTACCTTCGTCCAGTGGCAAGACATAAGTCAAGACGACCGGAGTTAACTCAGAATACAGACACTCAAGTCTCGATTAAGGTGGGCCATTAATTTTCCAAGCGGTTGTTCTATGCTTGACTTCATCTGCGTGACACTCACCAATATGGGGATCACGTCAATCCACGCCTCGTCAGCCAACATGATTTCTTTCATTTAAAAAAAAAATATATATTTTTTTTTTTTAATTTTTGCGTTCGCATTATTTCTATATTCTGGAAGGCTGTGTACGTTGATCTATGTTTTTATATTGCGCCAGTCGGCCCTGTGCATCCGACTTCGGCATGCATTTTATGTAATTGTCTGCTTCCTTCTTCATTTTCTAATAGTTTGTTCCCCTGGGGTAATGGACGGTGCTGTGATTAGGGAGCGAAGCCAACACCTTAGGTTTGTGAGCCTTGTTGTATAACCACTAGCCCACGCGGTTCTCTAACTAGCCAGACTCACTTGAAAACATTACTTAGTTTAGTTTAGTTTAGTTTAGTCGAAGAATCAACGTTATTGCACACGGTTTAACCCATGTGTTCTGTTCTTCTCCGTATTTTTGGAGAATCTCAGCACAATACACTAACTGCGTAGCACCGCCTAGGATCGCGTAATAGATTCGGTAGATTTTTAACATAATTTTTTTAATGTTCTCACGCCATGGAATGACGCTGCTGGAAAGAACAGTTTGAGAGAACTGTCAGGCAGGTCGGATTTAGCTCAGTAGGGACGAGAGTTGTAATCCTGAATCCTCAGGGAGCACATCCCCAAGCTCGGTAAGAAGCTTATGTTAAATAAAGCAGGACCCACGACAGCCAGAGATCAATTTCATCGCCAACTGCCAAAATGACACAACGTTACGACGAATCTAGAAACTTAGTTAATCAAATTGTAGAACACAATTTATATAGATAAAGTTTAGTAAACTATGCAATTAAGATAGAAAACTGACAAAATACTGTCAGTGGCAACTGGAAGATTCTCAAGCAATTTCAGAGCGGAGTCAGAAACATTGAAGGCTGCAGTAGAGGCAATACTGACAGGCGAAAGCAATGAAAGCCGGATAGTCTTGTTTACAGAAGCCCAGTCCGTGGTTACAGCACCGAAAAGAAGCCAGAAAAATACAGAACTTAATGATTTAAGAGCAGTACTCTGTCAATTATGCAAGTATTCCACACCCAAAAGCGTAGTGGTACGGTGGGTTCCGTCCCAGTGTGACCTACGAAGAGTCCAAAAGGTTTATTAGGGTAAGATACATGGCCAAATGGGAAACAGAGCATACTTGCTACACAAAAATGATGCGTATTACCAGTTGAACAGATGAGAGCAGGTCGTGGTCTTCAGACTCCGCACAGGCCACAACAGACTGAGGTACCATCTATTCAATAAACTGAAGGTAAGTGCTACTGACCAATGCACCTGTGGTATAGGGAAAATGAACCCTGAACATCTGTTGCAAAATTCAAGTTGACGTCTGACAGCGTACGAAGAAGAAGAAGAAGAAGAAGAAGAAGAAGAAGAAGAAGAAGAAGAAGAAGAAGAAAACTGATAATCTGGACACAATTGAAATAAATCGTTTTAGAACTTCCGACAATAGCTTATGCTTTCATCCTCCGCGTTAGATAGTGTTTGACGTGTTGAGGTTAGTTAATTTCTTATTCTTCTATATTGTTGTAACACATACTTTTGTTTTCAATGAATGGCTTTTTTGATTGATATCAATCAAGTATTAGAGTCTTCTATGTTACGTCTTAACGGTAAAATATTAAATGTTTTGATATTTAAAATAAAAAGGACATAGAGAGATCGGTTACAGACGTGAT
>JAVGWX010000018.1:30607052-30614552 GCA_036924085.1 Ariolimax columbianus | reverse complement strand
GATAAGGATAGTCAAACAATAACGCACAAATAACATCACAATAAAAGGGGAAATAATTAAATGACTTTCAATACAGAACAGCCACAAATTATGTTAGAACAGCAAACAAAAGTTAACAATCATGCACATACAAGATTAAACATTCGTGAAGAAGATATATTTTCTTTGTCCGTCTTCTCATTGTTCTCTTGGATAGATCTACTTTCTTACAACTCCTCTTTCAATTGGGTTTGACCAAATTTACCGGCGCTCCTCCAAAAATGGAGTCTGGTAATTTGAGTCCGACGCATTGCGTACCTGTAAACTCTAAGAATAATCTTGCGAATAGAATAGGCTTCTTTCCCGTTGATGATCTGGTTAAATGCTTGTACGGTCCACCCAAGAACAGCCTGAAGACGTTAGCCCCTTCTGGAAGCAGTTCCCCAGAGACGGCGCCCATCTGGAACGCCAATGCCTTGATGTTGGTCGTTGACTTCCGAACTGACGAGTTTTCCAAAAGGGGATGGGAAAATACGCCTTGGTAGTCAGCTAGGGCGAAGTCGCTTTGGCTTGAAATCTATATCTGGGAACTCTTGAATTTTTACCCATGGCTCGGGAAATGTGCAAGCTGTAGTCTCGTTGATCCAGGGTTCGATTCCCAGCATCAGCAGAACCTGAGGAAAAAAATATATTTGGTAATAACAATGTCCATTAAACAGGGCCACTGACACCAACCACCCAATTATTACACATACAAGAAAAAACAAAACCACTGTCACCTTCTAAGTCAGTTGTAAAAGCCGACTGAAAAGGTTGGATTATAGGCTAGTAAACTCAGAATGTGATACAACTACAGAAATCGTCCTTTCAGAGCGCACGTAGGTGAAATTAGACTCATTGTAAGACGGCAAGATGCGGTGGCGATCCTATGCTTTGTATGGAGCCCACATAAGTCAAGAAGGATGCGTTCATAAATATGTTCATGCAAATGTTCAGACAGTTAAGTAATGATGCCGTGCTGACCTCATCGTTGGTCGTCCTGGAAACCGGCTGTTTTCGAGGACAACAGTCTTGCTAACAAGGTGCGGTTCGATGTGATCCTCGTAGTAATGAGGGACACGCAGATGAAGACAAGCATTGCACAACCGCCTGGAGGACCCCGGTCTACTTCATCAGCACGCTCGGGATGTCAGGAAAGCTACTATATTCTGCCACAAGTTCCGTCTTTTTCAGGGAGCACAAAAGGGTTAAAAACCCACTGTGGACATTAGCAACCAACCAACCAATCTGCAGCTCATTAATGTTTATCATGAAAGGTGGAGGTTATTCGTACCAAGGGGATACCATCACACATGTTGAAGAATAACAGATCTTATCGTACGACAAGATGGGGAGAGTGGTGCTGTATTTTCGTGGCATCGTCTTCCATAACATTAAGTGCATTGCTAATTTATAGTTTTGTAGGCTGAAACGTGCCACGAACACAGTCCCTTTATCAGGAAGAGACAAAACTCTAACCGCTATGCAAATAATATGAAGACATCCTTACGTGGGCGCGCACACACACACATACACACACACACACACACACACACACACACACAAACATACACACAAATAGAATAGTTTTTAACAGAATAGCATACAACCTTTCCCACACACACACACACACTCGTCAACAGGCCTATAACCGTTCACACACGCACATACACACACGGAGGATAACTTTTCAACACAAGGGTCCATAACCTTTCATACACACACACTCACACACACACACACATACCCATACAAGCGCACTCAGGGTGAGATCCTTCGATTGCACTTTGGTTGGGGTTGACCCCTGAGATCGCACTAACTAGCATGGGTACACACAGACGAACACACGCACCAAAGCACTTGTTAATAACGTCCTGATACCGCCTAAAAGACTACAGCCCGGGCCGGAAAGGGGCGTGTCTCCTCTAGTAGATTATAGAGAGGCAAACCTCTAACGAAACAAAAAAAACCACACTTCTCTCGACACGCCACTGCAGCTAATGACGACCATCTCCTGACCAGACCAAATCACCTTCCACTTCCCCAGTGGACAATTCTTGTCTCCCTTCTGTTCATTCACAAATTTTATGGCTAGCCATTTTTAGACTAGTCTAGCCTAAGCTTCGCTATAAGAACAATGGGCAGAAAACGGCTGAGTTTTTACGACAGTCAACTGGTATAGTAAACCCCCAGAGGTCAAGGTGCCAGGTCCCTAGAGAAGAGAAAGGACAACCCATAGGCCAGCTTTTACCTACCCTTTGATCGTGGTCAATATTTGACAAAACCTTTTCGCCTTTATAGTCCACATTGCCAAAAAAAAATATGAATCTCTTAAAATTAGAACATACTTTGATATTATCTCAGTCCGCTATAATGGCCACTATCTACGTTATTTTCTCTCTATCTGATGTTAGACCTTCGCATTTGGAACGTGTTATCGTGACTGTATAACAAGTATGCGAATGCGTATGTGTGCTTGGTGTGCACTTATTTGCGTGTGTGTGAATGTATTAATTCCCGTGTGTATGTATATATATATATAAATATTGGTGACATTGAACATGCTTGGTAGTTTTATCACTGAAGTACTATTTATCGATGACTTTAGCAGGCTTAAATTGTAGTAGCGGAGGTTTATTTAGATTCACCATCATAAGCTAGCCTTTGTACAATCTATTCGAACCCTAATATCATTAATAATCGTGTGAGAGTCGTTATGCAATAACAATTAAAAACGTAATTAACCAATAAAAACTCATTTATTTTGACTCGTCACGCAATTATTTGTACACTTCACAGACGAGCAGTCCTTTTTCCAAGCCTTGCATATATTATATATGTAGAAGTGTGGTCGTGTGTAGTCGTGTGTGGTCGTGTGTGGTCGTGTGGAGTCGTGTGTGGTCGTGTGGAGTCGTGTGTGGTCGTGTGTGGTGGTAGTGTGTGGTCGTGTGTGGTCGTGTGTGGTGGTAGTGTGTGGTCGTGTGTGGTCGTGTGTGGTGGTCGTGTGTGGTCGTGTGTGGTCGTGTGGAGTCGTGTGTGGTCGTGTGGAGTCGTGTGTGGTGGTGTGGGGTCGTGTGGAGTCGTATGGAGTCGTGTGTGGTGGTGTGTGGTCGTGTGGAGTCGTGTGTGGTGGTGTGTGGTCGTGTGGAGTCATGTGTGGTGGTGTGTGGTCGTGTGGAGTCGTGTGTGGTCGTGTGGAGTCGTGTGGAGTCGTGTGTGGTGGTGTGTGGTCGTGTTGAGTCGTGTGTGGTGGTGTGTGGTCGTGTGGAGTCGTGTGTGGTCGTGTGGAGTCGTGTGTGGTGGTGTGTGGTCGTGTGGAGTCGTGTGTGGTGGTGTGGAGTCGTGTGTGGTCGTGTGGAGTCGTGTGTGGTGGTGTGTGGTCGTGTGGAGTCGTGTGTGGTCGTGTGGAGTCGTGTGTGGTCGTGTGGAGTCGTGTGTGGTGGTGTGTGGTCGTGTGGAGTCGTGTGTGGTCGTGTGGAGTCGTGTGAGTGTATCACCGTACTTGCGTTTAACAAATAATACGCAAATAGAGTTGTGGATATGACGTGGCTATTTGAGACCCCATTAATCAACATCCATTATTGTGCCAGACAAACAGCACCTACTCTGGAATGCTCTGAATGAATTACAACAGCGTATATGTCTAGAGACCTCAGACATTCAGAAATGTTATATGCCTATTGTCCTTGTCATCCTTTGGTTTCCGGCAGTGACAGATCTGAGATGTTCTCTTAAAATGTTCTTCGGGTCGAAGTTGCAGCAGGGATTAATAACTGACTATTTGCATCGGGGTCATTGCCCCAAGACTGACCAAGACACTATTCTACATTCAAGTGTCCCCACTGGAAACAGACTACAACCATGCAAAGTGTCTAAGTGATTAGGGATCGAATAAGGAAGGACAATCCGGCTTAAACAATGGTGTGCTGAAATCGAATGTGTCAGGCCGGAAGGCGTAGTTATCTTATCCTAGCTGTAAACCACGACATCACGTCACAAACATCATTTTCCGAACGAATGCCGAAGAAGAAGTACCAGAAGAAGAAGAAAAGAAAATGAAGAAGAAAAGAAGAAAAAGAAGAAGCAATGTACTTATATGTAAAACATTAGCTGAAGGAAGGTTTGAGCATTAGTTTGGCAACAAAGCAACAGCTAATAAACAGTTTATTTATGCCGACTCTGTGCTATCTGTACCAAACACTGCCCAACGCGCCTGAGAGCTGAATTTCGACGTGTCAGGATAGTCACCAGTGTTACCTGAGAAATAAGCCAGGACACACGAAGTATGGTCGGCACTACGTCGTGTGCAGATGACATTTCCAGGCTCTAAATACTTTGTTTTGGTTATTCTTGTGATAATGCAGTCATCAACTTTCATGGATGGTTTACAACACTGGTAGATCTGGCTGCAAGGTAAGAGGGTGACCCTGAGGCAGGTGGATAGATAACAGAGTTATTGAGCAGCGACACGGGCTCACGTTGACCGATGCAACGCATTTAGCGCAGAGCAGGAAACTTAAACTACCCACGGCACAAGTGTAAATAACACTAAATAACTAAATAAAGTGCACATACTGAAATGAATCAAACATCACTTGTTAGTTGAGGACACTATAATGAGAAGCTAGTCCAGTCAGACACAATATACTGTCCAGGACGTCTCATCAGTCAGGCACAATAAAACTGACCAACCAAGACCACATTTCTCTTCTATGTAGCCTTCCCTGTAGCTGTTTTCAAGGCAGTCTGGCAAGCGAGATGCAGATGGACGTTTTCCCCGAAGTAGTGAGCTACATGATAAGAAGGCGTGCATAGAAAAAGAGCCTGAAGGACTACGGCCCACCTTCATCAGCACGCTCGGGATGTGAGGAAGGCTACTGCAATTCGCCATCTAAGGCCCTGTTCAGGGTGCACAGAGTCATTGTAGGCATTCCATAACACCATCAACAGCAACATATCATAAGGTAGCATAATTTGTTCTTTGATGAACAATACAGTACAATAGCATGCTTAGGCGACCAAGGCCAAACGCGTTCAATGACCATGTCTAATGGCCGCGTCCCAGGCGGTTGCAGTTCTGTTGGGAAGGTGACCATTTGTTTTAGCCAGGTGATGCGATGGGGGATCCAAGGTCCGTCGCCGGGATGAGCAGGGCTACTTCTCGTGACTCGCCCACACAACCTTGATGGAGCATCTCGTGGGCTGGGACTTCCCGGGAAAGGCGAGCAACGTGACCGAAGAGAGAGACCGAGGGAGAGAGAGAGAGAGAGAGAGAGAGAGAGTGAGAGAGAGAGAGACGACGGCGATCAGTCGTTGAGACAATGCCTGCAGGTTGATTACGTCGAACTGCTTCACTGTTGGAAATCATGTCATGCCAAACGATCTGGAGATACCGCCTCTGGTTGCGCAAGTGGAAGGTCTCAAGACGCTGTCTGTCCCACTGTAGTAGTGCCCAGGACTCGGAGCCATAGGAGAAAGCGGGCAATGCAGGAGAAGTACATGGCTTGGCTTGGCTTCGTCCGTTCTTTATCTTCCGCTACCAAACCCTGAAAGAGCTCTTCTTCTTCTTCTTCTTCTTCTTCATCGTACGCAGTCAGACGTCAACCTTTATTTTTTCCAAAAAAAGCAGCGGTAATCCTGAGGCTGTCGACACTGCCATAGAGCTTGTCTAGTGTTGGCACTGGTGATGGCCACATCTGCTTTCTCTGATTCTCGTATGTCGGGCAGTTTTGCAGAAAATGTTCAGCGGTCATTTTCCCGGTGTCACACGAGCATTCGACAGTGCCACCTATTTTCAATTTGTTGAATAAGTGGTACCTCAGTCTATTGTGGCCAGTGCGAAGTCCGAAGACAACGACCTGCTCTCTTCTGTTCAACTGGTAATAGGCATCGTTTTTGGTGTAACCAGTATGTTCTGTTTCACATGTGGTCATGTATCTAGCTCTAATAAGCCTTTTTGACTCTTTGTATGTCACACTAGTCTCTGATTGTGGTAGTCTTGCACCTTCTTTTGCCAGTCTGTCTGACTCCTCGTTGCCTTGGATGTTACAGTGGGATGGAACACACTGTACCACTACTCTTTTTGGTGCGGACTGCTGGCAAAGTTGACAGAGTACTGCTCTTAAATCATTGAGTTCAGTATTTTTCTGGCTTTTTAATGATGTGACTACGGCCAGGGCATCTGTAAGCAAGACTATATGGCTTTCATTCCTTTTACCTGTCACCATTTCTTCTACTGCAGCCCTCAGTGCCTCTGCCTCAGCTCTGAAATTGCTTGTGTATTTTCCAGTTGCCACTGATAATGTTATTTTTCTGCCATTTTGTAGGCTCAGGAATAACCCTGCCCCTCCGTTCTGTGAATGTGTTTGTTACAGAACCGTCGGTGTATGCGTGGGTCCAGTCCATGCTTGGGTAGTTTTTCGTTATGTACCTCAGGGTTGTATCTCTTCTTTCTTTTTCAGTCTGGCTGTTTTTGTTTCCAATACCTGGTATATTTTCTACCACCTCTAGAAATATATGCTGCCTCCAGGTAGGTTTGCGTACAGTAGAGATGGGCTTTGGTGTTGTTATTGCATTCATAGGGTCTTCGTACATCTTTGCTTTGGCTATTTCTGCAAAGTTTCTCCGCTTTAGTTTCCCATTTCCAAAATTGTTTAGTCTCTGATGCATTGGATGGTCAGTCAGTCTTCTGAGTTTCTCTGCTTGCTGCTGGGCTCTGCAGTCTCTTCTGTCAGTCATGGATTGCAGTTTTGTAATCTTTTCAAGTTCTACAATTGGCGTCGACTTCATGCCTCCTGTTATAATTCTCATGGCTTGGTTTTGAAGTTTGCTAATTTTATCGAAGTTCGCCTTTGCTGCTGTTGTCCATGCCGCAATGCCATACTCGAGAACTGGTCTCAATCTTCCAGTGTACAGTTTCTTTAGTATACTTTCGTCTGCTCCCAAGCTTGTGCCAGCAAGTTTCCTCATGATTGCCATTCTTTGTCTGGCTCTCATTCGGTTTCTCTCGATCTAACTTTTCCATGTCATGCGCCGATCAAATGTGACTCCCAGGTAGTTTGGGTTGTCGTTTGGCCGCAGGTATTTTGGTGTTTTGGGGTTTGTTTGATAGCGAGAATATCGCACATGTTGTTTTTTCCTCATTTATTCTGACCAGCCATGAGTTCGCCCACTCTTCCTTTCGGTCCAACACATCTGACTTCAGCAAGCAATTTTTGAGTACCGGGTTAGCATTCCCTCTTCGATCCCTTCTCCTTAGCCAGTCTGCTCTGCTGCAGCCTGTTATCCAGGATCACCGCGTGGAGGCGTAGAAGGGTCTTGGCAGCTTTTGTTCGCTGGCCCTGTAGCTAGCAATCAGCTAAATATCACAGCATCGGTAAGACTCGTTTACAAGCACATGACAGAATATCACAGTGCGTTTCAAGTTTGCACCAATTCTCGAATATCCGACTTACTCAAGTCACAAACTCAACACACAATGTC
>JAVGWX010000018.1:30309552-30604552 GCA_036924085.1 Ariolimax columbianus | reverse complement strand
AACAGCACTTAATGGACTTTTGAACTTGGAATGCTTTTTTTAAGCGCCGTTGTGATCGCTCTCCTTCACTCAGATCGCTAAAAATGAGCCTCTTTGGAAGCATTTCGTTTGACATTCGGACAAGGTGATCTGTCAATCCCATTTCAGATTAATAACTCATTTTATATATATATATATATAGGCTAGAAAATGCAAATACTTTGATCACATCAAGAGACACAACGGTCTTAAGAGAATGGTAATGGAAGGTATGGTGCCAGCAAGGACCAAGAAGTCGATGGCACCAAGATATCCAGGAATGCCTGAGTATGACTGTGGCGGAGGCTGGAGTTTTGGCAAGAGAATGAGTTTCTTTCAGACAGACTGTGATGGGAGCGACGTTCTACAAAGGACATGCTACATGATGATGATGATGATATATATATAAAAGAAGGTAGTATGTCCTTTTGCAGAATTTAGCTTCATACAATCATCAACCTATTTGGTTGTTATAAATTTAGGGACTTGTGCACTGTACAGTAGTTTGCTCTTACTTTCTGTCAGTGAAATAGGGATTTATATAGAATGGAAAAAGGCTCCATGCGAGCCAAGCAAGACTCGGCCGGACTCCTATCCATTGCATTGGATATATGTATATATATCGAATTTATCCACGTCGTTCTGCCGGATTGCCAAAGTCGTTTCCCGAGTAGTCGCTGCCGCTTACAGGCGGACTGTAGGAGCCATACGTGATCTAGACAGAAGTGGGGGAACCAAATAGGATCCTGGCAATCTCGGATGTGGCTGCCTCTCACCGTAAGGTACTATCCCGTACACACGTCTGTCCTACCCGCTATGTATGGTTCCAGGCAAGAGAGGGAAGGGTAGACCAAGAAGGGGATGGGATCAAGATATCCAGGAAGGCCTGAGAATGACTGTAGCGGAGTGCTGGCAAGGGAGATAGTTTCTTTCCAACAGACTGTGATGGGAGCGGTGTTCTATAAATGACATAATTCATGATGATGATGGTGATATAAATGTATAAAACATAATCTTCATCGTACAGCATGCCCTTAGCAGAAGGTCGCTCACATCCCATCCATTCGATAGGACTCCCAATCAGCAGTCAGTCTATCCGCTTGCTTCATGTGCATGTTTAGATTGCCCTTAATGCTTGTCTTCCACTACGCCTTGGTGGACCTCTCCCTCATCTTCCTGGAACAATGCCCACCAGAACTGTTTTCTCCAGTCCGTCATGGCGTGCGAAGTGGCAGAAAAACCTCAGTTTCCGAGACATAATGTGGTTTATAAGCCAGTTCTCTTCGACTCTCAGATCTTGCAGGATGGCTTTATTTGTTATTTTATTTACCCAATGTATATTTAGGATTCTCCTGCAGCATTTCGTTTCGTCAGTCTCGACCGTCTTCCTCAATATTTGTGTGATGGTTCATATCTCGCATCCTTACATACGTCTGAAGGTGTGATGGTTCATGTCTCACATCCGTTCATACGTCTAAAGGTGTGATGGTTCATGTCTCACATCCGTTCATACGTCTAAAGGTGTGATGGTTCATGTCTCACATCCGTTCATACGTCTAAAGGTGTGATGGTTCATGTCTCACATCCGTTCATACGTCTAAAGGTGTGATGGTTCATGTCTCGCATCCTTACATACGTCTAAAGGTGTGATGGTTCATGTCTCACATCCGTTCATACGTCTAAAGGTGTGATGGTTCATGTCTCACATCCGTTCATACGTCTAAAGGTGTGATGGTTCATGTCTCACATCCGTTCATACGTCTAAAGGTGTGATGGTTCATGTCTCACATCCGTTCATACGTCTAAAGGTGTGATGGTTCATGTCTCACATCCGTTCATACGTCTAAAGGTGGGATGGTTCATGTCTCACATCCGTTCATACGTCTAAAGGTGTGATGGTTCATGTCTCACATCCGTTCATACGTCTAAAGGTGTGATGGTTCATATCTCACATCCTTACATACGTCTAAAGGTGTGATGGTTCATGTCTCACATCCGTTCATACGTCTAAAGGTGTGATGGTTCATGTCTCACATCCGTTCATACGTCTAAAGGTGTGATGGTTCATGTCTCACATCCGTTCATACGTCTAAAGGTGTGATGGTTCATGTCTCACATCCGTTCATACGTCTAAAGGTGTGATGGTTCATGTCTCACATCCGTTCATACGTCTAAAGGTGTGATGGTTCATGTCTCACATCCGTTCATACGTCTAAAGGTGTGATGGTTCATGTCTCACATCCGTTCATACGTCTAAAGGTGTGATGGTTCATGTCTCACATCCGTTCATACGTCTAAAGGTGTGATGGTTCATGTCTCACATCCGTTCATACGTCTAAAGGCGGGATGGTTCATGTCTCACATCCGTTCATACGTCTAAAGGTGTGATGGTTCATGTCTCACATCCGTTCATACGTCTAAAGGTGTGATGGTTCATGTCTCACATCCGTTCATACGTCTAAAGGTGTGATGGTTCATGTCTCACATCCTTACATACGTCTGAAGGTGTGATGGTTCATGTCTCACATCCTTACATACGTCTAAAGGTGTGATGGTTCATGTCTCACATCCGTTCATACGTCTAAAGGTGTGATGGTTCATGTCTCACATCCGTTCATACGTCTAAAGGTGTGATGGTTCATGTCTCACATCCGTTCATACGTCTAAAGGTGTGATGGTTCATGTCTCACATCCGTTCATACGTCTAAAGGTGGGATGGTTCATGTCTCACATCCGTTCATACGTCTAAAGGTGTGATGGTTCATGTCTCACATCCGTTCATACGTCTAAAGGTGTGATGGTTCATGTCTCGCATCCGTTCATACGTCTAAAGGTGTGATGGTTCATGTCTCACATCCGTTCATACGTCTAAAGGTGTGATGGTTCATGTCTCACATCCGTTCATACGTCTAAAGGTGTGATGGTTCATGTCTCACATCCGTTCATACGTCTAAAGGTGTGATGGTTCATATCTCACATCCTTACATACGTCTGAAGGTGTGATGGTTTATGTCTCACATCCTTACATACGCCTGAAGATCTTCAATTTTAATTATTTGTTAGTAATGTGCCACACATTTTGCATACTATTCAAGATCTGAATCGCTATAAACTATTGTCTCTTTATTTCCTTTGTGCAGTCGTCCCTGTCATGTGTTATGAAAGAGCCAAGATATTCAAAGTAATCCACATGTTCAATTTCTTAATTACCAATGGTGATCGTGCTTAGGGGTTTGTGTGTGCCAAAGGACATTATTTTTTGTTTTTCTTGGCTTTCTGAAATATATAATAATATGAGGATGCTGGGATGAAAATACTGAGCTGCAGTAGTCAGCGACCCATAGCTGACCGCTAGCGTCAGGGTCAGCAAACCAGAGCTGCCAAGACCCTTCTACATTTCCACGCGGTGATCCTAGATAACAGGCTGCAGTATGGTAAACTGGATAAGGAGAAGGGATCGAAGAGGGAATGCTAACCTGGTACTCAAAAAATGCTTGCTGAAGTCGGATGTGTTGAACCGAAAGGTACAAATATCGCAGTCAAGCTGTAAACTACGACACAACGCATTCCGTTCTCTGGACTACATTCTGCTACTTAAGCCCTTTCAGGGTTTAGAGAGAACGAAGCCAAGTCAAGCCATATGAGGATGATAAAGACGGATGATAAAAATGAAAAAGTGAGGTCAAAGAACGCTTAGGAAATAACAGGAAAAGTTGAAGTTATGAAAACTAGAGCCTCGTGGATGGATCTGAAGATTATGGCCCAATATAGGGCCAGGTGTATCGTTATCTTCCCAAGATATTTGAAACGTGAAACCAGAAGTAATAACTTTGATATCTGTCAGCTGTTACTACAGGGGATCGTGTAGTCAAATTGCCAGAATGCCGGTTAAAGAATATTTAAAAATTTAATCTGCACTGCGCGGCTATTGTGAACAAGCAGCCTTAATTTCTCAGATCTATAATTTCGCAGCCAGACGAATCAAATACGAACAGCTCTGTAATGGCAGTTGTTTGTCTGTACTGTTATAAGTGTATAGTAATATGAGATATACCTCTAGCTGTGATACGTGTATAGTGATATGAGATATACCTCTAGATGTGATACGTGTATAGTGATATGAGATATACCTCTAGCTGTGATACGTGTATAGTGATATGAGATATACCTCTAGCTGTTATAAGTGTATAGTGAAATGAGATATACCTCTAGCTGTTATAAGTGTATAGTGATATGAGATATACCTCTAGCTGCGATACGTGTATAGTGATATGAGATATACCTCTAGCTGTGATACGTGTATAGTGATATGAGATATACCTCTAACTGTGATACGTGTATAGTGATATGAGATATACCTCTAGCTGTGATACGTGTATAGTGATATGAGATATACCTCTAGCTGTGATATGTGTATAGTGATATGAGATATACCTCTAGCTGTGATACGTGTATAGTGATATGAGATATACCTCTAGCTGTGATACGTGTATAGTGATATGAGATATACCTCTAACTGTGATAAGTGTATAGTGAAATGAGATATACCTCTAACTGTGATAAGTGTATAGTGATATGAGAAATACCTCTAACTGTGATAAGTGTATAGTGATATGAGATATACCTCTAGCTGTGATACGTGTATAGTGATATGAGATATACCTCTAGCTGTGATACGTGTATAGTGATATGAGATATACCTCTAGCTGTGATACGTGTATAGTGATATGAGATATACCTCTAGCTGTGATACGTGTGTAGTGATATGAGATATACCTCTAGCTGTGATACGTGTATAGGGATATGAGATATACCTCTAGCTGTGATACGTGAATAGTGATATGTGATATACCTCTAGCTATGATACGTGTATAGTGATATTAGATATACCTCTAGCTGTGATACGTGTATAGTGATATGAGATATACCTCTAGCTGTGATACGTGTATAGTGATATGAGATATACCTCTAACTGTGATACGTGTATAGTGATATGCGATATACCTCTAGCTGTGATACGTGTATAGTGATATGAGATATACCTCTAGCTGTGATATGTGTATAGTGATATGAGATATACCTCTAGCTGTGATACGTGTATAGTGATATGAGATATACCTCTAGCTGTAATACGTGTATAGTGATATGATATATACCTCTAACTGTGATACGTGTATAGTGATATGAGATATACATCTAACTGTGATACGTGTATAGTGATATGAGATATACCTCTAACTGTGATACGTGTATAGTGATATAAGATATACCTCTAACTGTGATACGTGTATAGTGATATGAGATATACCTCTAACTGTGATAAGTGTATAGTGATATGAGATATACCTCTAACTGTGATAGGTGTATAGTGATATGAGATATACCTCTAACTATGATACGTGTATAGTGATATGAGAAATACCTCTAACTGTGATAAGTGTATAGTGATATGAGATATACCTCTAGCTGTGATACGTGTATAGTGATATGAGATATACCTATAGCTGTGATACGTGTATAGTGATATGAGATATACCTAAAGCTGTGATATGTGTATAGTGATATGAGATATACCTCTAACTGTGATACGTGTATAGTGATATGAGATATACCTCTAACTGTGATACGTGTATAGTGATATAAGATATACCTCTAACTGTGATACGTGTATAGTGATATGAGATATACCTCTAACTGTGATAAGTGTATAGTGATATGAGATATACCTCTAACTGTGATAAGTGTATAGTGTTATGAGATATACTTCTAACTGTGATAAGTGTATAGTGATATGAGAAATACTTCTAACTGTGATAAGTGTATAGTGATATGAGATATACCTCTAGCTGTGATACATGTATAGTGATATGAGATATACCTCTAACTGTGATAAGTGTATAGTGATATGAGATATACCTTTAACTGTGATACGTGTATAGTGATATGAGATATACCTCTAACTGATACGTGTATAGTGAGTGATATGAGATATACCTCTAGCTGTGATACGTGTATAGTGATATGAGATATACCTCTAACTGTGATACGTGTATAGTGATATGAGATATACCTCTAGCTATGATACGTGTATAGTGATATGAGATATACCTCTAACTGTGATACGTGTATAGTAATATGAGATATACCTCTAGCTGTGATACGTGTATAATGATATGAGATATACCTCTAACTGCGATACATGTATAGTGATATGAGATATATCTCTAACTGTTATACGTGCATAGTTATCTGAGATATACCTCTAGCTGTGATACGTGTATAGTGATATGAGATATACCTCTAACTGTGATACGTGTATAGTGATATGAGATATACCTCTAACTGTGATACGTGTATAGTGAGTGATATGAGATATACCTCTAACTGTGATACGTGTATAGTGACGCAGTTAAGAATTTCCCTCCAAGTACAGTTCTATGTACCTGTTCCCAATCAACAGCATAAAGGATTAAACTTACAAATACAATGATCACAAATAAGAGTGGGGAGGCCTTATTGACATTGCCTTCAGTTACATCCAAGTCTATCGTATACCTGATGACCTGACTTCTGGACATGGCTTAGGGCAATCCCGTCATCCCAGCAGTGCTACCTAGCACAGCAAATGCAACATAATTAGCTTTTGATCAGTAACTCAGGTGTTCTTACCTAACCCGGGGAATGGAATAGAATTAGTTTGTAATTGATGGCTCGGCTATTATTTTATGACGTATATAGAAAAATAGAATTAGTTTGCTTTGGTGGATCAGATTTTGTTACCTGGCGCAGACAGTGGAACAGAATTGGTTTGTGGTAGTGAGATGGATGAAAGGATATAATTAATGTGTGATATTTGCGGCCAATGAGTGTAGGTATTGGAGAGAAATGAAATCACATAATTAGTTTGTGAAATATGGCTCGCTAGTCTCAGTAATTGATATACATGTAGGGATATCATTATTTTGTTACATGTGGTTTGAGTTACCAGCACTGAGTCCTTTACTGTATTTAGGTTTGCCAGATTGAGAAGTCTGACAATCCCCGGAGCTTCTTTCAGTGGAAGTTTTATTTCTGACAGTTTTACCCAGCAGGGTCGGTCTGCATGGTTAGGGTCAGATATAAATTGGCACCCCAGTTTTCCAGGTTCAAGGAATTTTGGCACATGACCGACACTACTCTCTATGTAAAAGAAATAATTTGTTACAAATACTGCGACAAATAAAATTACTTTATCGCATTTTAAACGCAAAGAATACTTCTTCTTCTTCGTACGCTGTCATACTTCAAGTTGAATTTATTCGAAGAAAGCAGCGGTCATCACGAGGCTGTCAATACTGCCATAGAGCTTGTCTAGTGTTGGCACTCCCATATAGCTTGTCTAGTGTTGGCACTGCCATAGAGCTTGTATAGTGTTGACACTGCCATATAGCTTGTCTAGTGTTGGCACTGCCATATAGCTTGTCTAGTGTTGGCACTGCCATAGAGCTTGTCTAGTGTTGACACTGCCATATAGCTTGTCTAGTGTTGGCACTGCCATATAGCTTGTCTAGTGTTGACACTGCCATATAGCTTGTCTAGTGTTGGCACTGCCATAGAGCTTGTCTAGTGTTGGCACTGCCATATAGCTTGTCTAGTGTTGACACTGCCATATAGCTTGTCTAGTGTTGGCACTGCCATATAGCTTGTCTAGTGTTGGCACTGCCATATAGCTTGTCTAGTGTTGGCACTGCCATAGATCTTGTCTAGTATTGGGACTGGTGATGACCAAATGTGCTTTCTCTGGTCCTCGTTTGTCGGGCAGTTTTGCAACAGATGTTCAGGAGTCATTTTCCCTGTACCACAGGTGCATTCGCCAATAGCACGTATCTTCAGTTTATTGAATCGATGTTACATCTGGCTGTTGTCTCCTGTGCGAGTCTAAAGACTACCACCTGCTCTCTTTGGTCAACTGGTAATAAGCTCATTCTTTGTGTAGCCAGTACGCTCTGTTTTCCATTTCCCAGGTAACTGGCCCTAATAAACCTTTTGGACTCTTTGTAGGGCACACTAGAATCTTCCACCTCATTTGGCCAGTCTGTCTTCCTCCTCGTTTCTTTGAATGTAAAAGTGAGATGGACCCAACTGAACGACTCTTTTGGATGTGGAGTGCTGGGATAGTTGATAGAGTACTTCTTCTACTACTTTCAATGCCTCTTCCTTTGCTTGGAAATTGCCTCAGTAATACCCCCGCCTCTACCCCCTCCATTTTGTTTGTTGCGCTTGTGGCAGAAATGTCAGTGTATCCATGGGTCCAGTCTGTGCTTGGGTAGTTTTTCTCTGTGTACTTCAGGGTTATGTCTCTTCATTCCTTTTCAGTCTGGCTGTTCTTGTATCCGAAACCTGGTATATTTTCTATCACCTCTGGAAAGATCTGCTGCTTCCAGGTGGGCTTGCGTACAGTAGGGATGGGCTTTGGTGTTGATATGGCGACCAAGAATACATAGCTCACAAGACTGCTAGTTGTGAAAGCCGAAAGGATGCCAAAGGCATGACCACTGATGTCATTATCGAAAAAGGTGATACGAAGTACCAGGTTTTGGAAAAATCAGACTATGAAGGAGGTGTTTGAGACTCGTTGGCCAGTGAAGACAACATAACTACGAGATGGTTAACTTTTACAACCAGATTTAGCCCAGCTGGGCAACATAACTGCTGAATGATATATATTGCAACTAGACTTTATCCAGGGAAGGCAACATAACTGTGAGATGGTTATCTATTGCAACCAGATTGTATCCAGGGAATGCCACATAACTGCGAGATGGTGAAATCTGGCAGTCAGATACGATAACTTCCCATGTATGTGATATAATGTTATGATAGATTCATGTGTATACAATATTATGATATCTTTACATGTATATACAAAGTTATAATAGATTCACATGCAGATGATATAAGGTCCAGATAACTTCTCATGTGGATAATATTAGGTTATAATAATTTCCCAAATAGATAATACAAGTTACTGATAACTTCACATGTGGATGATATAAGGTTATGATATCTTTACATGGATAAGAAAATAGTGTTATAATAACTTCACATATTTATAATATTATGTTTACGATAACTATACTAATATCTTATGTAAGCTTTTAAATATTTCACATGTATATTATAAACAGTATGATACATTCATATGTATGTGACGTAAGGTAGACAATAATTTCACACGTATACGATGTCAGGTTGGCGACAATTTCACATGTATGTGATGTAAGGTGTACAATATATTCACATGTATGTGATGTAAGGTTTGCAGTAATTTAATCTGTATGTGATGTAAGGTTGTCGACATATCCCTTTATGTGTAATGTAAATTTGGTAACAGTTTCACACATATGTGGTGTAAATTTGGTGACACCTTCACGTGTATGTGGTTGCATGCTAGCTACAGCTTCTAGTGTACGAAATACAATGTTAGCGAGTCTCACCCGTTGAAAACCCTGTTCGGTAGAGCAGGGTGTCCCTTATTGTGATAGTTTCCGTCAGTTTAAGACTTGACAGCTGCAGCTCTGAGCCAATCAGCTGCGAGATAGGCGTGTCAACATGTATGCTAATGAGATGTGATTGATCAGAGAAATAAAAACAAGTGAGTTAGTTTACTATTATAATTGTGTACTTGAGCGTCGACGTTGGTAGTTTAAGTTGCCTATTCTGCGCCAAATGCGTTGCGTCGGTCAATGTGAGCCCGTGTGCTTGCACAATCACTCTAATGTCATCTATACACCTGCCTGGCGAACGCTCCCTTGCTCTGTAGCTTCATCTACCAGTGTTGTAAGCCATCAGTGGAAAGTGATGATGGTGAATTCTCATAAGATGAACGAACTAGTGTATTTTGTTCCTGAAAATGTATTCGACACTACGCGTAGTGTCGTTCATTCTACGAATGTCGTAGTTTCGGATTCTTTCTTTCCTGGAAACACCGATAACCTTTCTCAAACACTTTATTTTAGTTGACCTCGTGGTTAAGTGACATGGCTCACAAACCCAAGGTACTGTGTTTGCTCACCGAAAACAGCACCGGCCGTTAGACTGGGGAAGCAAACTCTTAGAAAATGCTAGAGGAAGCAGACCATTTCGTAAAAATGCATGCTGAAAACGGATGCACTGGACCAACGGGTTCAAAATAAAAACATAGTGCAACGTACACCGCTTGGGGGAAATAGAGAAATTAGGCAAAACAATAAGAATAAGAAATACTTCATTTCCCTACGTCGAAATTCTGCTCTCACGTGCAGAGGATAGAAGCCATGTTTGGCACTGGTAGCACATAATTGTCATACATTTACTGCCTATCAGCTGTTACTTTGATGCCAAACGAATGTTCCGGTGCCTAAGCAGTAGTGACAGCTTATAAGTCACAATAGATGCTTCCTGACACTTAGTTCTGCTTTCCCTGTCGATCCTACCGCCTGCAGAACAAATATTTTGAAACTCGTCTGCCCGTTGAAGAGAAATATCATGTCCATTTATGTTGAGTGACCCAGGTGCTCTGGTGATCCTCAAAGTATATGTTTTTTTCTTACATAATATATGTTAGCGAGACTAAACACGGTCCTGGAAATTTGAGAGTGACAATATATATGTAGAAAGACAATAAGTTTATCGAAAATATATGTGGATTATGGCGTTCCATGTGGATGCGTCAATAGACTGCGCCACTTTATCATAAAGACACCGCGAGTCCTCAAATCCTTTCTACCAGGGTCAAATATATTTTAATAATAGTTAGAAGCTCAACACTTCGTTTCGCCAGTGAAATAATATACCTTTATAAAGCAATGCCGGTAGTAACTTCTAGTTTATCTTCTTCTTCGTTGACTGTAAGACGACGACTTGAATTTGTTTAAATACAGCAGCGGACATCTTGAAACTGTAGACACTGCCATAGAGCCTGTCTAGTGTTGTCACTGGTGATAGCCACATATGTTATTCCTATTTCTCGCATGTCAGGAAATTTTGCAGCCGATGTTCAGCGGTAATTTTCCCAGTACCTCAGATAACATCGCCAGAAGCCCCTATCTTCAGTGTATTTAATAGATGGTACAACAGTCTACTGTGGTCTGTGCGTAGTCTGAAGACTACTACCTGCTCTACTCTGTTCATCCGGTAGTAACCACCATTACCTGTCTGGCCAGAATCCTCTGTTTCCCATTTGCCCATGTATCTGGCCACAAAAAAACTTTTGGACTCTTCGTAAGTCACATTTGAATCTGGTTGTGGTATTCTTCCACCTTCTTTCGCCAGTCTGTCTGCCACCTCGTTGTCTTGGATGCTACAGTGGGATGTACTACGACTCATATTGATTTAGACTGCTGGCATAGTTGACCGAGTACTTATCTTCAGGTGGACAAAGTGACTTGAAATAAGTTAAGTTAATCGCAACGAGAGTTTAAAAGAAAATGGGATTGACATTTGATTTGCCAGCCTTACGAAATATTCACTTAAAACAGAAAGCCCTAGCAGAACAACACTGCACTCAAGCAGTTTATATGTCTGGAATATGATTAGTCAAAGACGCTCCAACTTCATGGTCAAAGGACTGCCTTCTCCATTTTACTTATCACTTTGAAAGATGGACTGGCACTGAGGCTTTGAAAATCGGACCATAAGCGGCCACGCTAAGAAAATGACACTGTATACGGATTACCACAAGAATGTTAGTTGCGCATCACAATCGATATGGCTTTGATACATAGCCTCAGGAACTCTCTAAATTGCTATCTAGTGCAATACAAAGTGCTCCGTTGTTCTGGCCTAGGAGGAAGAAGCATTTTCTTAACATTGTTAAACGCTAAACACTCAACGAGGTAATGATCAGGCTTCATATGGATGTGTACACAGCTGGCACTCAAGAGTATGTTGTGGTTGGATTCTGTTCAGGAGCTTGTTAACTGGGATGGCAACCTTTCTAACAGCTAACTGGCGTCCATGACTTACCTGCCCTCTGACCTCTCAGTCAGCTGTGCCATCAGCGTGGCAGTGAAGGCCTGAGGGATAGACCCCAAATAGAAAAATGTCTGGGCTGTAACAGGCTGGCCAGTCTCCTTGTTGGAGACCCCTAGAGGAAACGTTCTATACTCTTTTCCTGAAGTGTTAAAAAAAACACAAATAGACAAAAACAAATATCAAACCTACGTTACGACTTAAAGGTCTTTATCAGAGACACCAAACAACACAAATATATGAATTAACAACTCACACAGGAAGGGACGAATGCTGCACTCGAGCAGTATTGTGCTGTTTGGTTTTATGCCGATCCCAGCTCAGTTTCCAGACGGTCTGAACGGGGCACCGGTTGCTCAATAGAAGGATAACTTGTTTGTTTCAGGAGCGCGTGTGTTGTGCAGCTTGAGCTATTCCTGCCACCTAGGAGGGGGGGGGGGACTTCTTTAAGCCGGGCGAGTTACACCGAGTGATCACTGTGCTCCAGCGTTCGTCTTTCCTTCTGACTAAATGGCCAGCCCAGCAGTGGTTGGAGTTGTTGTGATGCCGTAGGACATCCTTGACGTGTGACAATGCCCAGATGTCACTGTTGTGTAAACCCATCTGGCGCTGTTGCCTAAGTGATAGGTCCACAAGATGTCGGCCAGACGAGACATGTGTCGTCCTCGGTTGGTTCTCCATGCTTTTTGTCAGAGACCAAGTTTTTTTTATATATGTATGTATGTATGCGTGTGCATGCATGTATGTTTGTGTGTCTGTCTGATCTTGTTTCCGGGGTTTAACTCATAAATAATCCCCCAAATAGTTAGTGTATTGTAAAGTAAAGTAAACCATAGCATTACTGCCGTAGGGGTGTGAGGTGTTAGCGATCTCACATTTCAAAGGCTCGGCTATATGAGGCGGTAGCCATCTCCTCACCCTCGCCGCTTTCACTTCACGGACTGAACCGGTGCCCATTTAAGGTTTGGTCGACCCGGGAGCCATTTCGGTCTGAAAAAACACTACCGCCTCAACTGGGGAATGAACCCAGGACCATTCAGATGCGAAGCAAGAGCACTAACCAGTGCGCTACGCGACTCCCTTGTATTGAGTGTATAGAGGACGAAATGTCACTACAGCTATGAGGGCCGCGGTCCATTGTCTCAAGTGTGCATTCGGTGAAAGAAGAGCCACTGTAACCAACCGCCAAAGAGAAATAACCAGTTAAATGTTTTCAGTACGAGTGGCTTTCACAACACACACCACTGTGGGTGTGGGTGTTGTGCTGTGGTGCTTATGATGGGCTGCTCTCGGTTGTGTTTTGTGGCCCTGAACTCTCGCTTAGCTTGACTGCGGTGGCATTGAAATCTTGAATGAGAAGCAGCAAGCATTTAGATCAAGTTCTTAGTATGAGACACTGCGGATCACTTGCAGTCGAAAAGGGCGCATGTAATCAATGGGAGGGAACGCGATTTAAAATGGCAAGCGACTAACAGGTGATTATCGCCTTTGAAATGGAATGCAAAGAGAGCTTTAAAATGCACTCAACGTTTTACGTTTAGCAAACTGAAACATGTGAATGTTAAAGGAAGATACACCTGTTGTTACTTTATCAGGTATGTGATGGGTGGAGCACAGAACAAGACGGGTCTCTCGCTCAGACTTAGATGGGTTAGCGTTGGGAACACGTTAAGGATAATAATAATGTTCGCGACGGCGTCAAATGCCCGTTGCGTCGATCGACCACTACCATGTCCAACTGCCGTGGCTGTGTCCATGCGTAGATTGCCGACCGAAATCCCTACAGACTCCCCAGGTGGAGCCGTGTACTCTGCAGTCTTGGGATGAGGGCCATGAGGAGTGTGTTAGACCAATGTCTGTGTCAAGCTTTCCGTGTTTGTCCGTGTCAAACTCCCTGTTTTTCCGTGTCAACCTGTTGATCAGCGTGACCATTGCTGTGCTGAAAATCTGAGGTTGGGAGAGGTATCGTGTAACCTCCGGTCGAGGGAGGGAGGGGTGAGCAGTAGGAAGTCGGATTCAATCCGAGCAGAAAGGCCATTGAGTAGTGATAATCTGGACTGAATTCGGGTGTGCATTTAAGAGGAACGTTGTCATGGACTGGTTTCCCACGGCTTAAGGCAGGCATGAAATGCAGAATAACAAAAAGGATAACCGATCGAAAGCACCTTAATTCCACAGAATCAGGTCATTGTTACCACCTGGTGACAGAGTTGTGAAATATAATCAGAACATGAATCATCAAACATCGGAAAACTCGACGCAAACACCGGAGAGAGTCGAAAGCGCAGCCATTAAAGCGCGACCATCTTACATATGTCAAGTATGGTACATACATAATAAAAGAAAGGACAGACGACCACAGTTGAGGCCGTAGTCAAGAGAGAATAAAGGCGATAGATTAAAAGATTACCACAGAGTTATCATAAAAGTAGGCGGGGAATTCATAGAGTGGTGCAACGGGAGAGCAGATATCGAGGTTAACCGGTTGATAAGCGACAACATGCAGAATAGTGAGGCCATGATATATACAGATGGATGAGTGCTACGAATTGATATATTTGGTTGGAACATCTCCGTAATCGTGAGACAGCAGGTCGTCGCTGAGAAGAGCGGAGAATACAGAACAGTAATCTCCAGTACATACACAGATCTAGAACCAGTGACTGCAGCTTTGAGGTAACCCTCACCTCTCTAGCAGGGGTAGTTATTGTGTCAGTTTCACAATCATTGCTTTGGACGGTACAGAAGGGTTGGTTCAGCCACGAGTGGATGGCAGCTGTAGAGACATGAAACATGGATAAGCTGGTGTGGATCTACTGACCTAGTCATTCTAGGGTTCAGGACAACGAAAAAGTTGACATACTGGCTTCACATGCACCATTTATAGGTACACTAGATAGATAGTGGAGTGTGTAGCCTAGTTGACATTGAGCTGGCTTGCTAAGGCTGGAATTACACTACGCCAGGGGTTCGAAATCAAGGACGAACAGAAACACAATCCAGGCTAGGTTTGTTGGTGGTTCGACAGCTCCTCCAATCGACCCAGCTGTAAATGTATAACTGGCGTATGGGTTGGGGAAGGTATAAACATCAGGGAAAGAATCTGGCCATAACATTTCACATTGACTGCGCATAGACTGAGTCCATGAAGAGTTATCTTCATCCCCGACAGCAACTGTTGCAATGGAACCCATCTTTATCTTCTGATAAGAAGAGGAATGCCATGTTGACAATGACCAGCTGTTAGATGGCGAAGCCATCATAGATTAATCGCCAATAAATAGACTGCAGATCTTTGATATCCAAAGAAGGTCGAGCTGCTTAAATACTGGTTTCATCACCAAGAGAGAAAAAGATCAAAACCTTAATACTGCATAGATTTGTTAACCATCGGGGAGGAAATAAAAACTTATCCTGCACACTATGTGACGATTGTACTAAACATTGACGTTCATCCATCTGTCTTGCTAATCCACCTGATGGACTTGAGTAAAGGGAAAGACTAAATAACTGTGGGTTCTCTTTCTCAGTTCCTAGATGATTTGTTCTTTTATATTTAATAGTTTAATACATTTGTTCTATTTCATAGTCAATGTTTGTGAATAGGGCAACTAAAGAGAGCACAGACTAACATTACAGTTCACCTTTAACAATGCTGATGAGTGGAATGACTAAAGAGAGCACAGACTAACATTACAGTTCACCTTTAACAATGCTGATGAGTGGAATGACTAAAGAGAGCACATACTAACATTACAGTTCACTTTTAATAATGCTGATGAGGGGAATGACTAAAGAAAGTACAGACTAACAATACAGTTCACCTTTAACAATGGTGATGGTGAAGCCAGGAATCTTTCGGCACTCGAGGAAATCGTTCAGTAAACTAACCAGTCTTTGCTCATCGGACGAGCTGAGGATATCAGACTTGACAGTGCTAAGTTGCATCATTATTAGCAAGGCCATCACAATGGCATGAAGTACCGGCGGGCTATCCATCACATGAGCAGCAGAGGCAGCTGGAAGTTATAAGGATACAATGTAAACATACCATAATATATAGCAATTTAGATTTTATGTTATTTATGCACAATCGATGTCACCACTTTTTGGGCAGTCCTATAGGTAATATTCCTTCCTTTCTTTCCTGTACCGTTCCCCCTGTAATGTTGTATGCCCTCCAGATTAGTCGTACCATCTGACCTTTCCCACAAAAACCCATATTTGACTTCTAGCCTCTGGAATTTGTAAACCGTGATTTGAACAACATCCGTGTTATCATCGAGAAAAGTTATTAATTCAATTAAATTATTTCCACCAAAAACAACAGATCCAATTAAATTATTACCACCAAAAACAACAGATCCAGTTAAATTATTACCACCAAAAACATCAGATCCAATTAAATTATTACCACCAAAAACATCAGATCCAATTAAATTATTACCACCAAAAACAACAGATCCAGTTAAATTATTACCACCAAAAACATCAGATCCAATTAAATTATTACCACCAAAAACATCAGATCCAATTAAATTATTACCACCAAAAACATCAGATCCAATTAAATTATTACTACCAAAAACAACAGATTCAATTACATTATTTACCATAAAAACAACAGATCCAATTAAATTACTACCACCAAAAACAACAGATCCAATTAAATTGTTACCACCAAAAACAACAGATCCAATTAAATTATTACCACCAAAAACAACAGATCCAATTAAATTACTACCACCAAAAACAACAGATCCAATTAAATTACTACCACCAAAAACAACAGATCCAATTAAATTACTACCACAAAAAACAGCAGATCCAATTAAATTACTACCACCAAAAACATCAGATCCAGTTAAATTATTACCACCAAAATCGACAGATTCAGTAAAGTTATTACCACCACAAACAACAGATCCAAATACATTATTTACAATAAAAACAACAGATCCAATTATATTATTACCACCAAAAACAACATATCCAATTAAATTATTACCACCAAAAACAACAGATCCAATTACATTATTTACCATAAAAACAACAGATCCAATTAAATTATTACCACCAAAAACAACAGATCCAATTAAATTATTACCAACAAAAACAACAGATCCAATATTAATTAGTACTACATGTTTTCCAGGCATACGAATTGATTAATTATGGTTTGTTTAATCAAATCAATATTAAATATATCAACAATAAAAATCCTTTGGGCATGAAGACATTTGAAATGTCATTTTCCACATTAAGTTTCCAAATATTTCTTTTCTTTTCGTGAAAGTCTGAAATTTATATTTCAGTATAAAATATCCATGTTCTTGGAGAAAATCATTTAGGAACTGGGAAAGAGAATCCACAGTAATTTAGTATTTCTCATTACTCGAGTCCATCAGGGGGATTCGAAAGACTGATGGATGAAAGATTGCTGATACCAATTCTATATAAAGTATAATCTGCGATGATGATCGATAAAGTTGTTCAGAGTTGTAACAGGGGTATCAAAGTCAATGGTATGCAAGTTAATGACACCAAATGTCCTGATGACCGAGCCATAGTGGGAGGTTCAGTAGCAACTCTGCAAAGGCTGCTTAGAAATATTACAATCACGGTAAAAGAGTTTGATGTGAAAATAAAAACACCAAAGACAAAGATTTAGTTACTAGACAAGAAGCATAGATAAAAGAATATAATCGTCAATGGAATAAGTACGGAAGATTATACAGTTATGACAAACCGCCAAAGAAGATGTCAGCAATGAGACGGAGATTAAGAAAAGGATTGCCTTGCTGAAAAAGGTTTTCACATGAAACATAAATTGCTAACCTTAAAATATTTGGGAGCCGCGTAGCGCAGTGGTAAGCGCTGGCTTCGCATCTGAGTGGTCCTGGGTTCATTCCCCAGTTGAGGCGGTAATGTTTTTTACCAGACCGCAAAGGCTCCAATTGAGAGACATGCTCAGACACCCTTATAACCAGTCTTATGACTGATCAACCAGAGGATAGAGTCCAATTGAGAGACGTGCTCAGACAACCTTATAACCAGTCCTATGACTGATCAACCAGAGAATAGGCCCAATTGAGAGACATGCTCAGACAAACTTATAACCAGTCTTATGACTGATCAACCAGAGGATAGAGTCCAATTGAGAGACATGCTCAGACAAACTTATAACCAGTCTTATGACTGATCAACCAGAGGATAGAGTCCAATTGAGAGACATGCTCAGACAATCGTATAACCAGTCATGACTGATCAACCAGAGGATAGGTCCAATTGAGAGACATGCTCAGACAAACTTATAACCAGTCTTAGGACTGATCAACCAGAGGATAGGGTCCGATTGAGAGGCATGCTCAGACAACCTTATAACCAGTCTTATGACTGATCAACCAGAGAATAGGTCCAATTGAGAGACATGATCAGACCTTACAACCAGTCATATGACTGATCGAACAGATGATGATGACTACCAGCTGTTCCTGATTTCCTAAGAGACTGACAAGGCTGAAGCCTAGGCCTTCAAGATGATAGAGACCTCATTTTGGGTCGAATATAATATTTTTTTTTATGATAAAGTTTTCGTAAAAAGCGTTAACTTTAGTTCCAGTCAAGGGTCAAATGAAGGGTAGGTAGCTCTGGTATTGATTACCACCCCCAACATCTTCATATTTAATTATCACCCACTTTTGAAGCTAAGACGTGAGTTCCTTCATTAACGGCAACGTGTTCACGACAACTGCAATGACAGGAAGTATAACTGGATTTCAGGCTCTAGTTAAATCTGCAAACAATATACTCTTATTACTTTCACTTATTGAATGATGAATCGAATGGACACCAATGACTGAACATTTCTGCAGACCTGAATGCTGTATTACAAGATGTGTCAAAGTTATTCTGATTAAAAGTCGTGCATTTAATTGGTGTCTCTTTGCAAATTAATGTAATTAAATGGAATCGAGTTTCAGCACACTTTTAATGCATACAGAGATGCGACAGCTGTCAAAGGGGCGAGCTTTGATCCGGATATTAGAGTTTAAAAATGAAATAATACTACTTATGTCAGAAAATAACTCGGAATTTGCCAATTTCTTTCACCATGCAAAGGTGCTGTGCAAATTATACTACCTGCCAGATTTATTTGAGAAACTTAATATGACTCTCCAATGGAAGAACATGAATATTTGATACTGAATTATAAAATTCTGACTTTTACGAAAAGAAATGAAACATTTGAAAACATAAAGTGGAAAATGACTTGTTTCAAATGTGTTCATATACAAATGATTTTATTGTTGATATGTTTAGTATTGATTTGATTAAGAGGGTCATAATTGATCAATTGTTATGCTTGGAAAACAACTTTCAGAAATAGGTTCTACAGCTAGATTGGATTCAAATCTCTGTTATAAAGGAAATAGAAAAGTGAAACATCTCTCTTTGAAAGCTTAGGAAGAATTTGTAGAACTTTCATGTGCTTCAAATCTCAAACTTAAATTTTCTGGAAAACATTTTAGAAGCACCTTTTAGCTTGATATTAAAGCAGAATTTTCAAAACTGTCGAAATTAACAATGGCAGCTTTTTATTCGTTGTTACCACCACCTATTTTTGTTAATCGGCATTTTGAGCATTGATGAAACTAATAACACAATACCGTTCAATTTGTAAGATCATCGAGGCTGCTATGAAACAAAGGTGACGATCATTAAGCCACGATCCGAATTATTGTATCAGAATACGCAATCACATCATCACCTTAAAGGCCGACTGAATCTGATCTTTTTGCAGATTTGATTAACACTTTCTGTGGTATGTATGGTATATGTTCAGTGTTATTACAATTACATTTACGACATTGAGTAAAGAGTGGTGAAATAATATGTATAATTCTGACATCGCCGATGAGTAACAGAAGAATGCAGATGTGAAAAAGAAATCAGAAAGAGATTAGGTATGGCCAAGATGGTATTCAGCAACATGCGCACATACTGACATCCAAACAGGTAAAATATAATTTAAAAATGGGATTTATCAAGGTGTTATGTATACTCGTCACTACTTTATGGCATAGAAACAAATAATAACAAACTGGAAACGAGTATCGAAGCCTTCGAAATGTAAGAATATAGAAGATTGGGTCGCATTTGTTGGAAAGAGAAGAAAACAAATTTGGAGGTATTGAAAAGAGAATTAATGATCAAAATCAGTGTTGGACAAATTACGTTAATATTGTCATATAACAAGACATACCTCCTTGCTGGAGGGGAGGGTGGGAGGCGGTCGTTCAAGAGGCAAGCACCGTTTTAATGGCGTGGGTAACACCAGGAGATCAACTGGGAAAAATATCTCAGATTGTATTATTACGGGAAGAGATAGAGTACACTGCAGATCCATTGCAGTCGACCTTCGTTGCGAAGATGGCACTTGAACTGAACTGAGCAAAACAGTTTGGAAAGCCTTATCTTAAAGCACATCACCGACCACCGAAGTGGGATGGGCAATATTGATTTCTGTTAGGCACATTTATAGTTGGGACTGAAGAACTGAGGCTCTAGGCCGATCAGACACAATATACTGACCAGAACGTCGTCTCGGTGCCAGGCACAATATACTGACCAGAACGTCGCCTCGTTGCCAGGCACAATATACTGACCAGAACGTCGCCTCGTTGCCATGCACAATATACTGACCAGAACGTCCCCTCGGTCCCAGGTACAATATACTGACCAGAACGTCGCCTCGTTGCCAGGCACAATATACTGACCAGAACGTCGCCTCGGTGCCAGGCACAATATACTGACCAGAACGTCGCCTCGGTGCCATGCACAATATACTGACCAAAACGTCGCCTCGGTGCCAGGCACAATATACTGACCAGAACGTCGCCTCGGTGCCATGCACAATATACTGACCAGAACGTCCCCTCGGTGCCAGGCACAATATACTGACCAGAACGTCCCCTCGGTGCCAGGCACAATATACTGACCAGAACGTCGCCTCGGTGCCAGGCACAATATACTGACCAGAACGTCGCCTCGGTGCCAGGCACAATATACTGACTAGAACGTCGCATCGGTGTCAGCCATAAACATGTAAGGTCAATATATATTGACCAAGACCAGTATCTATCTTGTATCTAGTGTTGCCTAGAAACAGGCTGTTTGCAAGGCAGCCTGGATGACTAAATGTAGATAGGTGTGATCCTCGTAGTAGTGAGCACCCCGCAGATAAAGCCAAGCATGGCACAAACGCTTGAATTACCCCGGTCCACCTTCATCGGCATGCTCGGGATGTAAGAAAAGCTGCAACATCCGACCGCTTAATGTCCTTTTCAGGGAGCACAAAATAGTAAACTTACTCATTATGGACATTCAAAAACAACAACAACAACAACAACATAGTTGCAACTGAGGAACTGAAACTCCAGTCGGGCCTGACACGATATACTGACCAGAACTTTGCGTCATGGTCAGACACAACATACTGACCAGAACTTCGCGTGATGGTCAGACACAACATACTGACCAGAACTTTGCGTCATGGTCAGACACAACATACTGACCAGAGCTTTGCGTCATGGTCAGACACAACATACTGACCAGAACTTTGCGTCATGGTCAGACACAACATACTGACCAGAACTTCGCGTGATGGTCAGACACAACATACTGACCAGAACTTTGCGTCATGGTCAGACACAACATACTGACCAGAACCTCGCGTCGGGATCAATCACATGATACTGATGAAGACCAGTATCTCTCTTCCACGTAGCGTTCACTGGAAACAGGCTGTTTGACGGCAGTCTGGCTGATGAGACGTGGATCTACTTGTAATCCCAGCAATTGGGAGTGTCACGCAGAAGCATTGCACAATCGCATGGAAATACACCTTCATCAGCACGCTCGGGATGTGAGAAAGCTACTATAACCTGCCACGTATTGGCCGTTTCAGAGCCCAGATAAGAGTAAACTCATTGGTTGTGGGCATTAACAAGAACGACGTAGTTAGAAATAACTAATAATGCGCATCAAACAACATGGATTGGAGGTCGAGGGGGGGGGGGGGAGGGCGGTAAATGCATGCACAATAAAGTCGTGGAGAAAAGGGGTAAGGGAGGAGGAGAAGCAGTGAGCACGTGAGGACTTGTGTTCTGTTGACGATAGAGATAACATGAGCAGGCACACTGGTAATTTAAAATAACGGCGCGGAGTTTATACTCACCAGAGACACAAGCTTGTGAATTATTAACGTTTTGTGCTATATCCGTACCAGAAGTTGTTGTTTGTCGAGGAAAAAAAAAACTTTTTTTTTTTTTTTTTTTTGCTTAGATGTTTGCCTCACTAGTTTCTACTGGCGGAGGCGCGCCATTTTTCACCCCAGACCGTAGTCCATTGGGCGATATCAGACTTTTATATTGCACTTCTTGTGTAAATTAGATGACGTGGCTAGTGCAAGTTTAGTAACGTCATTCGCATTTAACCAATCACAAAAAAACGCTGGGTTGACCTTACAGTCTTTGACCCCAGACTACGCAATCAATCACTTTGGATTGACAGGTTGAGCTCAGAACGTATAAGGAACTGATCTACGTTGGATGTTGTATATATGAAAACTTCCATCAGAACTACGCATCGTCGCCTGTATTTGGAAAAAGATAAAATTTCATCTTCTGTTTCACCGAACGTTCTTCTCAAACTCCCGCTACCAAGCCCTGAACGTTCTCAAACTCCCGCTACCAAGCCCTGAACGTTCTGAAACTCCCGCTACCAAGCCCTGAACGTTCTCAAACTCCCGCTACCAAGCCCTGAACGTTCTCAAACTCCCGCTACCAAGCCCTGAACGTTCTCAAACTCCCGCTACCAAGCCCTGAACGTTCTCAAACTCCCGCTACCAAGCCCTGAACGTTCTCAAACTCCCGCTACCAAGCCCTGAACGTTCTCAAACTCCCGCTACCAAGCCCTGAACGTTCTCAAACTGCTGCTACCAAGCCCTGAACGTTCTCAAACTCCCGCTACCAAGCCCTGAACGTTCTGAAACTCCCGCTACCAAGCCCTGAACGTTCTCAAACTCCCGCTACCAAGCCCTGAACGTTCTCAAACTCCCGCTACCAAGCCCTGAACGTTCTCAAACTCCCGCTACCAAGCCCTGAACGTTCTCAAACTGCTGCTACCAAGCCTTGAACGTTCTTATTCTCCTGCTGCCAAGCCCTGGACGTTCTCAAACTCCCGCTACCAAGCCCCGAACGTTCTCAAACTCTCGTTTCCAAGCCCTGAAAAGAGCTTCGCAAATAGCAGAATGTAATCCGGAGAACGGAATAAGATGTGTCGTAGTTTACAGCTTGACTGCGATATTTGCACCTTTCAGCCAGACACATTCGATTTCAGCATGCCATTTATGGGTGTCGGGTTAGCCTTTCTTCTTCGATCTCCACTTCTTAGCCGGTCTGCCCTGTTGCAGCTTGTATCCATGATCAGCACGTGGATGTGGATAAAGGTCTTGGCAGGTCTTGGTCGTTTGCCTTGGCACTAGCAGTCATCTATGGGTTGCTGACAGAAACATCTCATGCACCTCTCAGGATCTTGATCCCATTTCATTTCATAACGTTAATTATTTTTTTTTCACGGACTGATAACTGTTGCAATTTTTTTTAAACGGAGTTGCAATGTGTCATTTCAGCGTGTCTGTATACCATGTCACCCTACCCTCTTCCCAACCACACGTTTGATGTGCATTTATAATTATATTCAAACCTATCTATTTTCAATATAAATGCCAAAGTTTCGCATGAAAATAATCACATTGAAGACAAAGACTTTGGTAATATCCGCGCAACATTGACAAATAAATATGATCATCAATGGAGAAATAATCAAACAAGTACAGAACTTTAAGGGAGAAATAATCGAACAAGTACAGAACTTTAATGGAGAAATAATCGAACAAGTATAGAACTTTAATGGAGAAATAATCGAAGAAGTACAGAACTTTAATGGAGAAATAATCGAACAAGTACAGAACTTTAATGGAGAAATAATCGAAGAAGTACAGAACTTTAATGGAGAAATAATCGAACAAGTACAGAACTTTAATGGAGAAATAATCGAAGAAGTACAGAACTTGAATGGAGAAATAATCGAAGAAGTACAGAACTTGAATGGAGAAATAATCGAAGAAGTACAGAACTTGAATGGAGAAATAATCGAAGAAGTACAGAACTTTAATGGAGAAATAATCGAAGAAGTACAGAACTTGATGTGTTTGAGGCAAACCATGACAGACGATACCCGCGATAAGTTAGACATTAAACAAGGATTGCAATAGCTACAAGACACTTCGGAACAAAAACTTCTGGTCTCAAAGAATCTCAAGACAGAACTTCATAAAATAATAATATCCACGCATCAGTTGCACTGTATGGTGGTTCAACATGGACTCCAGCAAAGAAAAATGAAATAATTTTGGAAGTGTTTTGAAATGTGGTATTACCGTAGAATAGAAAGAGCTGGCTTGACAGAAAGAATATCGAATGACAATGTACTCACTGAAGTGGGCGCACGAAGACAAATATTGCACATGATACCAAAAAAAAAACAGTCGGTTAAGTTAGACTGGGACACAATATGAGACATGAAAGTATTCTAAATAAGATACTAGAGGGAAATATTTAAGGGAAGAGAGGACCCAGGCGATCAAGATTCACCTTAACATCTTAGTCACGCGTGGACTTTAAAAGTACGAACCAATGCTGAAATAAAGAGAATTGTAGATGATAGAGTCGAATAGAAAGACACACGCAAGACAAACTGAATACCAGTGTCAGGACAGCAGCCAGAAGATGATGGTGATGATATATGCAGAAAATATACGGAAGGAGTTCAAGTCAAACCGGGAAATTATTTTGTAAAGAAAACAAATTTTTTTTTTTCAAGTAATCAAAATGTCATATATTTTTTTCGATATAATCTCCTGCAACGTTTATCCACTTATGCCAGCATTTAAGTAATGCTTGAAACGTTTCAGAAAGATTTGTCAGTATGTCTGAACCAATCAAGGACAGCCTGTTTCACTTCGTCATCAGTGCTGAAATGCAGACCTACCAAGAATTATTTTATGGGTCCAAACAGGTGGAAATCGCCTGTAGCGTGGTCTGGGTTTGTAAGGTGGATGTGGCAATACCTTTTAGCCGAGCTGCTGCAGATGGCACATAGTCCGTTGAGCCGTATGGGGTCTAGCGTTATTTTTCAGCAACAGAGCGCCCTTTGTGATCAAACCACAATGCAATTGCAAGTGCAAATAGTCAAACAAAATATTGTTCACTTTACCCATAGAAAGACTTGTCTCTTGTGCAATTTCGCGACAGATTATGCGTTTATTTTCCATTACTAGACGTTCCACAATCTGAAAATTTACAGAAATGACTGTGGTGGTTGAATAACGTCTGACAAGAAATTTACAGATTTAGATACACCAAATGTGTGCAAGGCAAATCGAAAATGGAGTATGTCCCTTCGACAAGTCATGTGGAAGTCATTCGACCTTCTTGTGTCTTCAGCGCAGACAGCTCAGTTGTCTCACACACGTAAATCAGAGTGGGGAGAATAAATAAATATATATATATATATATATGTACTCATAAAATGTGTACAGTTTAAGCCAGTAGTTCTCAATCTCTATCGGTCCACGGCACGCTTACTATATCAGAATTTTTCCACCGCGCCGCAAGTCAGACAATAAGCCTATTTTACAGTTGCAGCGCTTAGTTGATGAGAATATTGGAATGTTTGGCGGCACCGCTGTAAACCAGTCACGGCACCACAGAGAGGAGCGGCATTCAGTTATGGGACCACTGGTTTATTCCCAATTATATAATATTTGACAGGGTTTATAACACAATATTTGATCAGTACTAAGTTCTGTGCAGACCTGTCAATTTGGGATTTACTAGTTTAAGGGAGATAAGCATGATAAATAAATGAATTGTTCTGGAGACATGGTTATTTACCTTTATCTAATAATCTATGTCAATTCCTGATTTTAATTATATATATGATCAAGACGGTAGGCAGCGCAAGAGCTGCAGCGGTCATCGATTAATAGCTAGCTGCTAGCGAACCAGAGCTGCCAAGACCCTTCTACCCCTCTACGCGGTGATCCTCGATAACAGGTTGGAATAGAGCAGACTGGCTAATGAGAAGGGATTGAAGAGGGAAGGCTTACCCGATACTCGACAAATGGCTGCTGAAGTCGGCTGTGTCGGACCGAAAGGTGCAAATGTCGCAGTCAAGCTGTAAATTACTACACAACGCATTCCGTTCTCTAGACTACATTCAGCTACTTGCAAAGCTGTTTTCAGGGGTTAGTAACGGGAGATTGAGAATGAACGACGCCAAGCCAATTTTACATATTCATATCCTATATCTAATATTTTTATACCAACTCTCTGCTAACAGCGTTAGACATGGACGAAGTAATCAGACAGAAGGTCTGTGCTACACTTATACTTGGAATCCTGGTATTCAAATAGGTAAGTTAATGTCTATTGCCAGGTAGCTGAATGCTTTGGCTATACGTAGTAGGTATTTTCAAACTTCCTGCGGGTTACTAGGCCTGGGGAGAGGTAAAAAAATGTGGGTACATTTTTAACTAGAACTTCTCAATTTGTGTACAGGCAGCGGCCGTTAATCCTTCTATCTTCTATTTCTAACTGCCAAGCGATTTTTAACGTGCTCAACACTGAACACGGGAGTCCGATCTCATTACCAAGAGATATGGGGACGGCGTGGCCTAGTGGTTAAGTGGGACGGCTCACAACCCGAAGCTGCTGGGTTCGATCCCCATCACAGCACCGGCCGTTACCCTGGGGAAGCAAACCTTTAGAAAATGCAGGAGGAAGCAGACCCTTACATAAAATCCATGCTGAAGTCGGATGCGCCTTTTGTCAACCTCACTCTCTGGTCCTGTGCTACCATTGGCAAGATTTTATCGAGACGACTGGAGATACCACAGGATCCAGATGTTATCTCAAGGTTTACTGAGGTATCTCGCAAAGCAGCGTAAATGTGGGCGGGTGGTGGGAGAGGTGTGGGGTGCGGGGGTGGGGAAGATGGGGAGGCGACATCAAACGTTGTGTGTCAAGCCTTTCCCACAAGAGGCCGTCTGGACATTACTCAGAGTATGAGTGAGTTAGGCATCTCTCCCGCGCTGTGTTCAGTCCATTATAATCGTGTCTAAATTTCACACACCAAAAACGACACTGTTTGCAGCTAAGGTGAAGGGCGCCAATCTCGTCTAGTTCAGCCGGTAAGGACTCAGTAACAGCAACAGGGTAAACCAAAAGGATACCTACGTTTTGACAAAAAGGTGCCTCATCAGTGTTCTGCCAGGGACTATGTGTATGATAAGAATAGCATTCACTGCACCAAAGAGAGCATATCGGTAGAGGCGACTAACTGTGTGACATCTCATAACAACCAGCCATGGTTAGGTGGTTTGTTTAGAGCAGCATAGATGTCGCCTAACAGGCTGCGGGTAAACTTTGCTCAAGTGTTCGAGTCTATTAAGATGTACTCGTACATCGGTTAACTATCCTTCAAGAAACTGGTTGTATACAGACTCTACAGAGTCTTCTAATCCAGTATAAAGATGTTAAATTAAGTTCAGTTACGTTAAGTTAAGTTACGTTTAGTTAAATTAAGTTGAGTTAAGTTAACTTAAGTTACATTAAGTTAAGTTAAGTTAAGTTACGTTAAGTTAAGTTAAGTTGGTGACAAAAAGACAAACTAAAACGACTAACAAAACGCTATAACAAACTACAGAAAAACAAGACAGGTAGTGAAATTAGCAGTTTAACCATTTAAACACAAAACCTTGACACAGGAAATATATATCCTTAAAAGAACAGAGGAACTTCTTTACCTGACTCATAATCTATCAGCTTACAAATGAGGATCGGAATGATGTTCCACTATTACATTTAAATGAAGGATTACATTGACTAGAGAAAATGTTATGGTCTTTGAACAAAATGTTTTGGGCGTGTCAGGTGTTATTTATCTTTGTACTATTTATCTTTGTACTATTTGACTTTGTGCCATTTGTCTATGTGTCTCTGTTATATTTGTATATAGGCCACTTGTCTTTGCACATTTTATGTTTGGGTTATTTGTCTTTGTGTTATTCGGTTCTGTATTACTTGTCTCTGTGACATTTGTCTCTGTGACATTTGTCTCTGTGACAATTGTTTCCGTGATATTTGTCTCCGTCTCATTTGTCCCTGTTACCTTGGTCTCGGTGACATTTGTCTTTGACATTTGTTTCTGTGACATTTGTCTCTGTGGCATTTCTCTCTGTGACATTTGTCTGTGTGACATTCGTCTTCGTCTCATTTGTTCCTGTGACATTTGTCTCGGTGACATTTGTCTCTGTGACATTTGTCTCCGTCTCATTTGACTCTGCGCCATATATTTTCGGTGTCATATGTCACTGTGGCATTTTTCTATCTCCTTTGTTTCGATTCCATTAATCTTTGTGCCAAGTGTTTATGTACCATTTTGTCTATGTACCATTTGCCAATGGAACATTTCTCTATGTACCATTTGTCTATGGAACATTTGTCTATGGATCATTTGTCTATGTACCATTTGTCTATGGAACATTTGTCTATGACAAATTTGTCTATGTACCATTTGTCTTTGGAACATTTGTCTATGGATCATTTGTCTATGTACTATTTGTCTATGGAACATTTGTCTATGACATATTTGTCTATGTACCATTTGTCTATGGAACATTTGTCTATGGATCATTTGTCTATGTACCATTTGTCTATGGAACATTTGTCTATGACACATTTGTCTATGTACCATTTGTCTATGGAACATTTGTTTATGTACCATTTGTCTATGTACCTTTTGTCTATGTACCAATTTGTCTAAGGATAATTTCTCTATGTACCATTTGTCTATGGAACATTTGTCTATGGAACATTTGTCTATGTACCATTTGTCTATGTACCATTTGTCTATGGAATATTTGTCTATGGAACATTTGTCTATGTACCATTTGTCTATGGAACATTTGTCTATGGAACATTTGTCTCTGTAAAATTTGTCTATGTACCATTTGTCTATTAAACATTTGTCTATGGAACATTTGTCTATGTATCATTTGTCTATGGAATATTTGTCTATGGAACATTTGTCTCTGTAACATTTGTCTATGGAACATTTGTCTATGGAACATTTGTCTATGAAACAGTTGTCTATGTACCATTTGTCTATGTACCATTTGTCTATGTACCATTTATTTCTGAACCATTTATTTCTGAACCATTTATCTCTATACCATTTGTCTCTATACCATTTGTCTATGTACCATTTGTCTCCATAAATGATTGTCCTCACTCTATGTATTTATCCCCGTGTTGTCTTACCTCTGGCTGGTGACTTTACAACTGACCACTTAGCGCAGTTTGCCTTCACATTTACCAGAACCAACTTCAGCATCAATTACTCCATTGACAATCCAAACTTCAGCAAGTCCGTCCTTAAGCTGTCCTTTCTGCATCTTTGCATTTGAGGCCCTCGGACCGAAGTTCGTTCTCACAGTCTCTTCTCCAGGTCTTTCTTGATTTACCTCTCTTCCTCTTTCCCAGTGGGTTACACGTAAAGACCTATCTGGCCACCTTTGTAGTGCTTTCCGTAACGCGTGTCCTATACAACTCCCATTTTTTACGTTTCATCAGCCGCTGCACGGGTTGTTGTTGGCGCCTTTCCAGTAGGTCTTCATCCCTCGCCATATCTTACCAGCCTAAACACATTATCCCCCGTCGCCAGACACACGTCTGCAGTTTCCTTCTCTGTTCTGCCTTTGCAGTTTTCCATCAGCATTAGTCCATTATATTTATACTATTGTGAATGTATAGCCTTACTATATAAGTGCTTCTCACCGGCTGTCATCCGCTTATCTTTCGACATTAAACACTGTTTACTATTCCGTCCCCATGAACCTTGGAAGTCTAAAATATAAATTTAAAAGTTTGATAAAAATATATCTTCTCATCTGTGATATACGTCACGTCCCTAAAAGCAGAAAGACAAAAAAAAGTATCTTGTAGTGTAAATAACAAGTTTTGATGTTTCTAGAGGGGTGTTCTGGACTATGTCAGCCCCGAGCATCCATGACAGGTGTTGACAGTGAGTGCATAAATGTGTGTATACTAGCGCGTGCGCCTTTAACAACTGCACACACACATCACGTACTCACACCAGGGGCCTGTTTCCTGGAGAAATATGAACGTGAAAATTAAAATTAGGGGTACAGTGAATGGCAGAGTGATAGAGCGGTTATAATTCACAGCAAATGGACTGAGTAGTTCCCACTGATTCGACATTTACAATTCTGCTCTGAGTGGTCTCAAATTAAGACGTCTACGTCGGGTGTTGGAGGTTGCTGGTTCAAATCACAGTGGACACGGAGATACTTTCAGGTGGACTTTCTGATATTTTCCCGGATCTCTGAGTAGTGGAGATCGGGCGGCCGTACACAGTGTCGCGCGCGATAAAGATTCCTCGTCACTTGGAAATCGAAAAGAGTAGGCTTAACGGCCACTGCCCGGGAAAAATTCTAAATTATGTTAAAAAACTACCTAATTTATTACGCGATCATCGCCGGTGCTACGGTGTTCGTGCATTGTGCATAGATTCTCCACAAATACGGAGAACAGAGCACTTATTGGTAAATCGTGTGCAGTAACGTTGATTCTTCGACTAAACTAAACTAATTCTACTTAGCTATAAAGCGCTACCTGATTTATAGAATATGGAATATGGCAATAATTTTGCCAACTACGTTTGTGATGCCCTGTTGCAGTTCACAGCCAGGGTGAGATTTCTGCGCCTTCAGGTCCAACACATCCGATTTAAGCACAGTTTGTTTTAGAACAGGTTTTAGCTACAAGTTTGCAGACTATTTCCAGCGCCGCCCTTGGAGGTAGAATTGGGGTTTTGTTCAGGTATGGGTGGCTGACCCTGCCGCAAACAACCAGCTATTAGTCGCTGACTGCTGTCAGCTAAACTCTGCTGTGAGTAATCAATATAGTGAGCAGCGCATGACCTACGAGGTCAGCGACCCAAAGCTGACGGCTAGCGACCGGACCAACGATCCAACGTTGACGGCTAGCGCCATTGTCAGCGACCCAAAGCTGACGTCTAGCGCCATGGTCAGCGACCCAAAGTTGACGGCTAGCGCCATGGTCCGCGACCAAAAGTTGACGGGTAGCGCTATTGTCAGCGACCCAAAGCTCACGGCTAGCGCCATTGTCAGCGACCCAAAGCTGATGGCTAGCGCCATTGTCAGCGACCCAAAGCTGATGGCTAGCGCCATTGTCAGCGACCCAAAGCTGACGGCTAGGGACCCAACGTTGACGGCTAGCGCCATTGTCAGCGATCCAAAGCTGACGGCTAGCGCCATGGTCAGTGACCCAAAGTTGACGGCTAGCGCCATTGTCAGTGACTCAAAGTTGACGGCTAGCGCCATGGTCAGCGACCCAAAGCTGACGGCTAGCGCCATGGTCAGCGACCCAAAGTTGACGGGTAGCGCTATTGTCAGCGACCCAAAGCTGACGGCTAGCACCATGGTCAGCGACCCAAAGCTGCTTGCGAGCGCCATGGCCAGGGACCCAAAGCTGACGGCTAGCGTCAGGGCCAGCTAACCAGAGCTGCTAAGACCCTTCTCCACCTCCACGGTGCAGGGCAGGCTGGCTAAGGAGAAGGGATTGAAGAGGGAAGGCTAACCCGGTACCCAAAAACACCTTCTGAAGTCGGGATGTGTCGGACCGAAAGGTGCAGATATCGAAGTCAAGTTGTAAACTACAACACAATGCATTCCGTTCTCGACAACATCATGCAATTTGCAAATCCAGTTTCAGAGTTTGGTAGGAGGAGTTTGAACCCGACCGACGGAGAAAAAAAATTTTGTGTTTCTTCGTCTCAATTTTATCAAACCCTCGTTTTACATCGTTTTTGTATTCGTAGTTGCTTTTTAGTTGTTGTCGTTCTAAGTCCCTGACGAAGGCCTTGTTACTGTAACATAATGGTCGATTCAATTTTGTCCTGCAGCAGTTACTGAATAATTATCAATACAATTTTGTTATCGCCTTATTTATTGTACCCTTCCAATTTTCCTTGTTTTCCACTATTCTCATCTATCGAAGTTACCCCGGTTCACCTTCATCAGCACGCTCGGGATGTGAGGAACGCTACGACAACCCGCCACTTAACCTTAACAACATAGTATTGTTGTTGTGGACGCCACTTATACTTCAGTTATTCTAACTCTTGTCCACGATTATTTAGTGGCAGGTTATAGTGGCTCTTCTTATATTCCGAAGCGTACTTGATAAGGTGGACCAGGTTCCTCCAAGCTGTACTACAATGCCTGACTCCTCAGTAAGCTCACCCATATGGGGGTCACAGTGTCGATCCCCGCTTCGCTGGCTGTCTTCAGGAAGCGCGATCAATATATTTATATATATTGCTCTTAGATCGCCACTGTTATGTTGGAATAACAAAACAATATTAGGAAAGTTTGCAGCACACAAGGGACAATAATATTATTTAAAGCATGTGGTAAACTCATACTTAGTGAGCTTGTATATAGTTAAGTTTAGTTTAATTTAATTTAATTTAATTTAGTTTAGTTTAGTTTAGTATAGTTTAATTTAGTTTAGTTGAGTTTAGTTTAATTTAGTTTACTTTAGTTTACTTTAGTTTAGTTTAGTTTACTTTAATTTAATTTAATTTAGTTGAGTTGAGTTTAGTTTAGTGTAGTCGAAGAATCAACGTCATTGCACACTGTTTAACCCAGAAGTGCTCTGTTTTTCTCCATATTTGTGGAGAGTATCAGCACAATGCACGAGCTCTGTAGCACCGGTTAGGATCGCGTAATAGATTGGCTAGATTTGAAACATCATTTGGAATTTTGCTAAGGCAGCGGCCGTTACGCCTACTCTATTCAATTTCCAACTGCCGAGGGATTTTTAGCGTGCGCGACACTGGATACTGGCGTCCGATCTCTACTACCCAGAGATCCGAGGAAATACCAGATAGTCCACATGAAAAAATCCCGGCTGTCGACAGTCTGGCTAAAGAGTGGGAAAAACTGGTAGAGGAAGTATTTCTGGTCAACTATGAACAAGAAAAAGTCATAATATCCTACCATAATAATATATGACAACAACCCGAAAGGCCTTGTCTTCTCTCTTGCAAGGCACGATATGTGGGTCTGTCGATGTCCCATCTGACCCGTTAGGGTATATTTTTATATTTTGACATGTCATTAACATTTTTTGGATGGTGGTCTCCACTTGCCTTTTACACTCACTGGATGATTTGTGACCGACACCTTTTTCAACCATTTCTCGCCGTCAAGACAAGTGAGTTCCCTTATTTGCTATCAGCAAAGTTGTCCAATTATACCGGTGGATGCAAGGTCTACAAGATTGCGTTAGCATCACCCAACGCGTTGTCCTGTCTCTACCACTAAGGTGGAGCATATTGGAGTTTCCCTTCATCAAGTTGTGAATCTCCAGTCATTTTCATGTACTGTACTCACGTGTTTTTTACAGCCATATTTTGGAGCTGTTGCCTTATTTGTGGACTGTTCCCAGGCCAACTGCAAGTGAGCAGTTGTTTGTTGACAAATGTATTTATCATGTGTTTTATCTAGGACGAAGTTGGTTTCCGGCTCTGCGAACTGCAGGCTGCTGACGCTTTTCGTCCGGTTGCTTGTGCTATTCTATCTGCTTCTGTAGATTGATATTAATATATCTCTCTCTCGATGTCTCTCTTTCTCTCTCTCTCTCTCTCTCTCTCTCCCTCTCTCCATATATATATCATCATCATGATCATCATGTAGCATGTCCTTTACAGAACGTCGCTCCCATCACAGTCTGTCTGAAAGAAACTCTTTCCCTTGCTAATACCCTAGCTTCATCCACATTCATACAAAGGCATTCCTGAATATCTTGGTACGATGGTCTTCTTGGTCTGTCCCTTCCTCTTTTGCCTGATACAATACCTTTCATCACTTTTCTCTCGAGACCTTTGTGTCTCTTGATGTGACCAATTTATTTATTTAGATTTTCTGGCCATAATAGAATTGATAAACCAGTTCTCCTTTATGCCAAACTCTTGCCGAATGTCTACATTTTGTCTTTTTCTCCGTTCACGGTATTCTGACGATCTTTCTGATACATTTCGACTCGAAGGATTCGATTCTTTGTCTAGAAGATTTGGTAATCGTCCATGATTCACAACCATAAGCTGCCACAGGAAAAACACAGGCTCTCAAGTCTTTTACTTTTATCATTCTGTTGGTGCTCTGCCATAATTTCTGCAGTCTCTTCCTTTGATTTCTTTCAAGCAGTCGCCATTTTTGTCAATTCTGGAGCCCAGATATTCAAAATGTGTGACCTGCTCTATTTCCTCACCATCTACTGTAAATTTATGTTGACATTGTGTTTTGTCGATGGTCATTATCTTTGTTTTGTCTATGTTTTTAAACAGGTTTTGATCGATACTGTGACAATTTTACAGCTGAAATTATTTGCTCTAGCCCTTCTGCACTTCTTGATAGTATCACTGTGTCGTCTGCATATCGTAACTCTGGAATCTCGTACCCACCAGCATTTTACTATACATCTGATTTTAATCTGAATATCATGCAGAAAACACTGTTTTGAATTCCTCATCAGTGCACTTATCCAATTTACAAGTACACGCTAGGTGGCGAAGGCAGAGGGAGCGGTGCCGTAGCCGGGCAAAAGTAGTGAAACCAACGACCCTGTTCAAGCCTGACCCACTGGCCAGGAAGGAGATGGCTAATATCAACCCCAGAACCAACATCCCAAACCCCTTCAGCGATACCATGATCGCGAAGGGGCAACTTTCGATTCATGAACAATCCAATCGTTTGCTAGTCAGCTTGGGACAAGACTACACTACTGTAATGAGACACTGGTTGTCTACAGACTCTGCGGTCTTCTAAAAACAGTTTAAAAACTAAAGTTAAACTTAAGAAAAAAAACATGGCACAATATTGGAGAATCGTGACATGATGGTACTCTCTATGCTACCGCCGTTCAAAAAGTCAAAGTGTTGTAATTCTCAACAAACGTAGCCACTTATACCGGATAATGCTTCAAAAAGTCAAAGTGTTGTAATTCTCAACAAACGTAGCCACTTATACCGGATAATGCTTCAACAGTCAAAGTGTTGTAATTCTCAACAAACGTAGCCACTTATACAGGATAATGCTTCAAAAAGATGAACGACATATCAGAAATACGTTCTACACTATCACATACACATATCACCGTATGGAGTGATACATTCATTTTGAAATACACAAATTGCGACTGCTTCAAAAAGTGTGACGCCATATTGACCTGGATATTATCCTCATAGACTATATGGATAGAGCTGAGGACAGGAATAACCACTGCGCATATAAGACCAGTCACACTGTATGGGGATGAAATATGGACACAAGCAAGAAGGGATGAAAAAAAGCTTGTAAACATTTGAAATGTGGTCCTATCCAAGAATGAAAAGAGTGAGCTCGACAGAAAGAAGATTTACTGACGATGTGCTCATCGAAGTACGCGCAATGACAAACATTGAACATCATAAAGAAACGAAGATTGAATTCGCTGTGACATAATCTCGACTTGAACGTCTTCTACAGAAGATATCAGAGAGCACGATTGAGGTGAAAATAGGAATGGGGCGACCACGACTCACCTTTACATCTCAGGGGTGCAGGGACATTAAATTAAACATCTATGTTGACACGAAGAGAGCTGCAGAGGATATGGTCAAATAGGGAGACATGCTCGGACAACCTTACTACCAGTCTCAGGATTGATCAACCAGAGGATATAGTCAAATAGGGAGACATGCTCGGACAACCTTACTACCAGTCTCAGGATTGATCAACCAGAGGATATAGTCAAATAGGGAGACATGCTCGGACAACCTTACTACCAGTTTCAGGATTGATCAACCAGAGGATATAGTCAAATAGGGAGACATGCTCGGACAACCTTACTACCAGTCTCAGGATTGATCAACCAGAGGATATGGTCAAATAGGGAGACATGCTCGGACAACCTTACTACCAGTCTCAGGATTGATCAACCAGAGAATAATGATGACAATGTAAAATGGCAGAAAGATCACCCCATACACCGCGTAGACGACAGATACTACCAATTGTCAAGAACAGATCATCTTATCATACTAGGTCTCCCAACTGGAAACAACAGAATAAGACGTCACCTGTACACCACATTTAAGATATGTACCACCAATCCTGTGTTACTGCGGCCTGGCAAACATAGCAGCAGTACATGTATTTCAGGACTGCCCCAACACACAGCAATCATTAGAAGGATGTGGCCCACGCCCACTCCACTCGAAGAGTAACTGTACAGCGGTATTGAGACTGCAAAAAAAAAAAGATAGCAGGAATCTATGCCTAAACGGGCAATGATGTCAAAAGAAGAATGGGTAGATCCTGAACAAATCCTATCCCACCCTGCTTTAAGACGGAACCTGCAAGGCTTTTCCCTGCCGAGCCTTTGATGTTATCCACCCCCTTATAACGTTGTTTAGCTTTTCTTCGAAACGTACATGCCTGATAACATCAAAGGTTGCAGTTGTCACGATATGTTTCGCAGGGAGCACAAATTAGACCAGAAGTGGCCCCAAAAAATGAATGAAACAGTCCTCACAGTATCATGTACCGGAGCTGCGCCATCATCCCTGTCTTTGCTTAGTGATTACGCCCGAACATGTCCCAACAGCATAAACGTTGTTTCCTCCGCTCCATCGACGGGAGATTTAATCTATGTTTATGTTGATACCGTTTCTTGTCTGTAGAGCTTGCCAAAAAAAACAAAACAAGCATGTGTCCTACTAGACACTAGTAAGCTCTGCTTAATATGTGTGAACCAGGATGAGGTTCTGTCAGAAGTTATGCATATTTGATTTATTCTGCGGCTGTTTCAAGAGCGTGGGTTACAGTGATGTCCTATTTATAATACACTTGTGGAATTTTCACTGAATTTATTTCTGAGGGTTCCGTTCAGTCCAAATACCATCTCCGCATCGAAGGTCGACTGCAATGGATCTCCAGTGTACTCTATCTCTTGCCGTAATGGTGCAATCTGAGAGACTTTTTCCAGTCCTTGTACTGATGATATCCACAAACTTAAAACGTTGCCTACCTTTTGAATGAATACCTTTCACCCTACCCTCTAGTACGGTCTTCAACAAGAAGGTGTGTCTTGTTATATGACCAAAATAACGTAACTGTCTAACCCTGATTTTGGTTATTAATTCTCTTTTCACCCCCAACTTTTTTCAATACCTTCACATTAGTTTCTTTCTCTTTCCAAGAAATGCGACCCAATCTTCTATATACCCGTATTTTCGAAACTACCCGCATCGGAGTTTCTGAGCCATAAACTAGTGACGAGTATACATAACACAATTAGATCTCAGGTAAAATAGAAATAGAGCCTGGTCATTGGTCGACAGTCTGCACGGGGGAAAACAGGAAAGTGAGCTTAAAGCCAGTGATAGATGGAGAGGGAAGAATCACTGAAGACCGAAAGAAAGCAGATGATTTTAATCGCTACTCCACATCTGTGAATAAGGCAGGAAAACTTACAGAGCAGGATAAGACAGAACAGGATAGGACAGAACAGGATAGGAATCATCAACCTGAAGGGCCAAGAGAAAGCTTCACAGGCCAATGGTTCCATATTTGAAGAAGATTTCGACATGCAAGAGCTTCAACAGGCCTTGAAGAAACTAACACATATGAAGGCTCTAGGACCAGGCAAGATCTACAATGAAATGCTTCTTCATCCGGGGACTCGAGTTAAAGACGCTGTCCTCAGATTGATCAACATATGGAGAAATGGCAAGCTACCCAAAGCATGGAGGAATGCACATATAGTGCCAAAATTTAAAAAAAACAACCTCCGAATGAACCAAACAGCCATCGGCTCATATTCCTAACATCGTTCCTGGGCAAATTAGCAGAGAAAATGACAAACACACGTCTTTATTGGTTCCTGGAGAAGTCCAACACATTATGCCAGGAACAAGCAGGGTTTAGATTTGGTAACTGAACAGAAGACCAGCTCTTTATACTAACTGTCATACGACATTTTCCCCATTCCTGGGGGTAGTCGAGAGGTTTTCAAGGCTGACGACTACAGGCCACTTCTCCACTGCTGTGGCCACGTCGTGTGATGGCTATGTTTGTTCATCCCCCCCCCCCCCCCCCCCCATTCCAACAGAAAAAGAAAAACATTTGCCATACCGAGGATACGAACCGCTGATCTCATTGTCGGCAGACAGGCATCGTAACCTTTCGGCCACGCGCTCCTCCTTTAGGCTTACACAAAGAATAAATGATGGCTTCCAGAACAACAAGCAGACAGTGGTCATCTTTTTTCACCTACAACAGGCTTAGATCGTGTTTAAAGGAAAGGTCTTCTGATAATTATATTTAACATGGGAATTCATGAGAGCTCTACAATTGGATAAAATACTTCCTGACTGAGCGATCGATCCAGGCGTAGGTGAAGGAGGCGATCTCTTGTAAAGAAGTTTTAGAAGTAGGATTACCACACGGCTTATCCCTAAGTTGTATTCTCTTCCTGATCGATATCGATGACTCGGCTGACTAAGCTGAAAAAGCTTTGTTTGCTGGCAAAATATACCTGAACCATGAAGACATTGATAGTGGGACTCGAAGATTACATGGAGACCCGAGGAGACTGTATAGCTACTGCCAAACATGGAAACTAAAAAACAACTATGAAAAGACACTGTATATTATCTTCACCAAGAGCCACAAAGTTGCCAAACAAAATATAATTTTGAAATTACAGGAACACCAATTGATTAGAGAAGAACACCCCACATATCTTGGAGTCACGCTTGACCGAGAACTCAACCTCAAACACCCCACATATCTTGGAGTCACGCTTGACCGAGAACTCAACCTCAAACACCACACATATCTTGGAGTCACGCTTGACCGAGAACCTAACCTCAAACACCCCACATATCTTTGAGTCACTCTTGACCGAGAACTCAACCTCAAACACCACACATATCTTGGAGTCACGCTTGACCGACAACTCAACCTCAAACACCCCACATATCTTGGAGTCACGCTTGACCGACAACTCAACCTCAAACACCCCACATATCTTGGAGTCACGCTTGACCGATAACTCAACTTCAAGCATCACGTCCTGAATGTGAAGAATAAAGCTGTGAGACGTCTATAGTTCTTAAAGAGGCTTGCTAGTACATCATAGGGATCAGACAAAGATACTTTGAGAGGCGTATACCTTGGTTATGTGCGTTCAGCAATATAATATAATAGTGCGCTCCTTCTAACTTGTTTAAAATCTAACTTGGAATCCCTGGAAAGGGTGCAAAATAGTGCACTATGCTCCATTAGTGGAGCAATGAGAAGAGCACACAAGAGGAACCCCTTGAGATGCGAATGGATGCAGTAATTATAGAAGTTCATGAGTGAAGTAACAGAATGAAATGGGATCATCCCAACAGACTCCTTGTGGAAAACTGGCAGCCAATGGCAGAATTAAACAAAAGTCTGTACTTCACCATGTTAGTGAAATCAAAGACAGATACCAATTACCAGAAATAAGAGTTACAGAGAGTAGTAAAAGACATACTTCCACAAGCATTCCTTACAGTACCAGAAATATATCCAAAATTAATAGATGATACAACCAAAAGTTCAGATCCAAGTTCTCTCATTCAAGCAGCTCAAAGAACTATTGAAGCCCATCCCGGTGAATGGATACATGTATATACTGATGAATCTGTTTAAAGCCACCATAAAAGCAGGTTATGGCGTTTATATAAAATACTCGGACCGATCCTCCGAGGAACTGTCTGATGCTGGCGGAGAGGTTTGCTCCAGCAATGAAACTGAAATCACTACACTTTAAGCCGCTTTGAACCATCTGAGGATAGCTTTTGATGCCTCTCTTTCAAAGGCACAACGTACTGTTAATTTCACAGAGTCAATGTCAGCTCTTCAGACATTAGAAGTTGCTGGTCATTGCAGACCTGACCTTATCCAAATACCTCTAGACATTGACCACATTATCACTTCCAGTGCTGTCAAAATAGTTCTTCAGTGGATCCCTGGACACTCAAGCACACCTGGCAATATCAAGGCAGACAGACTAGCAAAGGGGGGATCAAGACAAGAACAGCCACACACAGCAACAACTTTACAGCCAAACAGCTCATAGGATCAGCAAACGAAGAAACTTGGCTGAACAGATGGGCCATGGGAAACAAGGGACTATAGACATATTGAATGCCCTAGCCCAAATGACAGTGTAAATCAACTCACAAGGAAGGATCAGAGCACCATTTTCCGACTGAGAACCCAAGACATTCCACTAGACAAACACCTGAACAGAATCCAAGCACAACATACTCCTGAGGGCCAGCTGTGTACACACCCATATGAAACAATGATTTTAGTAAAATGCTTCTTCCTCCTTGGCCAGATACATGGAACTCTTTGTATGACATTAGACAACAGCTGTTATTTCGTTCTTTTTTTTGTGATTTCTTCCATCCGTTTATCCTGGTCTGGACACCGGCTGAATGGCACAACGCTTATACCTGTGTCGTATTTCACGGGTTAGTTCTGCCGGTTGACCTACACTAATTTGGCGTGTGAGAATTTTAGATGCTTCTATGATGAGCTGAATACAGCTGGGGAGAGATGCCAGACTCACTCACAGGCTGAGTGTTGTCCATACGACCTCTTGTGGTTATCGAAAAGGGACGACAAACTGCGTTAGATGCTATCCCACCTTTCTACTCTGCGGGTTACATGTTTACGGAAAGGCTTCGTGGTAACCCTGAGGCAAAATCTGCATCATATGCTATCTCCAGTCGTCTCGATGAATGTCTTGCCACTGGCAAAAGGTAGCTTAGGCTCTGTGAGTGAGGTTGACAAAAGGCGCAGTTTCTTCCTCACTTTAATCCAAATCACCGCGCAGTCACCCATTTCAACGGACACAGCACGGGATACGACTGTCCACACGGCTGAACAAAGAGAGTGGTCTTCATCACTTGTGATGGACAACAACTATCAAACAACAGCTGATAAACACGTACATATACCATTACATGGCATTGGGTCGCAGAGCGATCTTGCTGGGTCCGTAACAATAACGTAACAACATGAACTAGAACAGCGCAGTGGGTCATTCCTCCTTCCTCATGTATTGTTTTCCAGATGTTGAAGTTACAATTACATGTTTCTAGACATTGAAGTTGGGCGCATATCTCTTAAGAGATGGACATTACACATATATCTCACCACATGTTAAAGTTGCACTTATATCTCTCTACATGTTGAAGTTACACTTATATCTCTCTACATGTTAAAGTTACACTTATATCTCCATACATGTTGAAGTTACTCTTATATCCGTCTAGACGTTGAAATTACTCTTATATCTGTCTAGTTGAAGTTACTCTTAAATCTCTCTAGTTGAAATTACTCTTATATCTCTCTAGTAGAAGTTACTCTTATATCTCTCTAGACGTTGAAGTTAAACTTACATCTATCTAGTTGAAGTTACTCTTATATTTCTCTAGTTGAAGTTACTCTTATATCTCTCTAGTTGAAGTTACTCTTATATCTCTCTAGTTGAAGTTACTCTTATTTCTCTCTAGTTGAAGTTACTCTTATATCTCTCTAGTTGAAGTTACTCTTATATCTCTCTAGTTGAAGTTACTCTTATATCTCTCTAATTGAAGTTACTCTTATATCTCTTTAGACGCTGAAGTTACTCAAATGTTTCTAATTAAGGTTACTCGTATATCTCTCTAGTTGAAGTTACTCTTATATCTCTCTAGACGTTGAAATTACTATTATATCTTTCTGGACTTTGACATTACTCTTACATTTTTCTAGACGTTGAAGTTACTCCTATATCTCTCTAGTTGAAATTACTTTTACATCATCTTTCTACACGTTGAAATTACTCTTACATCTTTCTTCGCCTCGAAGTGACTCCTATATCTCTCTAGTTGAAATTACTCTTACATCTCTCTTCGCGTCGAAGTGACTCCTATATCTCTCTAGTTGAAATTACTTTTACATCTCTCTTCGCGTCGAAGTGACTCCTATATCTCTCTAGTTGAAATTACTTTTAAATCTCTCCAGACGTTGAAATTACTTTTACATCTCTCCAGACGTTGAAATTACTCTGCTTTCTCGGACATTGCAATTACTCTTAAATCTCTTTAGGCATTGATTTACACATATCTCGAGAAATGCTTATCTTGTTTCTTTTTCTGCCCATATTATTGAACATCCTTAATCCATTTTCATTTTTCATTTGTATCATGTTTTTCTGGAGCTTTTCGTCAAGCACAGATGTATACTCCCAGTTGTGGATGACGGGGTGTTTCAGTCCATATGTTGCGGAGTTGTTTTTTAACACCAAATACGGATTGGAAAACACTACTAATCGCCTTATACTACATACCATCAGTGTAGTAGTGGGCTTATTCCCATCTATACTACACACCATCAGTGTAGTAGTGGGCTTATTCCCATCTATACTACACACAGACCCATCCAGGATACCTTGCGGACACTTGTGACGACACAGAGCACATACCCACAACACTATTCTCACACAGAACAACACACGCAATTTGTTGACACGGAGCCATACATAAATGCATAATTACATACACATGTACGCACGCACATATACACACACACACACACACATTCACACATCACACACCCGCATACCTGGGGACGGCGTGGGCTAGTGGTTAAGTGACAAGTATGACAACCCGAAGGTGCTGGGTTCGCTCTCTATCACGGCCGTTACCCCGTGAAAGCAAAACCCTTAGAAAATGCAGGAGGAAGAAGACCCTTATATATAATGAATTCCTAAGTCGGATGCACTGGACCGACAGGCGCAAAATAAAAAGCACAGCACAACACACACCGTTTTGGGAAATAGAGAAATAAGGCCAAAAAACAACCAAAAAACAAACAAAAAATCAAATACACATGCACTCACCGACATGTGCACTACATACATACACGAAATTTACATAGACATGTAAACACGTAACTAAACATATTCTCTCAAAGCAATTTCCAGCACACATTCAGAAACACATTCATAAACACATTCATAAACAAATTCATAAACACATACCCACAAATGCTACCTTTCGCTACATTCACATACACGAACAAAGACAATCACGCGCACATATAAACATATATGTGACAAAATTCCATAGAGGCAGTGTCGATCACATATTCACATATACAATATGACGTATCTTAAGTTTTCTCAATTTCACATACGGAAATACACACACACACACACTTATTCAAACGGACATGCTAACACACATGCACGCACACACATATTGTCTCACGAGACGCCACTGAGTCCAGCACTCCCGATGTGATGCGGCTAGTTGTGTAGGCACATACACACAAAAAAAGAACAGAAAATGACAGACAAGAAAAATGAAGTCACCCAATCAATTCTTTAGAAAATCTGTCCGTCTGCTTACATTGACAAACCAGAACATACTTGCCATTCTTTGTATGTCCACATCATCAGTGGCGTTACAATAGTCTGGCTGAGCTGGATACGCCCAGAGAATCTAGCACCGAATGGGCCGCGAAAAATGAATGACTGAAATACTAGAATACACTTTAGCAAGTTATATAAGAGGCTGAGAGTGTGCGAGAGAGAAATGATATAACGCTGTTGTTTTTGCGTCAATCTGATAAATTCTCGACACGACCCAGTTTGCCCATTTGTAAATGGGGGCATGACTTACAACTAGAAAAAAGAGGTTGGTGAAGAATAGCACTCTTCATCCTAGCCACGTCAGCAAAAATGATTAGAACTACTGCGATGATGTATTTAACACGTCATCTACCACGGCAATGTATGTGATTGTACGAAATTTAGTTATATAAAGAAAACTCCCATTTTTATATGTGCCATTGTGAACTTTTAGACTGTAGCTACGCCACTGTATAATATATTTTCAAATGAAACTAATTTTTTTACTTTTTGTTATTTTTAACCAACGCTCATATGGCCTCAATTGACGCGTCTCTTCCTTCTTCGATCTCTCCTCAGACTTCGCTCGCTTTACTTGTAACTTGTTTTCTGTTACCCAGACAAGGAAGGCAATGTTGTCTAGAAGCAAATCAAGTTTTCTGGGAATCGAATGTGTGAAATACTGGGCTTCCAAGTTGATGATCTCATTCGCGTTTCTGGGAAGTCCCTGTAACTTTCAAATTGAAGGTCTAGGTCATTCCCAGCTGGGGAACGTACGTGTTCGTGTCTGGATGTGCGTATGTGTTGGTCTTTGATGCATGTGTGTGTGTGTGCGTGCGTGCGTGCGTGCGTGCGTGCGTGTGTGTGTGTGTGTGTGTGTTTTGGTGTTAGGAGAGTGTGTCTTCTTGATGGTTTCCTTGTCGCTACATGCAAAGCATAGGCGACTACAACAGACTGACAGAAGGTCGGTATCAAAGGACGTACGTGCCCTTCTAGAGTTTTGTTTAACTGGATGAACTGGCCAGTTTCATACACATCTTTCTTTAGTTGTCTTTTTACTACATGGTAGGAAATTTATAGTTTATTTTGTTACTTCTTCAGGTGCCAGACGGCTGTGGAGTATGTGGTCTCGCGGTTGCGCCACAGGTGTTTGAGTGCCTGAGAAGCAGTGTGAAATATGGCTGACGTTAATCAACACGGAAGTAGAATGTTCAATCCCTGCTATCTACACGCTCTAGCTAACCCAGCTACAAAATGTACAATATGATATGGAAGTGAAGACAGCGAGGAATGGAATTGGTACAGTACAACTAAAACTAACATAATTCTGAATTATGTTAACATTGAAAATTATGTTAAAAAATCTATTCAATCTATTTCAGGATTGCATTCTGCTGAGATTCTCCAAAAATAAGGAGAAGAACAAAGCACGTGGGCTAGGCCTTGTGCAATGACGTTGATATTTCGATTAAACTAAAACTCTAACACGTTATCTCTTATAGCAGTGTCTGCTAACGGACTATCAGTAAAGAAAATATTATTTGAAGCTGATATCGTTGGTGATATCGTTGGTGATATCGTTGTACTCACTTCGTGTTTACGTCGCTGTTTAAAAAAATAAATCTGATATAACAAGAAGACGGTGGCACCACGATGTCAAAGAATGATTTGGTATGACTCTGGAGCAGGCTGGAGATTTGACAAGAAATCGAGTTTCTTTATATCAAACAGACTGGTGAGGGGACGGCGTGGCCTAGTGGTTAAGTGGCACGGCTCACAACCCGAAGATCCCCATCACAGTACTGGCCGTTACCCCGGGGAAGCAAACCCTTAAAAATGCAGGAGGAAGCAGACCCTTACATAAAATGCATGCTGAAGTCGGATGCACTGGGCCGACAGGCGCAAAATAAAAACCACAGCGATACGCAACCGCCTTGGGGATTAGAGAAATAAGGCGAATGCAAAAACAAAAAAACAAATGAAAACAAACAAAAAGCAGACTGGTGGAAGCGACGTTCTTTAATGGGCATGCTACATGATAATGATATGAGGCGTGTTCAAGTGGAAAAGGACCTAACTGCACCACACGAACATACGTTCGATGCGCATGATGGCGTCTGTTCAGGTGTAAACAACACATACCAACCGTCAAGTTTGGAAAATGTCATTATCCTCCAACGCATAGTTTCCTCAGCAGACCGTTGAAAACATGGCGGGTGCGATGCGGAATCCGTCCAGAGTTGATCAACGAGCGGTGGTTCGGTTTCTAACAGCTGAAGGAAGTCGACCAATTGATATTCATCGCAGAATGCAGGCAGTGTATGGTGACAAAAGTGTGTCGAAGACAACAGTGAAGAACTGGCCAACGATGTTTAAAGAAGGACGCGAATTAACGAAAGATCTTCCGAGACCAGGCCAGGCGCTTATTGTTTCGTTAGGTGATGAAAGCGCCAAAATTGATGCAGCATATCGGATGGACAATCGCCGGAGCTAATCATTCGCTAGCAGAGACATTCGGTATGTCGCTAGGGACAGTTCAAATGCTGGTTAGCAAGAAACTGAAGTATCAGACGGTGTTCATAATGGGTACCGATAATTCAATTTCTTGATTACCCCCATGAATATATTTTTCCCTTTTTAGAATCGTAAAACGGGATCAAAATGCTGAGCAGCGCATGAGTTGCAGTGGTCAGCGACCCATAGCTGACTGCTAGCGTCAGGGCCAGCGAACCAGAGCTGCCAAGACCCTTCTACTCCTCCACGCGGTGATCCTGGGTAACAGGCTGTAGCAGGGCAGACTGGCTAAGGAGAAGGGATAGAAGAGGGAATGCTAACCCAGTACTCAAAAAATGCTTGCTGAAGTCGGATGTGTTGGACCGAAAGGTGCAAATATGGCAGTCAAGCTGTAAACTACGACACAGCGCATTCCGTTCTCTGGACTACATTCTGCTACGTAAGCCCTTTCAGGGCGTGGTAGTGGGAGATTGAGAACGAACGAAGAAGAAGAAGAAGAAGAATCGTAAAACCGCATTGAAGGCGCCTACTTTCTGTTTAAAGAAAAGTCTCAATATGTCCCGGTTTGAAAAGAAAATCTGATGGTAAGTCTTAGTATCTATAGCATGTTGTTAAACATGTATTGGCTAACTTATTCTCTTTCTAATTTCTTATTGGCTCTGCTCTCTTATGCAATTACGTGCCCCGGATAGGATAAATGATGTATCTGTTGAGCAGCTGGGTTTGTTTTTTAATGGGACCAATAAATATGACCATTGTGTTCTATTACATAACTCCAGGAAAGTCCTTTAACAGCTGGTGTCGCTGGGGATGAAGTGTTAGTTAGTGCATTGTATAACATATCAGCAAATATGTGTGTACCTCTACGCGTATGAGGCATGGACGCTGAATGTTGAAATGTAACAAAATATCCAGATGATGGAGAGATGAGATACGTCAGCTGGATCCTTGAAATAACATACTGGGCCCGTGTCACAAGTATCAACATACGCAACATAATTATAGTCTGTCGGACATTATGAAGACCACTTGTCAATGGTAAAAACACGCAATCTCCAGTGTGATAAGATAGAGTGGACTACAAAACAAGATACTAAAAACCAGTCTCTGGCAAAGAAAATAAAGATCGCCTCAAGAGGCGTTGGATGGATGTTGATCAAAAGTGGACGGACGAAACCTTGGAGGAGACGTAAGCTATGGCGAAGGACAGACAGAAGGGGGACACATGTTTCATGAAGTGATAGCGAGATGGGATGCCCATATGGTTACGGGAAAGACAGAGACGATACTAACCGATGTCCAGTTTCCTTTCTAAGTACCATCATTTCCCTAACACAGGAAGGTATTCGTTAACAAAAGGGTTAACTGCAGCATGATTTGTGTAACATTTCTCCAAATTTGCTTCCATTTCCCATCCAACATGTTCGTCGCCCATCTTCGTTCACATCTTTTTTCGTTTTCCCCACGTTTTCACGAGAACAAGCTCAGGAACCAGTGTCCGTCCCCACCCTTGACACCCATATTCTCGTAGAGACCGTGTGGAGCAGGCAAACGTATTTGAACACTGCATCTACCTCTTTACCAGTAGACGGCATTATCTTGCGAAAACATGACTCTGCTAAATAGAACCAGATAAAAACATATTTCAAATATTCTCAATGCGAAAGGGGCAGAAAGGAAGGATAAGATAAGAAGTGGCAAGAGGAAACAGATCTATCACATCCAACACTCTGCTCCAACGATTCTCAAATGTTTTGATACTTTAGACACGATTGGAGAAGGGTCATTTGGAAAAACGTATTGACGAACACATGTTTCCAACCTATCAGTTTCTACGTGTGACACCGTTTGACACCATGCAGAAAAGTTTCCACAGCAGTGGCGTTAGTATCAAGCAAGTAATAAACGAGTTCAAATATCTCGGTAGTATGTTCACTGATCACGGCAGAGTGACATAGATTTCGCACATAGAAAAGTGTTCACTTTCAAAATTTACTGATTTTGAAATACCCTAGAAAGCTTCTGTCAGGTAAGAGGCGCCTGATAAATCTACTCTGTATTCCTTCATTGTGATACCAATGCCAATCTTGGTCCTTACTAAAAACACAATAGTAAGATCCGGAGATGTGAGATGCGCCGTGTGAGGCAGCCAGAAAGACAGTCCGAGACCAAATCCACAACACCATGCTGAGGCAGATAGTGGGGACAGACCCAGTTGGTGCCTACGTTGACGTCCAACAAATCAATTTGTTTGGTTATTTAGTCAGAATGCATCATGACCAATCTGCTGCGAAAGCATATCAAATACAGGTCTCCGGTCCACGTGAAAGGCGCCGACTTCGACGTCAGTGTCTCTGGTGTTCTCAGGAAGTTACATCATAGGCCTTGTACCTGGCGGGCGGGGGGCGGGGGGGGGGGGGGGGCAACCCAGGTATATCTCATTCTTATCAAGTGGGATCAAGAAGCTGAGCAGCGCATGAGCTGCAGTGGTCAGCGAACCCATAGCTGACTGCTAGCGCCAGGGCCAGCGAACCAAAGCTGCAAAGACCCTTCTTCACCTCCACGCGGTGATCCTGGATAACAGGCTTCAGCAGGGCAGACTGGCTAAGGAGAAGGGATCGAAGGGGGAATGCTAACCAGGTACTCAAAAAATGCTTGCTGACGTCGGATGTGTTGGACCGAAAGGTGTAAAATTGCAGCCAAGCTGTAAACTACGACACAACGCATTCCGTTCTCTGGACTACATTCTGCTACTTAAGCCCTTTCAGGGTTTGGTAGCGGGAGATTGAGAACGAACGAAGAAGAAGAAGAAGAAGTACCTGGCGATAACAAGACATCTCTACACATCCTGGCCAGAGCAGTAAGACAATAGAAGAAAGGAGAAATGTTGAAGATGGTTGTTCTCGACACATTGATAGAAGACACTGAAGGAAGTTCTTCTTGGCACACTATACTGAAGGCGGTTCTTCTTGGCACATTACACTGAAGGAAGTTCTTCTTGGCACACTACACTGAAGGCGGTTCTTCTTGGCACATTACACTGAAGGAAGTTCTTCTTGGCACAGTATACAACGTTTCTATTTGAATGAGCAGACAGCAGTCCATGCCATATAGCTGGCTGCTTTTTACCACCTTGAACCATTGCTGACCATTTCTAACCACTAAGTGACGGTCCTTGAAACAGACTGCGACCTTGCAGCCTGGTTAAAAGATTAAGGATAGAAGATGGATGGCAAACCAGGTTTCATAATACCGTGCTGAAACCGGATGTGCCGTGACGGAAGGCGCTGAAATCGCAACATAGCTGTTCTTCTTCTGCGCCCAGATATTTGATCATGCTAGATCTGCAGTCCCGCTTCTAGGACAAAGTTGACAGTCTATACTAGGCCTGGACGACTTCTGCTTCAGCTTTGCCCGGTCTAACCAGGGTTTACGTAGTAGGTATTTGTTCGCTGAGCGGTCTTGTTGGACATGTTCAGGAGTCTGGATTCTGCCTGCTCATTTGTAGGATATCGTGAGCCGCTAAAGCTAATCTATTAGTCTGCAGTGGCCTATTTTCTTTGGATCACACTAGTTTTTTGGTGTCTGAACTTGGTGGGCTGGTCAGGTCAATCGTTAACATCCATCTCTTGTTTCCCTTGTTTATTGTAGTGGCTGAGAACGAACGACGGTTTTTTGGCCTCTCGGTATGGCACTGCATGGAATAATTGCACAATTTTGCTACCAGCTCTGGTTAGGGCATCGACTCTCTCGTTCCTTGTATTCCCACAGTAGCAGAATAGCTGTAAACTTCGACTCAGTGTTACTTAGACGAACGTCGAATAAGGAGGCAAGGAGGAACATGCCTTTGTTGGTAGTTGTGTTACGTGTTAGGTAACATCTTGGATTTGTTGGTATTTTTAATATGTTGAAAATTAATTAAATTGTTGATGATATTATTTTAAATAGTGACGTCGTTGGCAGTATTTTAATGTTGTGTGTTGATGAGGTTGGTAGTCGTGTTTCGTAACATACTTACTTCCCTTGTTCATGGCACACGTCATACGGCGAGGTCAAGAGTTCAGTGACACTGACTGCCGTGTTGTGCCTTTGAGAAGATCGTCAGTCGTACATGCTTGCTGTAAGTTTGAGCATGTCATGTGTTCATCATTCTGGACAGCACCGCATTCTCATGTATCGTCTTCCCGGTATCCCAATCTACTCAGGATTCATCTACATCGGATCACCCCAAACCATATTGCATTTAAGATTTTTCATATTGTAAATGGTAAATGTTCTCCGAGTGTGGCTTCCTCCAGCAGATGTATCCGTGTTCCGTTGAATAGTTATGTAGCTAGCAGAACTGCTTGGTTGTATAATGATATAGTGACTATTCAGCGCAGTCTGAATGGAACAGAGATAGAAGGTCCAGCAAAGGGAATGACCTGACATCAGACAGGGACGCATAGTTAAATACTTACATCAGGGTAATTAAATCAGGGCTGGGAACGGAGTGGGCAAGTGGTTAAGTGACACGGTTCACAACTCGAAGGTGCTGGGTTCGATCCCCATCACCGTACCGTCCGTTACCCCGGGGAAGCAAACCCTTAGAAAATGCAGGGGGAAGCAGACCCCTACATAAAATAGATGCCGCAGTCGGATGTACTGGGCCGACAGGCGCAAAATACAAAGCGCAGTGCAATAGAAAAAAAAGGAGAACGCACAAACAAAATTTAAAATAAAAATAAAATAACTTAATCAGAGCTGACCAAGACTGACCACTTTTTCTTTTACCATCTTATGTCCAGATAAGTACTGCAACTGCAGGTGTGTCCGAACTCATTCTCATGACATGCCCCAGCCATCTCCATCTTCTCTCTCTTGTAATGCTGTCCATATGTTCTTGGTTGGTGTCCTGTGTTAGTTTGGCATTTGATATTTTGTCTGACTAAACCACTCCAAACATTCTGCGACGGCAGACCTCGTCTTCGTTTCGTTTACTTTGTTTTATGGTTAGTGTGGTGGCTTCTATCTCTTGTATTGGTGTCTTCTACCTCTTGTATTGGTGTCTTCTATCTATTGTGTTGGTGTCGTCTATCTCTTGTCTTGGTGTCTTCTATCTATCGTGCTTGTGCCTTTTTTCTATCATTGAAGTGTCTTCTAATTTTGTTGGCAGCACCAAAAATATATTACTGTTAAAAGATTCTTACCCATGTCTACCACCCTCTGTCCCATCCACCCCCTTTTCCACCTTGTAATTCCTCCTCTGCAACCTTCGCAACCCCCCCTCCATTTAAACCCCCACCGTTATTTCACTCCCGCAAACAATCTGTCTCTCTCCATCCCCTCAAAACAACCCTCTATTCTCCACCCCGACCCCTTTTCGACATCAAATTTAACAATAAAAAGATAAGAAAGTTGCCTTCAAAATGAAGAAAGAACTCTTCTGAAATTCAAGAATTAATAATAGTTTTGTAAAGCCAGACATGCTGTACTCAGAATGTCACATATACAAAATTAATGAAACAGATTGAATGACTGAGGCATTTCATTCCAAACATCTTCGCTTCAGGTTTTGTTAAAATGAGGCAGTTTCATTTTTAATAAAACAACAGCCGGAAAAATACAATTACTCACCTAGAAGTTTGAAACCCTAATCCCCTTCACAGTGCACCCTTTGGAACATTTCTTCCAACGGTTTTGTCACTGTTGGAAGCATTTCAGAAAGGCCTTCATGGTCATACCATGGTCTGTCTAAATATCGACAGTCTGTCTAACTGAAAAAGATCACATCAGTCTGTTTAACTGTAGAAGGTCACATCAGTCGGTGTATCTGTATAAGGTCACATCAATGTGTCTAACTGTAGGTCATACCCCAGTATGTCTAACTGTCAAAGGTCACATTAGTCTGCTTAACTGTAGAAGGACACACCAGTCTGTCTTACCGAAGAAGCTCACATCCGTCTGTATAATTGCAGAGGCTTATATCACAGTTTGTCTAACTACAGAAGGTCATACCACAGTTTGTCTATTTGTAGAAGATCGTACCACAGTCTGCTTAACTGAAGAATATATCATCAGTCTGTTAAACTGTAGAAGGTCTTAACGCAGTATGTCTAACTGTAGAAGGTCACATCAGTCTGTCTAACTGTAGAAGGTCATACCCCAGTATGTCTAACTGTAGAAGTTCTTACCCCAGTATGTCTAACTGTAGAAGTTCTACCCCAGCATGTCTAACTGTAGAAGTTCTTACCCCAGTATGTCTAACTGAAGAAGGTCGTACCCCAGTATGTCTAACTGTAGAAGTTCTTACCCCAGTCCGTCTAACTACAGAAGGTCACATCAGTCTGTCTAACTGTAGAAGGTCACATCAGTAGGTCTAATTGCAGCAGGTCATACCACAGTCTGTAAATTGCAGAAGGTCATGTCTAACTGCAGAAGGTCACATATGTGTGTATTACTGTAGAAGGCCACATCATTATTTCTAATTGTAGAAGGTGACATCAGTCTGTGTAATTGCAGAACGTCATACAACAGTCTGTGTAATTGCAGAAAGTCATACCACAGTCTGTCTAACTGTAGAAGGTCACATCAGATTGTCTAACTGAAGGTCACATTAGTCTGCCTAGCTATAAACGGTACTTGATTGTTAGAGTTGGGAAATACTCGGGTGATACAAAAGTCTGTCTAACTGTGAAATGTCATACCAGTTTGTGTAACTGTAAAACGTACCTGCGATTGTTACAGTTGGGGTAAACTCGAGTAATCCGAGTCAATCTCTCTGAGTCAGATATATGGGCTAGAATTGGAAAGCCAAGAACCTCATTCATATTACTAAATAATATATGGAAATCTAGTTAAATAAAGACTAATACCAAATAAAGATTGTTTATTTCTACTGCCAGGTCAGTACTACTGTAGGGAGCAGAAACTAGGACAAAGGGAATACACATTCAGTTGAAAACTGTGAACGAGCAGGAGAGTGATTCCGTCATATACACCGACAGATCAGTGCTGGACAGTGGGACATCAGGCTGGGGCTTCTCGGCTAGAGTGAGAGGACAGGTCGTTGCTCAGCGCAGTAGGACATACATGTCAACAACCTCCAGTTGGAGAATAGAGACGGAAGCAGTGACCTCAGTGCTGAGATGGATATGTGAGACTTCTATAACAAGGGCAGTCATCATGACAAACGCGCAAGCCGTACCTCGGAAGGGGTTCAGAAAGGGTGGCTTACGTACGAATGGATATCAGCTGTTGAGGCCTGAAACCTCCATGGGTTGACATGGATCTACTGTCCTGATCATGCTGGGGTTTAGGGCAACGAAAGAGCTGATATCATGCATAAACTAAACAAACTAAACAAAATCAGGCAAACGACAAAAGGCACCCTTTGTTTGGACTCAATGTGCAGTGCACACAAATGAAACCTAGACGAAGTTTCTTACAGCCAAAACAGTTCCCGCAGACTAATCCATGAAAACACTGCATCGAAAAATGGAATGAATTGACGCAGTTGCACTAGGCCAAACTGTTATAGGAACCTGTTTCTGACATCACTTGCCTTATGCAATAATGAAGACGCTTAATTGTCAACTGTTGTATCACAATGTAGGAAAAACTTAAAGAAAATTGGATACAGTAATGATGAGTCGCGTAGCGCAGTGGTTAGCGAGCTGGCTCGCATCTGAGTGGTCCTGGGTTCATTCTCCAGTTGAGGCGGTAATGTTTTTTTCAGACCGTAATGGCTTCCAGGACGACCCAGCCTTAAATGGGTACCGGTTCAGTCCGGGAAGTAAAAGCGGCGAGGGAGAGGAGATGGCTACCGCCCTCATATAGCTAACACCTCACACCCCTACGGCAATAATGCTATGGGATACTTTACTTTAATGATGAGTCATGCGACCGGGGAGCAGCAAAAAACCTAGACATTCTGTAAACATGTAATACGGAGACATGCTGAGGGAGAAGGGCTAAGACAATCTAAATGGCTGAATATTGGAAACACGACAGCAGACTTGGTGCCAGGACACGAAAGGTAGGTATATATACAATATTATCAGAAGCAAATATAAGTAGCAAGAATCATCTAATGATATTAAATGTATCTCCACCTTTACGCTAGCAGACTCTCCAACTGATGGGATGCATTTGTGCCACACGACTGCTGATTGTGGAGCAGCATTCAAGAACCAATACTCCGTATAGGGGAACGTAACTTATAAGATGAGCAACTTGTCTTCACTGCACTAGCAAGAACAAAATGTATGGGTAGAAAATGCACGGCATGGTTCCACCCATGCGGCCATGACAGGCAAATCAAGACCTGGTATTGAAATGGGTCTCAAATGACAAAATAGACTATGCATAATTCATGATTGCCATCTTGCGTGTTCTCTCGTCTTCCTGGATGTCTCTTATATAAGGGGTTGCTAGAGAGGGGTGAAGGGGGGAACGAACAGATTTGATGTTGGGGATGGATTTGAGAGGGTTATGACAAGCATTGTACCGAGATCGTCCAAGTGGAAGGGTTATTAGATAGCTTGCTTTTGATGACACCGAGACAGGGATTGCATCCTCTTGCGGCACTCTAGTCTGTTCTAATGGGCAGTCATTGTGACAGACTCGCTAGCTGTACTTCAGAAGGGGTACAGAATGGCTGGTTTAGGTACGAGTGGAAAGCAGCTGTTTAGCCTTCATATCTCCAGAGGTTTGACATGGATCTACTGTTCTGGCCATGCTGGGGTTCAGGGCAACGAAAGACCTGACATCTTGGCTTCACAAGCTCCCATCATGGAAACGTTAGTGAAGGATAAAAATGTCACTTTGAAATCAATCAATGACCGCCTGTTAGATGAAAACACTGCAATAGATTAAGCAGCAATCGGCACGCTCCAAAGTTTGGACATCAGACGAGGTTTGAGCAGAGTGTGATGCATGATAGTGTGATGCTAGTGGGACCATCAGCATCCAGACACTGTGTCATTTGCTGAGAGAGATTGAGCACCTATGTATTTGCCCAGAGTGCAGTGGCGTCGAATCTTAGAGACAAAAATAGAAATGGAATGTGTACCTGACTTGCCAAACAAAATGGTAGAGAACTGGTCAAACCGCATCAAGGATCATGATGCTGAGTAGCGCATGAGCTGAAACGGTCAGCGACCCATAGCTGACTGCTAGAGCCAGAGCCAGCGAACCAAAGCTGCCAAGACCCTTCTACACCTCCACGAGGTCATCCTAGAAAACATGGGATTTATGGTAAAAGATATGAGGACTATAAAAATAAATGTGATGATTATAGTAAAAAAGGTGAGGATTATAATGTAATAAATGTGGCAATTATAGTAGCATATATGAGGATTATAGTAACATATGTAGGGATTATAGTAAAAGATATGAGGATTTTAATAATATATGTGGAAATTGTAGTAATGGATATGAGGATTACATTAATATATGCGAAAATTATAGTAACATATATGAGGATTATATTAATATATTGAGGAATTATAATATAAGATATGAGGATTATAGTAATCAATGTGAGTATTATATTAATAAATGTTAGGATTATAGTAATAAATGAGAGGGTTATAGTAATATATATGGTATTTATAGTAATAGATATGAGAATTATAATAATAAATGTGAGAATTATAGTAATACTTGTGAAGATTATAATGTTATAAATGTGGGAATTATAGTAACCGATATGAGGATTATAGTAATAAATGAGAGGGTTATAATAATAGATATGATGATTATAGTAATATATGTAGCAATGATAGTAATAGATTTGAGTATTATGGTAATAAATGTGAGAATTATAGTAATCAATGTGAGGGATTATAGTAATAAATGTGATGAATATAGTAATACGTGTAAGGATTATAATAATTTTTCGGAGATAGCAAAAAAATATATGGGGAAAGCAACAGTATATGTGACCACCCAGCTGAGACCTTCCAGACATGTTTCCAACAATGGCAGGACTACTAGGAGAGTACTTGCACGGGAGTTAGGGTTTCAAACCTTTTTGAAAACACCTCGTATAATGCAGTGGGTACATCTTCTCTGTTCTGCGTCTATCTTGTTTTCCATGTATATTTACCCTTCATTATCTCAATTTTGTTCATCCATTTGGCGTTTATATTATCAAGGTCTTTTAGTTTCGTTTACGTAACATTATTTCCAAGCCATTTTTGTTATTTTTTTCAGAACTCTTAGGTTTTATGTAATTTGTCCATTTCGTTATCCATTGTATTAATAAGTACTTTCCTGTATAAGTTTAGCTTGCATGATTCAATATTAGAAGTTAGTGTTTGTGTGATTGTCAAAGTCTCGGATTCGTGCTTTGTCACTGCACCTATACAAGTTCTACGGATTTTATTTGTGTCCTTTTGTTTATGTTATGCCAACACAATTCTTATTATTTTGCGAATTTTGCTTCCGATTTCTTTAGGCGATTTCCATTGGAAATTGTATAATGGAAACGAGATATTCATAACTTGTCAAGTTTTCGACTTTTTATTTTGCGATTGTAATCTTGGGTTCGTTTTCCGTTATTCGGAGATCTCTATCTGGGTTTTACTGATATTCAAATAGAGTATGTCTTCTTCGCTGTGTCATTTAGCAGACAGGATCATTTGTTAAATTACCACCGCACTCATTGAGAGGATAAATGTGTCACCAGTATATTTGAGTTCTGGTATTTATAATTATTGTCATTAAAAAAATTAATTCCGCATTACAATATCTGCATAGATGTTGAACATATCAGGGGAGAGTATGTAGCCTTGCATTACTCCCGTTTGCACTGTGCAACAGTTTGACCGTTTCTTAATTCTCCTAATATAGTGTTCTGCTATTGTGAATCAGGTGCGTAGAGAACCCCATGTCTTTTATGATTATACAAAGCCTTTGGTATTTCATACAATCAGGCGCCATTGCGTAATCTGCTCCCATATATATTACTACTATTCGCACATATACAATCCTTACAAATTGATGTCGTAAAGTGAGGATGAACCGTTTAGGATAGCAGTGAATTGCTCCCCCACTGCTACAGAAAATGGACTTTGTCAGTCAGCAGGGATCTGCAATCACCTTTATGGGTAGAAGATGAGTGAAAGGACTTAGGGCCGTAGACTACTATTAGGACAATGAAAAACCGCTTCGAGCCATTGTATCATTCTCTTTAGAACTATTCAAGGACCACGACATCAAGCAGGACTTGTGAAGATTGATTTTGGACGCTGGAATCAGGACACCGAGTTTGCCTGTAATGTCTGATGGATGCCATTGACTATTTGAGTTAGTTCTCTGTTTCAGGATGTCATCTGTAATTAGTCCAGGTCGCCTTAATTGGGTTGTAACTGCCTAGAGCATAAGGTAGAATGTGTTTACTTTCTAGATTGGACATTATTTGAACAGCGACTATCAGCTCAAACAGGTTGCCATATACGTTCTGAAGAGTGATTATTCTATAGCTGCCAAGGAGAGTGGAATCATTGCTAGGCTTAAGGAGTTGGCGCAGATAGATATGGAGTCCGTCGTCAGTTTTCCTGCACTGATGTTTCTTTATGGTGATATTGAAATCCTTTACAATATTTCTGATCTCTGCCTCACCCAGCAGTAGCAATGAGGTGGCAATACTGTTCTCCATTGAGACTTGGGGCATCGTTCTTTCAGCCTCCATCATGCGAGCAGTTTAGGAGTGTAATCCCTCGCTTTCTGACACACATCTTTATCCCTTGTGTCTGCCTTGGCAACATATTGATTTAAAAATCCAAGCCTTTCCTTTCGTTTGTCTTCAGTTGCGTCCCCCTCGAGTCACGAATAGTGGGGACGAGCTAGCATCTATTCTTTCCAATCACCTTTCGATGCACGTGCCACAACTTCTGATCGGTATTTCTCAGTACCCAATTATTTTTCAAATTCTGCCCACATTTAAAACAAATGCTGGCTCTGCTTCTTCTCTTGTTCATCTTAATAACTTGCGGGCAAATCTTAAGATGTCTCATTCGGGCTTTCATCTACTTGTTTATTGTCATTGCTTTTTCTTCCATGACTGTTCTTCCGGTTGACTTCACTAGGGTGTTTGGACACAACGGGACCTAGTGGGCCTGCACTAAACTGTCTGACGCATGTTATATAAAGCATTGATGTGGTCACGCTTCTGATATAAAACCTGTCACGGATCTGTTCAAAGCGCTCAAGAGGATTGGTTGCCCATCGATTCTTCTGAGCATTATCGAGTCGTTCCACACTGACATGAAGGCCCCCATCAACTTTGGCGGTGCGTCCACAGTGTAGAGTATAACAAGCCTGTGTACTTTCTGCAGTCCTCTTTGGAATATATTTCTCACTCCTCTTGAAGCATGCCTTCCAGAATGGTACTTTATTCAATCATTCTCGCACAGCTGGTGGCCTTTTCATGCCCAAATGCTAAAAGTAAGACCAGAACTAACAGTGTGCTGGTCAGACAACTACTCTCTGGTGGGTTTTCTATTCACGATAAGGACAACACATGGCAGTTGGTTAATATCCTGAACACACAGAACACTCCAGTGTCCAGAGGAAGCAACCTCTCTTGACATCAGTGCAAGATCGATGGATCCATCGTGCTGGCCCTTATGCTCTCCAGGTTTGTTGTCTTCCTCTCTGAAGCTACTCGAATGAGTCACTGGCGTGCGTATCAGATATATCACATATGGAAAGATATTCAATCGGTGACACCTACAGATGGAAAAATAGCAGTAATATATGTTTGGATCGTAGTAATATATGTTTGGATAGTAGTGATATATGTTTGGATTGTAGTAATATATGCTGAGATAGATGAAATACATGGTGGTTTAGTAGCAATATATGCGAAAATTAGAGTAAAATCATTTGAATTAGCAGTACTAAATGTGAAATTAGTAGAGATACATGTGAGATTATTCAAACTACAAATGGAAATATCAGTACTATTTGTCAGAATGGTCAGTACTAAATTTGAGAATAACACTAGCATATGTGAGAATATCAGTACTTTATATGGGAAAATCAGTACTATTTGTTAGAATGATAGTAATACATGTGAGAATATCAGTAATAATAAATGAGAATATCAGCAGTACATGTGATATTATCAGTACTACATGTAAACATATTAGTACTTTACGTCAAAATAATAGTAATATACGTCAGAATATCAGCGGTATAAGTGAAGTTATCAGCTCCATATGTGAGAAATATCAACAGTATTAGTCAGAATATAAGTACTGTAAGTCAAGATATCGGTACTAAATGTTAAAATAGCAGTACTCTTCGTTAGAATAACAGTACTACATGTGAGAAATGCAGTACTATACGTCATAATAGCAGTACTGTATGTCAGAATATCAGTACTATATGTGAGAATAGCAGTACTGTCTGGTAAAAAAAAAAAAAATCCCAATACGACTTTTCCCCAATGGTGGGGTAGTCAAAAGTGTTTTTTTTAAGGCAGATAGCTACAAGCCGCTTCACCACTATGGTCGCTAAGTCGTGTGATGGCTATGTTTATTTATTTGACCCCCAACCGAAAAACAACATATGCTATGCCCTCCTAGTCGGCAGGAAGGCCTCGAAAACATTCGGCCACGCGCTCCTTTATATCAGTTGTTAACATCATAATATCAATGCTAAATGTGAGACTAGCAGTACTATATAGTATAATATCAGTACCTAATGGTAGAATAGCAGTACTATATATCATAATGTCAGTACTATATGTTAGAATAGCAGTACTATATATCATAATTTCAGTACTATATGTTAGAATAGCTGTACTATATATCATAATGTCAGTACAATATGTTAGAATAGCAGTACTTTATATAATAATGTCAGTACTGTATGTTAGAATATCAGTACTATATATCATACTATCAGTACTATATGTTAGAATATCAGTACTATATATCATAATTTCAGTACCATATTTTAAATTATCTTTACAATATGTACAGAAACGCGTTTGATAGACAGAGAACAATATTAACAAAATCATTATGAGAAAACTAATTGAATTCCGCAAAGAAATGAGTTGGGAAATTGGATGGCAATGACATCAGTGTAATCAGTAATCTATACCGGTAACAAGCGGCAACAATAAGATCTGACAGGAATTAATCACCATAAATTGACATAAAAGGATTGCGTGAGGTAATGTAGAATGTTGCATCGTCGCATAGTTAATACGGCACAGACAGAAAATGTCCTAAAACAGATTGGAGGCAGTCAAGACACCTTGTTCGTTTTGGTCTGATGTACAGTGGTCTAAGAGTTTATGAATTAGCTTGTCCATGCAGTGCGTTTTGCTAAAATATATCAAATTAAATATTGTAGGGCTTGCAATTTGTTTTTTAATTTTAAAAAAAATTACAACTAATATAGATTTCTAGTTTAACGGGGCCAGGAGATACCAATAGCCTAGGGATAACTACTGATTTCTATAGAAATGTCCATGGTGACGTATGAAGGTGTGCGAAGAAGGAGGAGGGCAAGAAGAGCGCGAAGAAGAAGCAGAAGAAGAACAAGAAGAGGATGCAGAAGAAAAAGAAGAACATGAAAGAATATAAAAATTAAGAAGAAAAAGAAGAAAAAAAAGAGAAAATAAAAATAAAAAAGAAGAAGAAGAAGAAAGGAACAAAATGAAGGAGAAGAAGAAGAAAAATAAAAAGAGGAAGAAATAGGGAGAAAAGCAGAAGACGACAAATTAGAAGAAAATAAATGAAGATGAAGAAGAAAAAAAAGACAGAAAAATAATAGGAAGAAAAAGAATAAGATGAAAATGAAGAAGAAGAAAATGCAGAAGAAAAATAAGCAGAAGAAGAATGAGAATATGGAAAATGGAAAGAGGAGACGAAGAAGAAAGAGGACAAGAAAAAGGAAAAGAAAAAGAAGTAGAAGAAGAAGAAGAAGAAGAAGTAGACGAAAAAGAAAAAGAAGAAGAAGAGAAGAAGAAGACCACAAAAGAAGAAGAAGAAGACAAAAGATGAAGAAGAAGAAGAAGAAGAAGAAGAAGAAGAAAAGGTAGTAGACGAAAATAAAAAGAAGAAGAAGAGAAGAAGAAGAAGAAGAAGAAGAAGAAGAAGAAGAAGAAGCAGAAGAAGAGAAGAAGAAGAAGAAGAAGAAGAAGAAGAAGAAGAAGCAGAAGAAAAGGTAGTAGACGAAAAGAAAAAGAAGAAGAAGAGAAGAAGAAGAAGAAGAAGAAGAGAAGAAGAGAAGAAGAAGAAGAAGAAGAAGAAGAAGAAGAAGAAGAAGAAGAAGAAGAAGAAGAAGAAGAAGAAGAAGAAGAAAAGAAGAAGAAGAAGAAGACAAAAGAAGAAGAATGGAGAGTTTTTTTGTGGAGCTAAGATTTGCCACTTGAAGTCCTATTGAGTTGTGGCCGTGGTGCTTTCATATTCTGTTGTAGAATCTTTAGAATGTCATTTGTTCATTAGCCCTGAACAGTTCCAGCGTTGAAAAGAATTTTGCACTGGTGCCTTCCAAACATGTCGTAAGAAGCTACTAACGAGGTATGTGTATGGCGCTAGCCACTTCATCGTGAAAAAAACTATTGTTATTGAACCTGCCGTGGTAAATGTTCGTATACAGGCTTCCTTAAAGAGGTCAACTGTAGTGGTGGCACTTATGTGTCCGCTGGAGAAACAAGATGAAAGATCCCTCATTTACATAAAGGCTATATCAACCTTGTACTATGGAATACCATCTTACAGCGTTATATGGGCGCAGTGGTAGCTGATCAAAAGCGATAATATAATGTTATTTTCTGTCTTGCTTTATATTTTGAAAATAGCAGTGATAGAGCCCTCGATTTTCATGACAAAGGTATGGAGTTCTACCGGCAGCTCCAGTCGACCGAGCTGTAAACGAGTACATGTCTGGCGGTTAGTAAAGCAAAAAAGGTAGCGAGGAAGGAAACTGGCTACTCTCACCTCTCAAAGCTATGGCTTAGTACTAAAAAGGCTCCAATACTTCACCCCCGATGGCAGCCTTCTATGAGACTACATTTACTTACTGACTTTTTATATTTTGCACAGGGAATGATTTTCACAATATTGCAGATGTCATTTCTTATTCAGCATTGCCACCAGTGGAAATGTACAAGAAATGATCTTAGATACAGAATCGGGCAAGCGTTCAGGAACTTTCTTAGCAGGTTAATGGAGTACGTAGTAGACATGGTCAGAGACCAACACATTTCAGAACTTCACCAATGCAAAGTGTACATTCTGATGTCCGTGTGGGGGAAGAAGGAGCAAAACATTAGGACCACAATTTGCATGTCGATAAATGGTAGAATATTACTTAGTGTTGTACACTAATATGCATGTCGTAAAATGGTAGAATATTACTTAGAGTTGCACCGTAATATGGATGTCGTAAAATGGTAGAACTGTACTTAGAGTTGCACCATAATATGGATGTCGTAAAATGGTAGAACTGTACTTAGAGTTGCACCATAATATGGATGTCGTAAAATGGTAGAAGTGTACTTATAGTTGCATCCAATCGCGGATGCCGTAACATGGTAGAGCTGTGATTGGAGTTGATAGTATCATTGTTTAACTAAACATTTCACGAGTCAGCATTAAATATGCACATCGATGTTTGACGTTAGCATTTAACCAAGATGTCAATTATAGATATGATATTATGCTCCAACTGGAGCAACATTCAATTGAGGATAATGAACCATGAATAGGATAATAAGCTCCGACCGTCTGTAATTTAAATTCTGTTAAATTGTAAACACAAAACAAGTGGGAAAGAGGGCAGAAAGAAATACAGAATATTTCAGTCACAAATAATTGAGTTTCAATCGATCAACTAATGTTCCCGCAGCAGAGGCTTACAATAAGTTATTTCAGGTCAGATCAGGTCAGGTCCTCCCGTAACTGGTGAGGTCGTTGGGGCACACATGAAGACATCCTCACAATCCGACGCCATCCTTCCCTGTCAGCGGCCGCTGCCTGTACCTCTTCTGGTCGGAGATTGGTCCATTCTTTAATGTTGTCATCTTTCACCTTTCCGTGGAGGGTTGTATTTGCAAGACCATTTGATCTTGAATATGTGACCTTACCAAGCGAGTTTCCTTCTTTTGACAGTTGCCAAGAGGTCTTCAAAAGGCCCTATTGATGTTGTAATTCTATCTCGTATTTCCTCATTTGTAACTCGATCTTTGTACGTGACGTTTAAAAGTCTTCATAAACATCTCATCTCCAAGGTCTGTATCCTTCGCTTACAGTCGGCTGTAACTGTCCATGTCTCACAAGCATAGAGGAATATTGACAGTACCAGTGTACGCATTAATATGATTTTCGTGCATAGTGCAAAAAGTTATTTGCAAAACAGTAAATAAAATACAGCTGACAAACTAGTACTTTTACCTGCCACAATAAAATTGTAGCAGACAGTGATAATTTTGAGTTGCTCTTTCAATTCTGTTGTTTCTTGTTCCAACTTTGTCTTTACAATCCGTAAGCATTACTTGCAAACGTTTCGTTTCGTTTCGTTTCTACCATTCATGTTCTAATGTTGAACTTGCTCGTAACTTCAACCTTCCAACTCATAATATTGAAACTGCCTTGCACATCCGGTGAATCATAGTTGATATATATTTTATATTCTTACATTTAATCACACTTTTGAATAGTAGCTATAATCTATATTTTGTTTTTAAAAAACTTGATTAGTGTTTTGAGTTTATCATTCCAATCTTAGTTTTGTTTTGAAGTAATCCTTTAAATGTCAATTATGATTTTTACTGTTTCTTTTAAATGTCAATTTTTATTTTTAAGGTTTCTTTTAAAAGGCAATCATTATGTTAATGCATTCATTAAATGCCAATTATGGATCAAGATGCTGAGCAGCGCATGAGCTGCAGTGGTCAGCGACCCATAGCTGACTGCTAGCATCAGGGCCAGCGAACCAGAGCTGCTACGACCCTTCTACACCTCCACGCGGTGATCCTGTATAACAGGCTGCAGCAGGGCAGACTGCCTAATTTGAAGGTATAGAAGAGGGAATGCTAACCCGGTTCTCAAAAAATGCTTGCTGAAGTCGGATGTGTTGGACCGAAAAGTGCAAATATCTCAGTCAAGCTGTAAACTACGACACAACGTATTCCGTTCTCTGGACTACATTCTGCTACTTAAGCCCTTTCATGGTTTGGTAGCGGGAGATTGAGAACGAACGAAGCCAAGCCAAGCCAAGCCAAATGCCAATTAATACGTGTAATGCATTCTTTAAATGTCAATTGTTTTGTTTTATTTGACGTATCCTTCCAATTTTAATTATTATTTGAATTTGTCTGTACTTCTTCTTCTTCTTCTGCGTACACAGTCAGACAGTAACCATTATTTTTTCGAAAAAAGCGGCGGTCATCCTGAGGCTCTCGCCACTGCCATAGAGCTTGTCTTGCAGTTCCACTGGTAATGGCCACATCTGCTCTCTCTGATCCTCGTATGTCGGGCAGTTCTGCAGCAGATGTTCAGTGGTCATTTTACCAGTACCGCACGGGCATTCGTCGGTACACCCTATCTTCAATTTGTTGAATAGGTGGTACCTCAGTCTGTTGTGGCCAGTGCGAAGTCTGAAGACAACGACCTGCTTTCTTCGGTTCAACTGGTAATAGGCATCGTTTTTGGTGTAACCAGTATGTTCGGTTTCCCATTTGGTCATGTATCTGGCTTTGATAAGCCGTTTTGACTCTTCGTACGTCATACTGGTGTCTGTTTGTGGTAGTCTTGCACCTTCTTTTGCCAGTCTGTCTGCCTCCTCGTTGCCTTGGATGTTGCAGTGTGACGGGACCCACTGTACCACTACCCTTTTTGGTGCGGACTGCTGGCACAGTTTGCAGAGTGCTGCTCTTAGGTCATTAAGCTCAGTGTTTTTCTGGCTTTTTAGCGCTGTGACTACTTCGAGAGCATCTGTCAGCAGAACTATATGGCTCTCATTTTCACTGTGTGTCACCATTTCTTCCACTGCCGCCCTCAGTGCCTCTGCCTCCGCTCTGAAATTGCTTGTGTACTTACCAGTAGCGAATGACAGTGTTATTTGTATGCCATTTGGTAGGTTCAGGAATGCTCCTGCCCCTCCGTTCTGTGTAGTGTTTGTTACAGAACCGTCGGTGTATGCATGGGTCCAGTCCATGCTTGGGTAGCTTTTCGTTATGAAGCTTAGGGTAGTGTCTCTCCTTTCTTTTTCAGTCTGGCAGTTTTTGTTTGCAATACCTGGTATATTTTCTACCACCTCTGGAAATATATCCTGCCTCCATGTAGGTTTTCGTACAGTAGTGATGGGTTTTGGTGTTGTTTGTGCGTTTGTGGGATCTTCGTGCATCTTTGCTTTGGCTATTTCTGCAAAGTTTCTCCGCTTTAGTTTCCCATTTCCCAAATTGTTTAGTCTCTGGTACATTGGATGGTCCGTCAGTCTTCGGAGTTTCTCTGACTGCAGCTGGGCTCTGCAGTCTCTTCTATCGGTCATGGATTGCAGTTTTGTAATCTTTTCAAGTTCTACAATTGGCGTGGACTTCATGCCACCTGTTATAATTCTCATGGCTTGGTTTTGAAGTTTGTTAACTTTATCGAAGTTCGCCTTCGCTGCTGTTGTCCATGCCGCAATGCCATACTCGAGAACTGGTCTCACTCTTCCAGTGTACAGTTTCTTTAGTATGCCTTCGTCTGCTCCCCAGCTTGTGCCAGCAAGTTTCCTCATGATCGCCATTCTTTCTCTGGCTTTCATTCGGTTTCTCTCAATCTGACTTTTCCATGTCATGCGCCGATCAAATGTGAGAATTTGTCTGTACAATCTCAGTTATTATTTTGAATGTGTCATTCCAATGTTATTCATTATTTTCAATATATCCTTCAAGTGCTAGTTAATCTCGTATAAACGTTTCCTTTCCATGTTGGTTTCAATATTTTAAATTTAGCATTTCAATCTTAGACATTATTTTACATGTACATTTTCAAGGTTAATTATAGTTTCATATCGCTTTCCAATGTCAGTTATTATTTTCAATGTTCCATCCAATGTAAGTGTTAGTTATTCTTTTGAACTTTTAACCCCATCGAAGATATTATTAAAAATGTTTCCATCTAATATCAGTTGGTATTTGAAATATGTCATTACTATGTCAGTTATTATTTTGAATGTCTGCTTCTAATGTTAGTTACTATTTGAAATGTCTCATTCCAATTGTATTTACTATTTTGAATTGGACCTTCCAATTCTAGTTACTATTTTGAATTGGACCTTCCAATTCTAGTTACTATTTTGAATTGCACCTTACAATTTTAGTTCCCATTTTGAATTAGACCTTCCAATTTTAGTTACTATTTTGAACTGGACCTTCAAGTTTTAGTTACTATTTTGAATTGGACCTTCCAATTTTAGTTACTATTTTGAATTGGACCTTCCTATTCGAAATTGGCATCTAGATTTAAAGAAGAAGCAAACTCTGGATTACACAGGCAGAACAGTTGAAGACATCAACATTTTGACTTTTGGTCCAACTGTACATAAAAATCGTCAAAAAAATCAATATATATAATTTGTATTCCCGTATTTATATCAAGAATTACATTTGAAAAACGACAACATTCACATCTAACATTTTGTTCATCCAGGTCTTCTAACCGATGAAACCGCTAAATTAGAAAGATAGAGGCTAGAATAACGAAAAGAAACTCAAACTAGGAACTTCGACCAGACATTTGCCGACTAGTCGTCGATGGAGTTGATTAGCCAATCGGGAGAGAGAATTCCCGCGGGCTGAATGTCTGAGGAAATCTGAACTTCGTTGACTAGGTCATCGATTATAATTATCGAAAAAGAAAGATAACGGAATGCTAAGGAAGTTCTTGAATGAGGTTTATAAGACGTTCCTTGTTGGTTGGTTGTTTGAAGAAAAACATACCGATACATGTAATTTAGGTTTGCGGCTATCTGAAATATTGACAGAATTTAGTGTTGGAGCAATTTATGGGATTTGCAGGTCTTAACCAGAGCCTTTGTTGCCAAAATGGCGAAGTAATCAAATGTACAAAGAAACAAAGATTTAGGGGAAAGATCATAATAACAGACGATATCGATGGATGTTCTTCAATCAATCACAAGACCATGCGCGTGGCGCCCTATAAATTTTGTCCAGCTCTGTCTCCTGTATTTAAACTGTTATAACTGTAAAGGCCGATCCGCGAGTGACAATCCATGCCACAGATCGTAGAACCAAACTGAGAAATCTGGCTTGTCTGTCTTGATCTCTTCATTCTTTCTCTGTTCTCTGCAGTCATAAGACCTCAACTAGCGTCAGCAGTCACTATGCCCCCATCCTTCTTCTGCGTACACAGTCAGACAGCAACCATTGCCCCCATCCAACTGACTGACTCCAGATAGCTGAACCTGAGCAATTTCTTCGCAGCCCTCGGATGGGATGTCGCAAGACGTCATGTTTCTCTTGCATAAGTCTTTGAATCGCAGTGTGAGACGGCCGATCCTTCTAACACCAATGGTTAGCTGTCCATAAAGGATATCCTTTGACATCCTCACGTCTTCCATGCGATAAACATGTCCCAACCATCGTAGACGCCGCTGGCTCAACATCGTGTTGTGTCTGTGAGTGTTTGCTCTCTGTAAGATCGTATTATCTGACACTCTCTCTTGCCCCCCAATCCCCAATGTACGCCGTAGACACCTCACGTGAAAGGTGCTGAGCCGCCGTTCCTGTTTAGTGTAAGTGCTCCAAGTCTGGCTTCCATACATGAGAGTGACAAGAACGCAGGTCTGATAGACCCGGACCTTGGTGTAGTAAAACAGCGCAGCTACTGTCTATATGTAAGAGTAAGATAAGTAAGAATGTTGTTAATGACAGAACCCAGATAAGTGAAACTCTTGACGACCTCTAGAGTGAAGCCATCAATCTTTATGGATGGTGTAGTGGTAATGTCCTGTGCGCAGACCTATGTCTTGTCCAGGCTTATGATGAGAACGAAATTCTTGCACCTCTCGGCAAATCTGTCCCAGTCTCTGCAGGGACTCCTCACTATTGGTCACTAGAACTGTCTCATGCGCAAATAGCATCTCCTTAAGGAGCACCGTCCTCACCTTGGTCCTCGCACGCATTGAGGACATGTTAAACAGTCGCACATCTGACCTGATGTGCAGATAAACACCGTCCACAGATGTGTCATACGTGTAGGATTGGAGCACAGAGAAGAAGATCCCAAAGAGGGTTGGCGAAAGCACACATCCCTGCCTCTATACTCTTGATGGGAAAGAGTTTGAAGATACTTCATTGTATAGAACTGAACCCTTCATATCAGTGTGAACAGAAATTATCAGGCTTCGCAGTTTGTTTGTTTTGGTTTTGTTTTTTTTTGGTTTTTTGTTTGGGGGGGGGGGGGGCAGGCGATCTTCTTGAGGTGTTAGAATGTATACTTTCTGCAAGTCGAAGGTCTTGGTGAGGTCTAGAAACACCATAAAGAGCGTCTGGTCTTGTTCTCTGCACTTTTCCAGGATTTAGCGAAGCAAGAAAATCATATCCGTTGTTGGGGGACGGCGTGGGCTAGTGGTTAAGTGACACGACTCACAACCAGAAGCTGCTGGGCTCGATCCCCATCACAGCACCGGCCGTTACCCCGGAGAAGCAAACCCTTTGAAAATCCAGGAGGAAGCAGGCCCAAATATAAAATGCATGCTGAAGTCGGATGCACTGGGCCGACATGCGCAAAATAAAAACCACAGCGCAACGCACACCGCCTTGGGGATTAGAAAAACAAGACAAACGCAAAAAAAAAAAAATCCGTTGTTGATCTACCTACACTAAGGCAACACTGGAATTATTGGTACATCCAGTCTGGGAACAGTGTCAACCTGTTTAGTAACATCTGGTAGTAAACTTTGTCTACAACGCTCATGAGCGAGATCCCTCTATAGTTATTGGATGCACTTACTTACTGTTTTATTGTGTTTGTACCAAAGGTGTTCGATACGGTCAACAGAGAAGGCCTTTGGAAAACCATAACAAAGTACGGCTGCCCAAGAAAATGTGTTAAAGTAGTACAGCAACTGTATGATGGAATATAGCTAGTTCAGGACAACAGTGCTGTTAAAGTCCTTTCCATTAACAAATGGCGATCAACGGGGGAGTGTGATTGCACCTACTGTTCAGTGTACCGATCTCTGCAATGCAGGCTGATGATTTCAGAGTCGGGGACATATGTATCGACATAAGATTATCGACATAAGATTGTCGACCTATCGCAAGCGATGATGCTACATCATCAGACCGTTTTGTCTTGATGATGTAACATGCGCTATATTTGGATTAAAATGAGGAAGAAGCTGCGCTGGTCATCAACCTCACTCTCTAGTCTCGAGCTACCTTGAGCCAGTGACAAGACATCAGACCAGACGATGTTAGGTAATCCTGGATGCAATCACTATGCCTACACATCCTTTGAGATCAAGTGTCGCTTGAAACCTATAGGGCTGGAACCCACGCCGTTTCCATTCATCGATTTGAGAAGGGAGTGTCTTACCTTTCAACCACAGCAACCCCACTCAACCACAGCAATACCACATGACCACATCGACATAAGATACCGTATTTATGACCAGATCTTTAACCTCCTAAGGAGGATTCAAGCAAAAACTAAGTTAAGGATATATACCATCAGAGATCTTCTGGTTGCCAACGACTGGGCACTAAATGCTACTTCAGAGGCTGATCTGCAGAATAGCACGGAGAATGTCTCCGTGGCCAGTTTCAATTTTGTACCTATCAACACAGAGCAAACCTAAATAATGTACCATCTAGCTCCTGACAAAACGTACATTGAGCCATTAATTTAGGTCAATGGTAAAAAACTGGAAGCTGTGAATAGATTCACATACTTTGGCAGTACACTTCCTCAGAAGGTAGTCATGGATAACGAGATAAACGCCAAAATCGCCAAAGCCAACGTCATGTTTGGTAGATTACATTCAAACGTCTGTCGCCGATATGGCGCATTTTAGTCTCCAGGCGAAGCTGCAGGTGTAAAGAGCCGTGGTTGTCCCAGTGCTGCTGTATGCAAGTGAATGGGAACTACAAACAGGCTTCAAGTGAATGGGAACTACATACAGGCTTCAAGTGAATGGGAACTACATACAGGCTTCAAGTGAATGGAAACTACATACAGGCTTCAAGTGAATGGGAACTACATACAGGCTTCAAGTGAATGGGAACTACATACAGGCTTCAAGTGAATGGGAACTACATACAGGCTTCAAGTGAATGGGAACTACATACAGGCTTCAAGTGAATGTGAACTACATACAGGCTTCAAGTGAATGGGAACTACATACATGCTTCAAGTGAATGGGAACTACATACAAGCTTCAAGTGAATGCGAACTACATACAGGCTTCAAGTGAATGCGCTGAACCACTTGCACGCACTCTATCTCAGGAGGATGATGAATACCAAGTGGCAGGACAGTATCTCGGACACTGCTGTTCTTAGGAGAGCTGGTATGTCTAGTACCGATACCACTTGGATGCAATCGCAGATTCACTGAGCAGGCCATGTGGTTCGCATTCCAGACTATCGGCTAACAGAATTAATCTTCTTTTGTGAGATGCAGAAGAGGAAACACTCCCATTTTGGGCACACAAAAAAAAGCGCTTTAAGGACAAGATTAAGAAATCTCTAACGACTTTCAGCATAAACCACGATACATCTAGCAAGATGCTTGGCAAGACTGCACAACCTGGCACACAGCTCAAGGCAGAGAAGCAGCCTCATGCGACGATTCCAAAAGGCTGCAGCAGAACAACAGACACAGGCCAGAAAAGCCCATTAACTATCACCGTCTTGCAAAGCGAGCTGAACTTTCCATGTCCTCACTGCCTGAGTTTTTGTCAGACCACACACCAGACTCGTCCACCACTTTCGCACCTACCCACAACCCCAACTCTCAGACTACTCAAATAAAAGAACTGGTTGAACGAAAAGAGAGATGGTCTTTATCCCACGTGATGGACGAACAATAAGCAGGAAGCTGAAATGATCACTATTGAGGCAATTGTTGCGTTGCTATTTGTGCTGCTTTACAATATGTGTTTCAAAAAATTCAAATATATGCATCTCTTTTCAAAGCAATAGTTCGGGGTTCAACTCCCGCTATAGATACGTTTCAGTCAACCCAACTGTATGAGAGTACGGCGATGGGGTCGTGTGTATATAGCTACCTGAATTACGGCTATGGAAAGAAAAGCAGCGAGTAAGGGAACTGGTCACCCTGCCTCATGCAATCTGTGGTTTAGTACAATGAAGCCTCTTACATTTCATCCCTGACGGCAGTTTCTGCTATGGGACAAATTATGTATCTGCTATCTCCCTTTCTTGTGAGTTGGTACTGATCTTTCTTTATTGTAGGTGCACATTGATAGTACGTAGGGTTTTAATTTGCACTTCAACAACGCTAGTGGTTCCTGTAGTTCATAGACCTGCATGATTTTTCTTTCTTTCTCTCCTGATGACACACTACTGTCTTGAAGGAAGCAAGAGGATGTCGTGTGGCCTAGGGGTGAAGCGTCCGTTTCACAATCCCAACGCACTAGGTTCAAATCACGCTCGTGTCCAGTTTGGCAGACATTTAAAGTAATGGCAACCTACCGTACTACTGCACAACTGCCAAAAAGCATATAACAGCCAAATAGATGACGGTTGTAAGAAGCGACGTTCTGCAGAGGTCATGATGCTGACTGTTTCTGAAGTTACAGCTGGGGATTAAGAAGAAATATTCTGGTTGGATAGGACATGTCGCCAAGGATGCAGAACAGCGAATGAGCTGACAGCAGCCAGGCGTTCATAGCTTACTGCTTCCATCAGGGGTAGCAAACCAGTTTTGATTAGGACACTGTGTATCTTCCAACAGGCTTGGTCCATGAAACAGGCTACGCAAGTGTAGTCTGGTGAAGAGATTAGAGATCGCAGTGAGAAGCCAAACCCGGGCCACCTAGAAAAGGCCGGCTAAAACCGGAAGTGACAAGCAGAATGGGGCAGAAATCACAGCTTCGCCCCAATGTTCTTTTCAGAATGAACGCAGAGGAAGAAGAATAGGACACATCCGCTGAAAGAAAACTTAAAATGTAAGCAGACATGAGCTGAATTGTATATAGTAAGACACACGAGAACATACAAGTTAGAGACAGAAGCACACCTGACAAAGAACAGTAGAAGATAAAGTCTGACACGTGAGTATCATAAGAAGAGAAACAAGACAGCCAGAGATGTAAATCGACGGAAAGATGCCCGATGGAACTCTATGTTGCTATGGAAACGAAATGGAAAAGCCAAAGCAACATGTAGAACGCGACAGCTATAGGAAAATTATCTCAATCAGTGCAATGATTGTGCGTAGGGAGAAGGAGGGTTTACTTGTGAACTGTTTGCTCCAGTCTATCATTTCGAGCTGCCAAATTGCTGAAACACCACACTACCATTGGCGTATCCTGGTCCTTCATTTTTTAGAATTTAACATTCTATAAAACTGACGTTTCTAAAATGACTTTCACACAGCAAATGTTCATTGAAACTTTATTTCCCAGAATATCTTTTAATATAAAATTGTGTCCTTCCAATAATCTCATTTAATAGAAGAAATTTCACTTTAAAATGTATAAATTACATTTCATAACACTATATACACTGACAGATGATCTCAGCAATAGTAAATAAGCTAGTATGTGCATTTATGTAACTATATAAGACGTCTTTCTTATGCTGAATCTAGTTGAGTGCGGGATGTTTGGTGCACACATGGCAATGGTTAATTAAACGCTAACACCTGACTTCCTTTGCACCAACAATCTCTTATCCATATCTACCATAGTTATGTGTGCGGCGTGTCTTGCCACGCAAATCACACACACACACACACACACACTGAACAATTAGGGACCGTACGTCAATGAACAAGAACATTCTGTCTTGTTTGAACCACGCGAAACATCTTGTATCACTAAAGCACTAGCACAGGTGCACACAGACGCACACACGCATCCACGCACTGGTTAATACGCCCCGATATATCCTAAAGGACTATGGTCTTTGGTGGTAAGGTTAGTGACTCTGTTAGTAGAATACAAAGAGGAAATAAAAAATTGGCACGCGAATACATAGCAGTCAGCGGCTATTTGTGCAGTGGCGTCTTAGGACAGCAACCAAAGTTAAATAAGAAAAAAATTGTTATATTTAAAACTCTCCTCAGATCAGGTCTGGTCATTCCGTAACAGGTGACATCGTTTGGGCAAACATGAAGACACCCCCACATACTCACGCCACTCCTCTCTATCATCTACTGTTGCATGTGCCTCCTCTGGTCCGAGATTGGTCCATTATTTATGTTGTTCTCCAAACCTCTTTTCAGGACGACCTCTTCGTCGTCCGATGTGCCCTTTTTCCTGCAGGGTCATTTTTGCAAGACCATTAGATCTCGATATCTGGCCGTACCAATAAGTGTCCGTCTTTTGATCGTTGCCAAGTGGTCATCAAAAGGCCCTATTGCTGTTCTTTCTAGTATTTCCTCATTTGTAAATCTCCAAATATCCTATTAAAAATACATTTTAGGAGTTTCACTTGGAAGTGCGACGCACACCTTACACGTACTGAATATCCGCCACTGCACCCTACAGCAGTACGCTTTCCAAACCACAACTGTTGAATGCAGGAACGGATCGCTATTGGGTCACGGCTACAAGACGGAAGCTTTTTAATGTGTTTTTTGTTTGTTTGTTTTGTTTGGGTTTTCTGTTTTGTTTTTTAAGAGGGTGAAGGGAGAGGGTGTGGCGTTTCACCGCGAAATCTGTATAAAATATAAAAAAGAATCTTCACCTTTTCTTTTCCGGCGTTCGTCCTAAAAAGGTAGTTGTGACGCTGTGTCGTAGTTTACAGCGGCGCTGCGATGAATGCGCATTTCGGTGTGACATATCCGATTTCAGTTGGGTTTTTTTTTAGTACTGGATTTGCCTTCGTTTGTGCGTGTGTGTGTGTGTGTGTGTGTGTGTGTGTGTGTGTGTCTGTGTGCTTGTACACACTTATGGGACCGAAGACACGGGAGTGGTGGAGTTGACAGTAGTCAGAGACTCATAACATCAGGGTCAGCGAATCTTCTTCTTCTTCTTCGTTCTCAATTTCCCGCGGCCAAGTCCTGAACGTTCTAAATCTCCCGCTACCAAGCCATGAACGTTCTCAATCTCCCGCTACAAAGCCCTGAACGTTCTCAATCTCCCGCTACAAAGCCCTGAACGTTCTCAATCTCCCGCTACAAAGCCCTGAACGTTCTCAATCTCCCGCTACCAAGCCCTGAACGTTCTCAATCTCCCGCTACCAAGCCCTGGACGTTCTCAATCTCCCGCTACAAAGCCCTGAACGTTCTCAATTCTTGAAAATGGCTTTGCAAGTAGTCGGATGTAGTTTGGAGAAGGGCGAGCGATGTGTCGTAGCTTACATCTTGTACTTTTCAGTCCAACACATCCGCCTTTGTCATTACATTTATAGGTGCCTGGTAAGCTCTCCCTTTGTGATCCCTTCTCCTTAGCTAGTCTACCCTGTCGCAGCCTGTTGTCCAAGATCACTACGTGGAGATTGGGAAGCGTCCTGGCAGCTCTGGTTTGCTGACCTTGAAGCTATTAGTCCACTTCAGGCCGCTAACCTCAACAGCTCATGCACTTCTTGATCACAGCGTACCAAAGGTGACCAAGACCCTATTCCACCTGCAAGCAGCGTCCCTGTGAAAAGGCTGCACTAGTGTAGTCTGACTAGGGATGTGGATTGGAGAGGGAATGCAAACCGGATGCTAGTAACTTCCAGCTGAAATCGGATGTGTCTGGCCCAAGGCAAAAGCACCGCAGCTTCGTTGTTAGTTTCGACACATGACAACTTCCCTAACAGGACGAACGCCAAAGAAGAAGGAGACACTAATGCTCGTTCCTTTCCAAGTCTTCTGGAACCTCGTTCATTAACCAAATATCAACAATCTATGAATTGATGATTAATTTATTGCGGTGTCGTCATCTTACAGGTGGTCATTGGTAGACTTAGAAATGTCAATTTCCTTCATATGTTGCCAGGTTGACAGCTCTTTCGTTGCGGGAACCCCATTTAGAGAAGAAATCTCTAATTAGGTAGTAAGACAAAGAAGGATACAGGAAGCTAATAATAGACCAATGGAAAACAAGTGAGAACATTTGCCAACAACGTATTATAACCATTTTGAGAGATTGATTTTGCACATTTCTTATTTATTTATTGAATTGTTTCTCAATGGCAAAGCTGTTAGAACGATTTGCGTTTATCTTGACATTATCCTTTATTTTATCACTACGAATATCTTTACCTCTATTTTAAAATTGGTATTAACCGTAATTGGTACATTTACTATTATCTTTGCCTTCATCTTTACCCTGATTTTTAAATTCAATGTTATCTTGACCTGTATGTTTACTGTTACCTTAACCTCTACCTGTATCTTTATCTATACCTTTATTTTTACTTTATCTTTATTTTTGTCATTATCTTAACCTTTATTTTTATCTCAATCTTTACTTTATCTTCACCTTCATATTTACTTTATCTTTATCCTTACTTTTATCTTTACATATTTCTTGACTTTTATCTAGACATTTATCTTTACTTTTTTAAAATGTATTTTTCCCTATATTTTTTACCGGCATCTTTTTTTCTATATGTACGTTACTTGTACGTTTGCATTTATCTTTACCTTTACCTTCATCTTTATTTTACGTTGATCATTGCTTTCCATTTATCCTTACCCTAGTTTAGTCTTTTCTTTAATTTCACCGTTATGATGGGCTTATCTTTCCATTTGTCTTGACCGATATCCTTATCTTACCTTCATATTTATTTTTATCTTTTTCTATATCTTTGCTTTAATTATATATTCATCTTTACATGTTTCTTTACATTTACTAGACCTTTATCTTTACCTTCATTGGTTCCATTAACTTTAGTTTTACTTTTAACTCTACTTTTATCTTAACCGACATCTTTATCTTTATCTCTACTTTAGATTTATCTTTACGTTTTCCTTATCTTTAACTTTACTTTTACCTTATTTTGATTTTTTCTTTCTCTTTACCGTTATCTTTTCTTTTAATGTTACCGTTATGATTGTCCTCATCTTTGCGCTTGTTTTAATCTTTGCTTTTATTTTGATCTTTATCTTTGACTTTAACTAAAAACTTTACATTTATCGCTGCCTTTATCTTTCATTTACCTTTATCTTTAGATAACCTTTGTCTTTACCGTTATCTTGTCTTTTATATGTATGTTTATCTTTACCTTTACATTCACCTGTATCTTATTCTTTATCTTTATCTTTAGCTTTTTCTTTGACTTTAAAATTACATACATCTTTATAATGCTCTCTACATTTATCTTTCTCGTTACCTTATCTTTAAATTGATATTTTCCTTCAGCTATATTTTTATATTTATCATTACGTTACGCTTTACCTTTATTTTCAGCGGTATCTGTATTTTTACTTCTTTTTCGCAAGATTTCTATTACAATTACATTTATCTTTACCTTGCACTCTCAGGGAGTCTGGCGACATTTAATTGCAAAGAATCAAGATGCTGAGCAGTGCATGAGTTGCAGCGGTTAGCGAGACATAGCGGATTGCTAGCGGCAGGACCAGGGAACCAGAGCTGCGTATACACTTATACATCTCCTCGCGATCCTGGATAACAGACTGCAACAGAGCAGACTGGCTAAGGGGAAGGGATAGAAGAAAGCACTCAAAAAAGCCTACTGCAGTCGGATGTGCCGGACTGAAAGGTGCATATATCGAAGTCACGCTGCAAACTACAACATAAAGCATAGCGTTTTCTGGACAACGTCCTGGTACTTGCAAAATCCTTTGCGTGGCTTGGTAGCGGAAAATTGTGAATGAAGAAGCAGAAGAAGAAGAAGAAGAAGAAGAAGAAGAAGATGAGACTGCAAAACTTTGGAATCAAACGCTGGAAGCATAAGAAGAGCCATCTGGGAAGGCAAAATAGAAGTGTGCATAACAGAAGAGCTAGAATAACCAAAATCTTAAATTTCGTCGGCTACCTTTAGAAACCCCTGACCCAAACCTCCCCCCCCCCCGACCCCACCTCATCGCTCTCCCCCATCATTCCCCACCCCTCCCCACATATAGTTATGTCAGTCATTGTTTCAGACAAAGCTCGTAACGGTTATATCAAGGCGTTCGGTCTCCTTTAGCTGGCTTCCATCTAATCGACTATCTCACGGCCAAAGATACCTTAGCTCACTGCCCCAGTTGCGCATAAATCTGAGGGGCCATGATACAAGCCAAATGGCTGGGCAGGGTGGGCCTATAAGCAGAATTGTTACCGGCAAGAAACAAATTATCCTGTGTGTTTAATTACCCGGCCCTCTGTAGCCGAAATCTTGACACCCGGGGGGTGTAACACTTCATATGTTACAGACAGATACTGCTGATTTATGTAACAGAATATTGCGGAAAACTGTCCAGACTGGCAGTAAGGGAGGTACAGGCTTCTGCCATTTTGTTTGTACGGTATAAACAGTTTTTAGCCTAGCAGTCGAGAGAGCTAATGCGTAAGCCTTGAAGTTGGGACACTAAGATAAACCTGGTCGGGACATTAAGATAATACTTGGTCGGGACATTAAGATATAAGCCTTGATGTCGGGACACTAAGATAATTCTTGGTTGGGACATTGAGATGTAAACCTTGAAGTCGGGACACTAAGATATAAGCCTTGAAGTCGGGACATCAATATGTCAGCCTTGAAGTCGGGACATCAAGATATAAGCTTTGAAGTCGGGACATTAAGATATAAGCCTTGAAGTCGGGACATCAAGATATAAGCCTTGAAGTCGGCACACTAAGATACTTCTTGGTTGGGACATTAGGATATAAGCCTTGAAGTCGGGACACTAAGATAAACCTGGTTGGGACATTGAGATATAAGCCTTGAAGTCGGGACACTAAGATAAACCTGGTTGGGACATTAAGATATAAGCCTTGGAGTCGGGACACTAAGATAATCCTTAGTCGGGACATTAAGATATAAGCCTAGAAGTCGGGACATTAAGATATAAGCCTAGAAGTCGGGACGTTAATATGTAGGCCTTGATATCGGGACACTAATATATAAGCTTAGAAGACACTAACATTTAAGCCAATGTCGGGACATTAATATAAAAGCCTTGACGTTGGGACACTAATGTAAGCCTTGAAATCGAGCCACTAATATAAACATCTTGAAGTCGGGACACTAAAATATAAGCTTATAAGTCGGAACTCTAACATTCAAGCATTGGAGTCGGGACATTAATATAAAAGTCTAGAAGTCTAGACACTTACATATAAGCCTTGACGTCGGTATATTAATACATACGCCTTGAAGTACGGAGATGTAAATAGCACTAGAAGGCAGGACATTAATATAAGTCTTCAAGTCTCCATACGAATATGTAAGCCTTCAAGTCTCCATACGAATATGTACGCCTTCAAGTCTCCATACGAATATGTACGCCTTCAAGTCTCCATACGAATATGTACGCATTCAAGTCTCCATACGAATGTGTAAGCCTTCAAGTCTCCATACGAATGTGTACGCCTTCAAGTCTCCATACGAATATGTACGCATTCAAGTCTCCATACGAATGTGTAAGCCTTCAAGTCTCCATACGAATGTGTAAGTCTTCAAGTCTCTATACGAATGTGTAAGACTTCAAGTATCTATACTAATATATAATCCTTCACGCCCAGCTAGTAATATGGAAGCCTTCAAGTTCTTAGTTCTTAGTCGACCTGTACCTCAACAGGGGCAGATGCCGCTGTGCAGGCCTCATTTCTGGTGTGAGCTGGATTTAGGTGAGATAAGGATTTCCTGCTTAGCGGGCTAGGCTCGCGCAGCTTAATACTCCGCTGCGTTGGGTGGTTAACAGATGTGCGAGTTCATCTTAACAGACTCAAACACTAGAGCAAAGTAGACCCGTAGCCTGTTAAGCGCCATATATGATGCTCTAAACAAACCATCTAACCATGTCCGGTGTTTATGCTATGGCACACAGTTAGTCAGTCACCTCTTACGACATGCTCTCTGTGAGGCAGTGGTGCTGTTCTTGTCCTTGTCATACACAAAAACCTCGGCAGGCCACTTTAAGTTCACATACTGATATATAAGCAATCAAGGCCTCATACTAATATGTAAGCGTTCAAATATGCATACTAATATGCAAGCATTCAAGTTCGCATTATAATATGTAGGCCTTCAAGACGTATACTAACAGGTAAGCAATAACAGCACACACACAAAAAACCAGAAAAAAAAATAATTTAAAAACGGCTTACGAATAGTCTAAACGAAATAAAAATAAAATTGAAGCCAAAATATTCAACGAATTTTCAGTTATTACCAAATATAAAAAAATGCAAATTTAATTTTTGTTTAATGCCCTGTACCTTAACATATTCATAAGATATGCAACACATTACAAAATAGATGTCCGTCGTATCCAAAGATGGGGACTTAACTTACCGTTTGTATACTGCTTTAGAAGACTCATCAGAGTCTATAGACAACCAGTTACATTTGCATTACCCCGCCCTAAAAGCTATGCGAATCCAATCTATTTGTGACAGCATCAGACTAGTGCACGAGATATAATCTCTTTTGACTGTAAAGTTCAATCCTGGCACGGCAGAATCTGCCACACATAATTGTGGTGAGTTGGCTTGGAGCTGCGTGCTTTCTTTACTTTCAGGCGGCTTGTTTTATCTGAGCCTGGGCGATGATGTTTCGCTCCTCAATCTGAGCACGCTGTGTGATGCTAGAGCTCCCGGTTGGAACGGTTCTGTGCAAGCATCTCCCAGGCGGTGACATTCGTAATACAGCTTTTCAGAGGCATTTTTAAAGAGTCTATATCGCATCTGATTGTTCTGTGTTCGTCGTAAAGCAACTGTAGCAGTGGAAGAACTCTCATGTGTGAATTACTTAGACATTCAGAGGTTGGTAATTTGTCTTGCCCATGTGATCCTAAACATCCAGCGTAGAGTTCTCATGGTAAAACGATTTTGTTATCTATCGAGTCTGAAATACACTGTCCATGTTTTTCGGGCATGCGTGAGAGTGGTTAACACTGCAGCACGAAACACTTTATTGTACAAGCACAAGTCGGGGCATTAATCGAGTTAAATGAGGAAATACGAGATTGAATTACAACAGCAATAGGGCCTTTTGATGACCTCTTGGCAACCTTCAAAAGAAGGAAACTCGCTTGATACGGTCACACATAGAGATCAAATGGTCTTGCAAATACGATCATCCCCGGAAAGGTGCAAGGCAGACGACGAAGAGGCCGTCCCACAAAGAGGTGGGAGGACAACATAAAAGAATGGACCAATCTCCGACCAGACGAGGCACAGGCAGCGCCCGCTAACAGAGAAGGATGTCATGACCTTGTGAGGATGTCTTCATGTGTGCCCCAACGATCTCACCGGTTAAGAGATGACCTGACCTGACCTGACATACACAATCCATTGCACAGAACACAGATCATGTACATACACAATCCTTTGCACAGAACATACATTGTGCAGAAGATCACGGAGGACACTTTGTAAAGTCAAGTAACCCATAGCATTAATGTGAGGTGTTAGCGGTCTCACATTTCAAAGGCTCGGCTATTTGAGGGTGGTACCCATTTAAAGCTGGGTCGACCCGGGAGCAATTGCGGTCTGAAAAAACATTCCCGCCTCAACTGGGGAATGCAATCAGGACCACTCAGATGCGAAGCCAGCGCGCTAACCACAATAGGGAACAGAAACATTCATTGGTGAGATAAAGAGGAATGTCCAAGAAGTCATTCGGCAGTGAATGCAAACAGCGGGACAGGGATACGACGAAGCAAAGAGCGGGGCAGGGATACGACGAAGCAAAGAGCGGGGCAGGGATACGACGAAGCAAAGAGCGGGGCAGGGATACGACGAAGCAAAGAGCGGGGCAGGGATACGACGAAGCAAAGAGTGGGGCAGAATACGACGAAGCAAAGAGCGGGGCAGGGATACGACGAAGCAAAGAGCGGGACAGGGATACGACGAAGCAAAGAGCGGGACAGGGATACGACGAAGCAAAGAGCGGGACAGGGATACGACGAAGCGAAGAGCGGGGCAGGGATCCGACGAAGCGAAGAGCCGGGCAGGGATACGACGAAGCAAAGAGCGGGACAGGGATACAACGAAGCAAACAGCGGGGCAGGGATACAACGAAGCAAAGAACGGGGCAGTGATTTGACGAAGCAAAGAGCGGGACAGGGATACGACGAAGCAAAGAGCGAAGCAGGGATACAACGAAGCAAAGAGCGGGGCAGGGATACGACGAAGCTTAAGTTAACAGTATCCATTAGGATGATGATACTGTTTTGTTGGCGAAAAACCTTTTCCGGATGTGCAGCCATCTTGGCGCTTCTCTTTCTGCAAAACAAATATACACACGTTTTCATATATGTTGGGAACACGTTATCAACAAACAGAAGAATTACAACAGAAACAAAACTAAGATGCAATAAGGTTTATTCGATCATTGGACAATTAGCTCCAATACTTAATTGCAAGTACGTGACAATATCTACCAAAAGAACTTTATACAACACGATTTTCGTCCCAACACTTTGCTACCATTGTCAAAACTGGACACTAACATCAAATGAAAAACAACACTTCGTAACAGCAGAAATGAAATGTCTGCGAAAATTATTGGATGTAACAAGGAGAGAGACGATCAGAAAAATGTTGGATGTAACAAGGAGAGAGACGATCAGAAACGATGACATCAGGAGACTGGTGCGAACATCACCTGTATTGGACTTAATCAGAAGACAGCAACTAAAATGGTTTGGCAAGGTAACGAAGACTACGTTCACACAGCACACCCCAACCCACCCCAAAAAACGGAAAGATGCTGGAACAGGTATATAATGTCTTGTAACGTGAAAAGATCATAACATATCATAGTAAAGGTGAGATGGAGGTGAAAAAGAAATAAAGGAATGGACAAATACCAAATTAACAATATGGACAATATACTGATATCCAGACAGTTGAGGAATACACAAGAATAACACCACTGCCCTACAGAGAGCTTGTCGTAAAAGATGACTAACTATACTGTGTATATATATATATACACACACACACATACACACACACACACACAGGAGGGAGTCATTAAGTCACAACAATTTTATTAAAAACATTTTTAACAAGTGAGCAGAACAGAATTTGTTGTGTCTTACTTTACGACATAATTCTCGTGTCTGGCAACACACTTTGTCCATCTGTCCATTAGCTCGTGGAAGCCCTCCAGAAAAAAGTCCCTTGGGTCTATCACCTTGCTGTCATCTTCCTTGGGACACATCTGCTTCACACTTTCCTAAAACTGAGAACTTCGTGGACAATTTTGTGCGCGGTGCCGTGGTTGATGTTGAAATCTAGAGCTATTTCATCAACAGTGTGTGGCTTGTTGCCACAGACCAGCTGGTCGATGTGCTGTTTCACTGTGCCATTTGTCACGCTTGATGGTTTCATGCGTCAGTGAAGTTTTGTCTTTCGTTTGAAAATCGTTCTACTCATTCATACACTCTCTTCTGACTGCTACAACTGTCTACACACTGAACCTTCATTCTTCTGCAGGTATCAGGAGGTTTTACACTCTCTGACAATAAACAATCAAGAAACCATGGCTGTTCTTCCACGGTGAAAGTAGAGCGTGGGGTCACCATGTTGTTGGCTAACTACTTGATCATCACAATCCCAGCATGTAGTTATTGCTAAAGTGCCCTTTTGTGTCCTCACAATAATAAGATTTACCGTTCTACATACCGTTCCATATTGCTTAATGACTGTCCCTCGTGTATATACATACACACATACATACCGTTATATATATACCATAATATTACAGTGGAAAACTCTGAAATAGGACTAAAAACGGTTTCAGAAGCTGGAGTTTTGGCAAGGGAAAGAGCTTCCTTCAGACAGGCTGTGATGGGAACGATGTTAAATAAAGGACATGCTACATGATGATGATGATGATGATATATATATATATATATATATAAATCCACATTTATTATTGTGGACAATTTGCAAGAACCTCAAACAACAAAGAAATAGATTCATTTGACATCTAAACACAAAAATTGTTGTAGGTTGCTCATGCTTTAAACAAGCCACGCCCTTTTAAATAAACATAAAAAGTCGTAAACCACTTTCATGAGCTTGTGTGGACATCATGATTGCACTGTCTGTCTTGAATACAATTGTTTCTTTCTTAGACAACTCTTAATTGGGCTATCGTTCACACTCTGTCTGCTTACAAATAGCACGACCAGTCTTTGGTCTGTCTGAGAAACTAGAAGCCAGTAAGCCGGCCGGACAACTAGAGATACGTTATCTTGTCCTGAGATAATACTACGCTAAATTGTGATACGCAGCGCTGACATTCAAATATTTGTCTCCCTTCGAGCGGTGAACATTGCGTAAAATGTCGGTCTGTACATGTGGTGTTATTTTCACAATTGGGGTGGGGGAGGGAAGGGAGGTAACTGGTTACTTACGTATCAGCCACTCTCTATTCTTTCAAGAAAATGGTAAAAGTGTTCTGAATGACCGAGTTGATAGTATACTAGTCTAGTAACCAAAGGGGACAGGATTCAAAACTTCAGTCAGGCATCATCATCAAGTCATTCAGTTCTGGAACTGGTTTTGCAAGCGCAGCGTTATGTCTTTCCATTTCTGCTTGTCATCTTGCATCTGAATGCTCGTGTCACAAAGGTATTTCTTGGGCTCTGTCTCTTTACTTCTTTCCCTGTGTTCTGTCTTCCCAGGCTTTCTTCACTGGGACCTCATGATGTTGTGGCCCATAAAGACGAGTATTTGTAACTTTTGAAACAGCTTTCTTTCCTCTCATACTTCCATCAACACACTTTCGTTTGTTTTCCTCTGTGTCCAGGTCACTTTATTAATCTTTCAGTAACATCCAATCAAAAATCAAAAGACTAATAGTAGTAGTAGAGCGGCAGTAGTAGTAATAATAGTAGTAGTAGAGCGGCAGTAGTAGTACTAATAGTAGTAGTAGAGCGGCAGTAGTAGTACTAATAGTAGTAGTAGATGCAATAGCACAGTAGTACTGTAGTAGTAATAGTGGTAGTAGTAGTAGTAGTAACAGTGGCAATTGTAGTAGTAGTAGTAGTAGTAGTAGTAGTAGTGAGAGTAGTTGTAGTAGTTGCAGTAGTAGTAGTAGTGGTAGAAGTTGCTGTAGGAAAAGTAATAGTAGATGCGTTAGTAGTAGTTGTAATAGTAGTAGTTGCGTTAGTAGTAGTTGTAGTATTTCTTTTCTTGCTTTCAATTGTCCATGTTTCAGAACCATTCAAAGCCAAAGAACAGACATATGTTTTCAGGATTATTGTCCGTTGTGTTATACAAAAGCTACATGATATCAACACTCTCTATTTCTTTCAAAATACCCTCTTTAGCAGCGAAATTATAGCATTCAAATGAAATACCGGGATCAGGTTTGTGATTCATGCGGAGAAAATCGTTCAATGATGAAGCGGATACCGAGGCTATAAAAACAGCAGTTGAAATTTTGCACCAACAGTTTGACGTAGGGGAATTGATGCCAATAGACACTGTAATAGTTAGTGACTCCATGTCTGTTCTGGAGGCGCTGTAGCACACCCCATACAAATTGGAGATACATTTGGAGATGGGTGATCAACAACACTATCACTGCCCATGGGATTATTGCCCCCTCTTGGACATAGATAGCTCCAGGCAATGAGATAACTGATAGATTGACATAAACATGAGCCTCCAAAGAACAATTGCATAGACCCTGCAGTAACCACGCCTTAAAACGAATTGTTAAGAATTATCCAGTGCATTTTGAAAAAAAAGTGGGCGACGGGAACAACGGGTGTATATAGCGAAATGTCACAGCCTACAAATATTTATGTGATCGACGGGAACAACGGGTGTATATAGCGAAATGTCACAGCCTACAAATATTTATGTGGGCGACGGGAACAACGGGTGTATATAGCGAAATGTCACAGCCTACAAATATTTATGTGGGCGACGGGAACAACGGGTGTATATAGCGAAATGTCACAGCCTACACATATTTATGACATAAATAGCCTACATAGAAGCAATTAAATTCTCATCTTTTCGTTCCAAACAGGACACACATAGTCAATAGACACTTGAACCCCATTAGGGATCAAGATGCTGATCAGCGCATGAGCTGCAGTGGTCGGCGACCCATAGCTGACTGCTAGGGTCAGGGCCAGCGAACCAGAGCTACCAAGACCCTTCTACACCTCCACGCGGTGATCCTAGATAACAGGCTGCAGCAGGGCAGTCTGGCTAAGGAGAAAGGATCGAAGAGGGAATGCTAACCCGGTACTCAAAAAATGCTTGCTGAAGTCGGATGGGTTGGACCGAAAGGTGCAAATATTGCAGTCAAGCTGTAAACTACGGCACAACGCATTCCGTTCTCTGGACTACATTCTGCTACTTAGGCAATTTCATGGTTTGGTAGCGGGAGATTGAGAACGAATGAAGAAGAACCCCATTAATCCCCAGCATCTGCCCTTGTGCCAACATTGCTCTCACACTGATGAGACACCTACTCATTGAGTGCATGGGGCTTGTGGATATGAGGAAAAGACTCTTACAAGAACTGCCAACAATCGTCAACACACTGTACGGAGCAGTGAAACAACTGAAGAAGATCTGTATCTAAATAAGAATGGCTTTGGGCTGCCAAGAACAGGCTTGCTCAGCAGCTATTGGGAAACAACAACAACAACAACAATCAAAGCAGTTATGGATATTGTTTCTCCATGACACGTGCAACTTCGGTTAAGATTTAACCAGAAATGACAATTGGCAATGATGCTTTTATTTCGGGTTAAAACAACATCTATCATGCACACTCCGCAGGGACTGCTTTGATAAGCAGCCTTGATTCATCAGTCCCATTAATCTATCTGACGACCCCAACGAACGGAATGGCACATATATTTTTTTAAAAAAGAATTTGGGTGGGGATGTTAATGATAGGAGCAAAATATGAGCTCTGCGCTTTGCTTCTGAAATATCGTGTCTAACTTATTGTATCATATGCTGGTCTCAGATCTTCAATGTTTTCCTTCGTTCATTTGTTAGGCCATCACGTGTTATTTTTAGTTGTAATTGTAGTAGTAGTATTAGTGGTAGTTGTAGTAGTAGTAGTAGTATTTGTAGCAGTAATAGATGAAGTAGAGGCAGTAGTTGTAATAGTAGTAGTTGTAGTAGCGGTAGTAGCAGTTGTAGTAGTAGTTATAGTATCAGTAGTTGTTTTATTCGTAGCTGTATCAGTGGCTGTAGTAGTTGTAGCAGTGATAGTAGCAGCAGTGAAAGTAGTAGTGGCAGTAGTAGCAGTTGTAGTAGTAGTTGTAGTAGTGGTAGCAATGGTAGAAGTTGCTGTAGTAAAAGTAGTTGCATTAATGGTAGTAGTAGTAGTTGTAGTAGTGGTAGCAATGGTAGCAGCAGTTGTAGTTGTGGAAAAATGAAGTAGTAGTAGTAATAGTAGGGGTAATTGTAGTAGCAGTAGTAGTAGTAGTAGTAGTAGTAGTATTATTAGTATTGGCAGCAGTAGTAGTGGTAGTAGTAGTAGTGGTCGAAGAAGTAGATGTAGCTGTATCAGTAGTAGTGGTAGTAGTAGTAGTAGTAGCAGTAGTAGAAGTGATAGTAGTAGCAAGAGCTGTGGTATTAGTTTCCGTAGAAGTAGTAGTAGTATTGGTAGTTGTAGTAGTAGTAGTAGTGATAGTAGAAGTAGTAGTAACAGCATCCCTTTCAACTCATAACTGACCATAAGACCTTAGAACGGTATAGCAAATTCTTATGAACTTTATTTTTCTTTTTTCCTTACTGAGTTGCCTTGCCACTTCTCTGTGTTGCTGAGGTGTCCCTTCAAGTACATCTGCACTAGAATCGGTCAGCAATTGTGTCTTCACAGGAAGCCAAACTCATTCCCAGGGCCTTCATATTACGTTCGCTTCTTTGAGCCTCAGCTGTGAGCGACCGACTGTTCTTTTGCCATCGTCCACCTGTCTACATAGAATATCTTTGGGAGTGCTACCTTCTTCCATGCGACGAATATGACCAATACATCGTAGTCTTCGCATTCTAAGGTGAGTGTACATGGTTGGGAGACCGGTGCGAGAACACCTCTCTGCATTTATCACTCTCTTTCCGTATAATTCCAAGTTGGGTGGTAGACGCCGTAAATGGAAGGTGTTTATTGTGTCCTCTTCTTGGCATATATTGTCCTATATATTGTGTAGCTACAATTTAGGACCTCGCTGACGACACATGCATTATGCACCTTAACCATTGTGTCATTTGTGTGTTTCTGATTAATCAGAGCAGTACGATTGAAAAACAGGTGGGCGACGGGAACAACGGGTCGAAATGTATTCAGCGAAATGTCACAGCCTACAATATTGATGACATAAATAACCTACATAGAAGAGATTAAATTCTCATAATTGAGTTCCGAACAAGACACACCAGAGTCAATAGCCACTTGAAGCGCATCAATCCACAGCACGTGCCCTTGTTCAGATATTGCTCTCACAATGAAACAATTCGACACCTACTCATTGAGTGCAAGCGGCTTGTAGATATGAGGACAAGACTCTTACAATCACTGCCGAAAATCGCAAACACAGTGTACGGAGCAGGGAAACAACCGAAAAGGACCTTCATTTAAATAAGAATGGCTTTAGGCTACCAAGAACAGGCTTGCTCAGTAGCTATGGGAAAACAACAACAACAACAATCAAATCAGTTATGCCTGTTTTTTCTCCATGACACGTGCATGTTCCGCTTTGATTTGCCCCAGAAATGACAATTGGCAGTGACGCTTTTATATCGGGGTAAAACAACGCCTATCATGCACACTCTACAGCAACTGTTTCCATAAGCAGCCTTGATTCATCAGTCCAATTAATCTGTCTGACGACCCCAGCGAACCGAATGGCAGACATTAACTAAAAAAAAAGGAATTTAACTGGGGATGTCAGTGCCTTAGATGTCAGTGCCTTGGATGTCAGTGCCTTGGATATCAGTGCATTGGATGTCAGTGTCTTAGATGTCAGTGCCTTGGATGTCAGTGTCTTGGATGTCAGTGCCTTGTATGTCAGTGCCTTGGATGTCAATGCCTTGTGCAAAAAATCAGCACTGCACTTTTATTCTGAGATTCGTGTCTAACGTATTGTAACATATGCTGACGTCAGATCTACAACAACGTTTTCTTAGGCGATCACGTATTATTCTTAGTTGTAATTGTAGTAGTAGTAGTTGTAGCAGTGTTAGAAGTAGTTGCAGTAGTAGTAGCTGTTGTAGTAGTAGTTACAGTTGTAGTTGTAGTAGTGATAGTAGTAGCTGTAGTAGTAGTAGTGGCAGTAATAGTAGTAGTGGTAGTAGTAGTAGTAGTAGTAGTAGTAGTAGTAGTAGTGGTAGAAAAAGTAGGAGCAGCAGTTTTAGTAGTTGTTAGTAGTAGTAGTAGTAGTAGTAGTATTGGTAGCAGTAGTAGTAGTATGGGTTGTAGTAGTAGCAGTAGTAGTAGGACCGCGCTGACGACACATGCATTACACACCATGACCTTTGTGTCAATTGTGGGTTTCTGAATAATCAGAGCAGCACTCTTGGTCTCAATGACGAGTGGCCATATCCTTTACATTCTCTTCAAACCACTCACAATATTTAACAGCTATTCTTCCAAAGGTGACAAGTACAGTACGTAGTCTTACTCACTGTCTTGTAATAACAAACATAGAAAGTTGAAAAAGAAGGCGAAAACAAGCAATGCAGATGAAGATTCTAGGAAGAAAGAAGGGATATATATATCCAATCAATCAAAACGCTTCTACTCCCTGTGGAGCATAGCTCCTCATCAAATACTTCCAAGTATTCCAGTCATACACCGTCATTTGCGGTTGCTCCTCGTCACTCCTGCCATTGGTAGGTTGTCTCAACTTCCCTTCTCTTCAAGTGTTTAGGTCTGCCTTTTCATTTATTGCCCTGCGGATTTCAAAACAGTGACTGTCTTGTAATGCTAGTGGGTTTCCGTTATTGTGTGTCATATCCATCATCAACGCCTTCTCTTTACGCCTAGTCCCCCTGACATCTGTTCGGTTCTTTCCCAGTTCTGTATTAGTCATTTTATCAAACCAATATTTCATATTGATATCATCAATTCGGCGTAAGCATCCATTGATGACAGCTTTGACCTTTTCAGTTGTACTATTCGTTGTCACCCTTATCACAGAGACATACTATAATACGCACTTGATATTGGAGTTGAAGATTTGTATTTTTGTGACGGACAAATTGTTTTTATATTTCCACAAATACCCGAATTTTAAAAGTGTCTCTCATTTCGTATTGTTAATTTAATATATGTATCAGTACCTTTGACATTGTGTATATTGCTACCAACATGTATGAATGATTCTAACGCTTCGAATACCGTGTCTCAAAGTACAATATGAATGTTTTTGTGTGCTTTCATTGTCATAATCGTTGTTTTATTTTTATTTGTACCCTCTTTTATAGGGGTTTCATTTAGGGTTATATACGGTCCACTTTAAAGAGAGCATTTTGCAACAATACCAAACATGCACTGGAAAGAAATGCACAGAACAATTGCAGAGTGAAAAGGTTAAAGAGCACATAGCGTAGAGGTGGCCGTAACAACTGGAATTTCATAACAAAGTGTTTATCGAGATTGCCCAAAATATAAATCGCCATTGCAGGTTTATGCTCCAATAGGGAAACACATATATTATGAGAAGGCATATTAGGGAATCTTCTTCTTCTTCTTCTTCTTTGCGTTCGCCTTATTTCTCTAATCCCCAAGGTGGTGTGCGTTGCACTGTGGTTTTTATTTTGCGCCTGTCGGCCCAATGCATCCGACTTCAGCATGCATTTTATGTAAGGGTCTGCTTCCTCCTGCATTTTCTAAGGGTTTGCTTCCCCGGGGTAACGGCCGGTGCTGGGATGGGGATCGAACCCAGCACCCTCGGATTGTGAGCCGTGCCACTTATCCACTAGGCCACGCCATCCCCTATTAGGGAATCAATTACTAGCAATCCAGCTTTTTAGAAAGGTTACATCTTGTGAATCGTGCAACAAAGACCAGACATACAAATATGCCATTAAAGCGTTTATAACCCCAAAGTATCACAATGACAACAATAGTTAGTTAATTAGTTAGTTAGTTAGTCAGTCAGTCAGTTAGTCTTTCAGCTATTTAATTATATAGTTGGTTAGTTAGTTAATTAGTTAGTTAGTTAATAAGTTAGTTGGTAGGTTAGCTAGCTAATTAGTTTTTAGTTAATTAGTTAGTTAGTAAGCTAGTTATTTAGTTAGCAAGTTAGTTAGTTAGTTAGTTATTTAATTAGCTAGTTAGTTAGTTACCTAGTTAGTTAATTAGTTAGTTAATTAGCTAGTTAGTTAGTTGGTTAGTTAGCTAATTAGTTAGTTAGTTAGTTAGTTCCTCAATTTGTTAGTTAGTTAGCTAGTTAGTTTGTAAGTTAGCTAGTTAGTTAATTAGCTAGTTAGTTAGTAAATTAGTAAGTTACTTGCCCATTGCAAGCTAAAATGGCAACTGCGTCATCTATGTTTATTCACACGTGACCGCATATGAATGTAGAGTCCTATTTGAGCATAACAAACTTGACCGCAAGCAGGACTTATGTGGACAGCGTTTGTAATTGGGTCGTCTGGTATTATGTCCTTTCGTGCAGTTCGCTTTTCCTGCGCCGCAGTCATAACTTATTATGTGTGATGGCAGTGCGACAGACTGAGCGTTCCGGAGCAAGCAGCGAAATCAATTTAGAAGAAACTGTTAGAGTGTCTTTGAATCTTCTCTTCTGTACCATCGACGAGCACTTTCCTGTTATGAGCTCACTATACAGCAGTTGTTTAGCGAGGCGGCTCTCATCTGACATACGAACAACATGCCCAGTCCATCCAGTCTGGGGTCTATGCAGCATCCTATTGATGTCAGAGAGTCTCGCCTTGCTAAGGACTACAGAGCTATTCACTCTATCCTGGCTACTGATCCTGAGAAGTCTGTGGAGACAGTTTACGTGGAAATGGTTAAATTTCCTGACATACCTGTGACAGACTGTCCATGTTTCGCGTGCGTACAGCAGGATGGTTAGCACAACAGCACGATACACTTATCTTGGTGACAACACTGATTCCTAGCCGTCCCAAACATTTGCTTAACGTCTTCCAAAAGCAGCAATTGTATTGAAAACCATGTTGTGTACCTTAGAGTCAATATTTGCTTCTCTGATGAGGGTACAGCAGAAGAACAGCCAGAAGAAATTATGGCAGGGCACCAACAAAATGATAAAAGTAAAAGTCTTGAGACACTGTGTTTTTCCTGTGGCAGCTTATGGCTGCGAATCATGGACGATTACCAAAACTTCCAAACAAAGAATCGAATCGTTCGAGTCACAATGTTATAGAAAGATCCTCAGAATACTATGGACAGAGAAAAAAACAAATGTAGACATTCGGCAAGAGTTGAACATAGAGGAGAACTTGTTTATCAATTCCATTTTGCCTAGAAAATGCAACGGTCTCGAGAGAACGGTGATGGGAAGCATGGTGCCAGGTAAAAGAGGAAGTAGTAGACCAAGAAGGCGATGGCACCAAGATATCCAGGAATGCCTGGGTATGACTGTGGCGGAGACTGACGTTTAGGCAAGAGAACTAGTTTCTTTCAGACAGACTGTGAAGGGAGCGACGTTCTACAAAGGACATGCTACATGATGTTGATGATGATGGTGAGCGTACTACCAAGGATAAGTAAAGCTTTCAACTGATTGTAGCCGTTGGCCCTGTACAGTGATGTTTGGTTGTGGTAGGGCTTCCCGGCCGTTTTCAAACTGTTGACCGTGAGACCGAAAATAGTGCACGCAGTTGAAAACTCATTCATGTCGGATCTGGAACACTGCTTCTCGTGTAATGTTCCGGTGCATAGCTTTCTCAACCTGTCATGCATGATAAAAGCTTTGCCGATTGAGGGTTATGCTAAAGAAGCCAGTCTTTACCATAACGTTGTTTAAATAACTCCACATTATACGGATCTTGTTGGAAGTTTGATAAAAAATCTTGTTTAAATTGAGTCAATCCTTTCTGTGAGAATATCATCCGCGAAAACTGGCGCTCCAACTGTACTGTTAAAGCAAAAACCTGCCACTAAACTTCCTTTTCAGGGCATAAAAAAGAGTAATTCTACTCATTGTAGGCATTCAACAGCAACAACAATCTCGTAAAAAAACTGTTGTTATGTTACCCAAGCTATTAATACTTATTAGGTTGCCTGAGGCGAATATTCCACATCCGATAGCAAGATCGTGTCACTGACATCGAGGTTCTCTCGAGGGCTAACATGCCCAGCATCCATGCACTGCTAGAAAAAGCACGACTAGGATGGGCCGGACACCTCGTCCGTATGTCAGACGAGCGGCTCCCAAATAAGCTTCTCTACGGCGAGCTGAGAGAGGGATGGCGCGAGAGAGGGCGCCCAAAGAAACGTTTTAAAGACGGTCTGAAGGACTCACTAAAAAGTTGCCAGATAGACATCGACACCTTGGAATGTCTTGCGAAAAACAGATCTGACTGTAGAAGCGCAGTCAAATCGGGTGTAGCTGCTGGTGAAGATGACTGTGTTGTGAAAGCCCAGAACAGACGCGAGACGCGGAAATCCCGAGCAGCGGGAACACCATCCCCTTCTACAAACCTCGTGTGCCCGATATGTAGCAGATGTTTTCGTGCTCGCATTGGCCTGTTCAGCCACATGCGCACCCACACCCAACAGGGAAATCTGTGACAAGGATGATGTCAGCGGTCCTCATCGACAACGATGGACAGCTATTATTATTAATACTTATTAAGATCTACTAAATAAGTCAAATGTTAGCCAAGCTATTAATGGCTACAGGGGGTCTCGTTTAATACTATTGTAATGTGATTCCATTTAATAACAATTATAAAGGTCTTGTGATAACCTTCTGTTATGTAACTCAAGCTAAATAAAAGCTACCGAGGCCGTGTAAATCTCTTCTGTTATGTAACTCAAGCTAATTAAAAGCTATCTACATTAAAGTCAATCCGAGTAAAACACAGGTATGTGCTTTCAACTTTAAGAATATAGAAGCAAGACGCCAAGTTCATAGTAAATGGCGCGGACAGGTACTTGAACATAGCGATACACTCAAGTATTTAGGCATTGTAATAGACCGCACATTATTTTACAAGGCACACTGCAATACGGTAAAACAAAAAGTCATAATCTGCAAGCTGACAATTTTCAAACATTGCATATGGAGCATCCCCAACGGTGCTTTGTACATCAGCCCTTTCACTATGTTCACGCTGTAGAGTATGTGGCACCAGTATGGAATGCATCTAGACACACGAAACAGGTCGACGTGGCGATAAATGAGACATGCCGAATTGTAACAGGATGCCTTAACCCGATACCAATGGAGAAAGTCGATGCAATCGCTGGTATAGAAGACATGTTAGACATGTTAGAAGACATGTCGCATCTGAAGTTGAGGGATAAAAGCAGTCCTGTGACCAGAGACATCCTCTTCTTAGACATACAGCAATACTGTAGAAAGACTGATAAATCGAGAGCACTTTCGTTGGGTCTAATAATGAACGTGTGCTGGTATTAGACTCACGGAAGACAAGTCAGCTCTTTAACATTCTAATGAAAGAACGCTACGGAAATCGTGTTTAACCCCGCAGAAACCGCAGATTTCAAATACCTGGTCATTGACAAACAAAAGCCCCCACTTAATTCGTCTGATCAAATAGTGAACGGGTGCTGGAAATAGACCATCTGAAGACAGGTCAGTTTTACCCTACTAATGACAGGGGGTTGCTACGGAAATCCAGCTCAATTCGAGAGGAGCCGCAGACACTTTGGTTCACGTACCAGGCTGATAAGCCAATGGCGCGAGGCTACCATGTGAGGGATTACGGCCGAACTCCTGTTGGCCGGAATCTCGCCCAAAATCTCAGCACCACTGCAATGGGAGGCTTCTACATGTTCGGGGCCTGGGGCTCGCGCCCAGTCCTATCCGGTAGAGCCGCAGAAAGAGGTCTCTGCCGTCCGCAGTTCAAAGCGGGCGGACAGCTGCTTGATATTAACCTTATACGGCGATGGGGTGCGAAACCACAAACATAAGACTTAGTTCTGGGTCAGCGTGTCGAAAACAGTAGAGCAGCCACCTCACTGTAAACTGTCAAGACTAAACCAATGACCATGAGATCTGTCCGCACACTAGGCGAACAACATCTCCGTGACATTACCAGGCTTGTCCCCTGGTTAAATGCACTTCTGCCTCGATCTCTACCTCTGTACGCTATCAGCCATACCAATGGACGCAGAAGAGATGCAGACTAGCGGTCATTGCACATCTGCCCTACTGTGTCAACCTCCCAGGTAGCGGGGAATGCTAGGCGTACCATCACTGAAGATGTGCCGAGAAAACAAAGGGAGCAAAGAGGTACCCCGCCCACATGCCCATGATACGTTTCTGGCAGGACGTGACGATCATGGGATACAGACACACTGGACTTCCTCTCTTCCGGGTTAGTACAAACCAGTACATAGTCCATATCATATATCACCTCTCATATATTATTACCGCATCCTATAGTAGTGAAGACTCGTCAGTCTTGTAAGACAACTTCCATAAGAGAGACAACTCTGATCACAATCAACTGCTGGCTTGCAGATAGGCTGGGGACAGCCAAAGGCTAAGGAGGGCATCCCTACAGAAACGCCTGTTGAAATCGGATGCAGGGGGCCACAAGCCTAACGAAACTGTGCAACGTAAATCGCAGTATGATGACAGTACAACCTATCAGAAAAACGTATGGCGCTCATCCTGCGGAGTCCCGTTAGGCAGCGAGAGTGCCAGGCCTCACGCCTCGAAGGGGCCCACCCTTGACTACTGGTGGTCACCCACCCATGTGTTGTGGAGTCAAGGCACATGGCTATGGGGCAATTTCCATTGACCAAAAACTCAAGACCCTCAAAATACTACAGTGGAATGCGGAGGGAGTCAATAACAAAAAGCTTTCCCTAACACATCACCTGCATGAAGGTAAGATTGACGTGGCATGTATCCAGGAAACGCACCTCAACAATAATCATAAATTCTCAATCAGAGGATACCAGACCTTCCGTCTCGATAGAGAAGGTCACAAAGGCGGGGTCCTGATACTGACCAGAAACTGCATACCGAGTAGCGCATTATCTGTCAATCACACCGGACAAGCAGAAATTGTAGGAGTTGACATAATGGCTCAAGAGTCGAAGCTCCGCATTTTCAATCTGTACGGACCACCAAATAAAGACCTTTCGCTCTCGAGTATGGAAGTCAAAGACTCTAACTGCATAGTAGTTGGAGATTTCAACAGCCACTCGGAGAGATGGGGATACTCTGACACAGACAGCAGAGGTGACGAAGTGGAAGATTGGGAGATAGATACAAATCTCTCCCTAATCAACAGGCCGGAGGATAGCCATAGTTTCTATTCTAGAAGATGGCGTACCACCTCGACTCCAGATTTGGCCTTCTCCACACAGGACCTACACCATAAAATAGACCGCCAGGTGCTAAACCAACTGGCAGGTAGCGACCACAGGCCGATCAGGCTAGACATTGATATGGAAGTAGGCCCACAGGAAACAAAACCGCTCTCAAGTTGGAATTACAAACGAGCTGACTGGGACAGATTTTCAATCCTGACAGATGGGCTGTGTGAAACCATCAACACACGAAACAACAAAATGAATCCCATGGTGGAAAGCCTAAGCAAGGCAATAATGCAAGCCGCCACTGAAACCACCCCAAGAAGAGCTAAGAAAAACTATAAGCCCTATTGGAATGATGAGTTGCAGAAAGCGGAAGATGCAGTAACAAATGCTAGGAACATGGCAGAGCGAGAACAATCTATGGAGGCAAACATCGCCCTCAAAGCCGCCACGACGAAATACAAATACACTCTTAACCAAACAGCAAGAGAGAGCTGGAAAAATAAAACGGAAAGCCTCAACCTCGACAAAGAAGGGAACAAGCTATGGAAGCTAGTCAGAGCCATTAACGACGAAACCCCGTCAAACAAACAAATTTCCATCAAGCAGGGCGAAAACTTGCTCACTGGTAAGAAAGCCGCAAACGCTTTTGTCGATCACTATGCCAGAACAAACCACATCGAGGTCCCTGCAGATAAGCATACAGACATTAGTGAAGAGCAAAAGGGGCACGACAACATCAATACGGCACCTGAAGAGCATATGATGGCCAAATTAACAATGAGCGAAATGGAAGAGGCCATGAGAACATTAAAGAAAAGGAAATCTCCCGGAAAAGACGGGATAACAAACGAAATGCTGATGGGGCTGGGCCAAACCTCGAAGAGGAAACTGCTATCGGTCTTGAACCGAAGCTGGAAAAGGGAATTGTACCCCAGGCATGGAAAGACGCAGTTCTTGTACCAGTACCAAAAACAGGAAAGGACAAAACAGATCCAAATGGATACAGGCCTATCAGCCTACTGAGCTGTGTCGGCAAGCTGATGGAACGTATGATAAACACCAGACTGATGTGGCATCTGGAAGAAAAACGAATACTAATTCCACAGCAAGCCGGCTTTAGACAGCACAGATCCACTGAGGACCAGGTCATCCTCATAGCCCAGGAAATAGAAGATGCCTACCAGGCACAGAAACACACAGTAGCGGTGTGGGTGGACCTGGAAAAGTCATTTGACAAAGTCTGGAAAGATGGACTTAGAGTCAAGCTAAGAAGAAGTGATGTTTGTGGGAAAATGTACAAGTGGATCAACCACTACCTCAAAAACAGAACGGCCAGAGTCCAAGTACAAGGGCAGATGAGCAAAAAGGTGACACTCGAGCAGGGAGTACCCCAAGGGGGAGTGCTGTCACCCACACTCTTCATGATGTATATAAACGACATTACAGAGAATATACCAAGAAGAGTCCATAGCTCAATGTTTGCAGACGATCTGGCTATGTGGACCTCTGAAAAGAATCTCACCATAACAAGAAATCGGATGCAGCAGGCCCTAACATCGCTGGAAGAGTGGGCGAACTCATGGCTGATCAAAATAAACGAGGAGAAAACCACATGCACAATATTCTCGCTTTTAATCAAATCCCAAAATACTAAATTAAGTTTAAATGGCAAATTCCTGCAGCCAAACGACAACCAAAACTACCTGGGAGTCACATTTGATCGGCGCATGACATGGAAAAGTCAGATCGAGAGAAACCGAATGAGAGCCAGAGAAAGAATGGCAATCATGAGGAAACTTGCTGGCACAAGCTGGGGAGCAGACGAAAGCATACTAAAGAAACTGTACACTTGAAGAGTGAGACCAGTTCTCGAGTATGGCATTGCGGCATGGACAACAGCAGCAAAGGCGAACTTCGATAAAGTTAGCAAACTTCAAAACCAAGCCATGAGAGTTATAACAGGAGGCATGAAGTCAACGCCAATTGTAGAACTTGAAAAGATTACAAAACTGCAATCCATTACCGGTAGAAGAGACTGCAGAGCCCAGCTGCAGTCAGAGAAACTCCGAAGACTGACTGACCATCCAATGCACCAGAGACTAAACAATTTTGGAAATGGGAAACTAAAGCGGAGAAACTTTGCAGAAATAGCCAAAGCAAAGATGCACGAAGATCCCATAAACGCACTAACAACACCAAAACCCATCACTACTGTACGTAAACCCACCTGGAGGCAGGGTATATTACCAGAGGTGGTAGAAAATATTCCAGGTATTGGAAACAAAAACTGCCAGACTGAAAAAGAAAGGAGAGATACTACCCTAAGCCTTATATCGAAAAACTACCCAAGCATGGACTGGACCCATCCATACACCGACGGTTCTGTAACAAACACTACACAGAACGGAGGGGCAGGAGCATTCCTGAACCTACCAAATGGCAGAAAAATAACACTGTCATTCGCTACTGGTAAGTACACAAGCAATTTCAGAGCGGAGGCAGAGGCACTGAGGGCGGCAGTGGAAGAAATGGTGACACATAAAGAAAATGAAAGCCATACAGTCCTGCTTACTGATGCTCTGGCCGTAGTAACAGCGCTAAAAAGCCAGAAAAACACTGAGCTTAATGACTTAAGAGCAGCACTCTGCCAACTGTGCCAGTAGTCCGCACCAATAAGGGTAGTGGTACAGTGGATCCCATCACACTGCAACATCCAAGGCAACGAGGAGGCAGACAGACTGGCAAAAGAAGATGCAAGACTACCACAAACAGATACTAGTATGACGTACGAAGAGTCAAAACGGCTTATTAAAGCCAGATACATGACCAAATGGGAAACCGAACATACTGGTTACACCAAAAACGATGCCTATTACCAGTTGAACCGAAAAGAGCAGGTCGTTGTCTTCAGACTTCGCACTGGCCACAATAGATTGAGGTACCACCTATTCAACAAATTGAAGATAGGTGGTACCGACGAATGCCCGTGCGGTACTGGTAAAATGACCGCTGAACATCTGCTGCAGAACTGCCCGACATACGAGGATCAGAGAGAGCAGATGTGGCCATCACCAGTGGAACTGCAAGACAAGCTCTATGGCAGTGGCGACAGCCTCAGGATGACCGCCGCTTTTTTCGAAAAAATAATGGTTACTGTCTGACTGCGTACGAAGAAGAAGAAGAAGAAGAAGAAGACATACAGCAGGAGGAATTCGACTGAAATCAAGGAGAGCTTTTCTGCGGACTGTACAGCCCTCAAAACAGAGCTCAGAGAGAAACCGCATAGAAAAGTGGTGCAAAAAGAATGGTGATGGTTGGTAGGAGATCAAAGAAAAATCTGCATCAGGACATGGTTTGCCATAAACTACGTGGAGATCTCTAAACAGGTTAAGAATAGAATTGTCCAGATGTGAATCTAACCTGAAAAAGTGAGGATTTGCAGACAATGAATATTGCGAATCTGGTGACTTCCAGGACCCGGAACACCTGATTATATGTCCCAGAGAGGGATCAAGATGCTGAGCAGCGCATGAGCTGCAGCTGCCAGCGACCCATAGCTAACTGCTAGCGTCAGGGCCAGCAAACCAGAGCTGCCAAGATCCTTATACACCTCCACGCGGTGATCCTGAATAACAGGCTGCAGCAGGGCAGACTGGCTAAAAAGAAGGGATCGAAGAGGGAATGCTAACCCGGTACTCAACAAATGCTTGCTGAAGTCGGATGTGTTGGACCGAAATGTGCAAATATTGCAGTCAAGCAGTAAACTACGACACAACGCATTCTGTTCTCTGGACTACATTCTGCTACTTAAGCCCTTTCAGAGTTTGGTAGCGGAAGATTGAGAACGAACGAAGCCAAGCCAGATGTCAGGATGCAGGAATCCTGTGTAATGATGGACCTGATGGCGACAAAGCGGCAAGAGCACTGACAGTGGCTGGTTCTTCGGTCGAAGACTATTATCGGACACGGAAAGTAAGTAAGCTAAATAAAAACTATCGAAGCCGTGTAGAACTCTTCTGTTACGTAAAGAAAAAAAGTAAAGGTGGGTCATAGGCCATTAACCATAGACCAATAATAATTACCATAGAGGGAATAACAGATACTCCAAAAGGTAACTACCTCCCTAGATAGAACTATAGGAAAGGAAATTTGAGCCTATTTACATCGCAGATTGACAACTCTCTATTGAAAATCAAAAACGGGCTTAAAAGCCTGAACTCTAAACTTTAAACCTTCAATAGGTACGTCCTTGACCTTGCCAAGAAGAGTATCCCAAGAGGCTGCAAAAAGGACTACCAATCCTTCTGGACCCAAAAACTAGACGAGCTGCAAGGCGACATTAGTGTGTGCAGAGAAATCATGGACACGAACCCAACAGATGAAAATACAATTATGCACAACAAAGAAAAGGCAGTCTTCATAAAACAGAAGAAGAAGAGTATGAGAGAAAGCTGGCACAAACTAACCAGCTCTTTAGACCTGGAGAAGATACTACAAGACTGTGGAATCTCACCTAAACGGTGACAAGACAGAGAGATCGAAAAACCATGCTACATACAACCGTAGGCCATGTGACGGGCAAGGCGGCAGCAGGCCAGAAATTATCAGTCAGAAAGTTTCAAGAGATAGAGTTACAGAAGTAAGAACACAGATCAGAGTTCTCTAAAAAAGACCGTGGCACAGGCACTCAAACAGAGTGCATGACAGTGGAGTTCTCCCTACAGGAGCTAGAAGACACTCCAACAGAGTACATGACAGTGAAGTTCTCCCTACAGCAGCTAGAAGCCACTCCAACAGAGTACATGAAAGTGGAGTTCTCCCTACAGGAGCTAGAAGACACTCCAACAGAGTACATGACAGTGGAGTTCTCCTTACAGGAGCTAGAAGACACTCCAACAGAGTACATGACAGTGGAGCTCTCCCTACAGCAGCTAGAAGACACTCCAACAGAGTACATGAAAGTGGAGTTCTCCCTACAGGAGCTAGAAGCCACTCCAACAGAGTACATGGCAGTGGAGTTCTCCCTACAGGAGCTAGAAGACACGCCAACAAAGTGCCTGTCAGTGGAGTTATCCCTACAGGAGCTATAAGTCACAGAGTACATGACAGTAGAGTACTCTCGACATGAGCTAGAAGACACTCCAACAGAGTACATGACAGTGGAGTTATCCATACAGGAGCTAGAAGATGAAACTAAGAAACTTAAGGAGAGAAAAGCACCAGGGGCAGATGGTATTGCAAATGAATTTGTTAAAACAGGTTGGCCCCATAAGGAAGAGGTTTCTCCTTGGAATATTTAACAAAAGCTGTCATGATGCTACTGTTCTGGCACTCTAGAAGAATGCCTACATTTAGCCTATTCCTAAACCAGGAAAAGACAAACATGATCCTAAAAACTACAGACTACTCAGTATCCTCAGATGTGTGGGGAAACTGATGGAACGACTGATCAATAACAGACTGACCTGGTATCTTGATGATGGAAAGACTGATAAATAAAAGACTGACCTGGTATCTTGAGACCAACTCGCTACTCGCCTCAACTCAAACAGGATACAGACAGCACAGAGGACCAGAGGACCTATTAATATACCTAACACAGGACATAGAAAATACTTTTCAAGAGAAAACAAAAAGTGCTAGCCATCTTCTTTGATCTCTCCCGTGCCTTCGACACTGTCTGGGGAGAAGGCCTGAAGTTGAAAAGCCTCCAAGCAGGAGTTACCAACAATATGTTCTCCAGGATTAAAAGTTACCTCTTCCAAAGATCTGCCAGGGTTAAATTGGACAACTATACCCGCAGGTCAGTCAGGCTGAGAGAGGGAGTGCCACAGAGAAGTGAAATAGCGCCTACTCTCTTCTGATATATATAAAGACTTCACTAAATGCTGCCATCAACATGAATCACAGGGTTACACGCAGGTGCCTTTGTTATATGGATATCCACAGAACACCCCCACCCCCCCCCCCCAATAGCCTCATAGCTGCTCCAAAAGACAGAAGAGAAGAACTGGACAAAAGAGTGGGTACTGAAAATAAACCACACAAAAACCTCCACCACTCTTTTTTCACTCTCCCCCCAAATAAAAATAATTATAATAAAGATAGGAAGCCAACAAATACCCCAGCTGGACCAACAAATACCCCAGCTGGACACACCCACATTCCTTGGAGTCACATTTGACTCGAGACGTACCTGGAAGTAAAATATAGAGAAATTGCAGTGGGCCTTGTAAGATAATGTGCGGTCCATTACAATGCCTAAATACTTGAGTGTATCGCGATGTTCAAGTACCTGTCCGCGCAATTTACTGTCAAGTTGTCGTCTTGCGTCTATGTTCTTTAAGTGGATAGCACATACCTGTGTTTTACTCGGATTGACTTTAATGTGGTTTTCCCTCATAATATTCGCCATTTTTATTTTACACAGCCCCGATAGTTTTTGTTTAGCGTGAGTTACATAACAGAAGAGTTTTACACAGCCACATAGTTTTTATTTAGCTTTAGTTACATAACTGAAGAGTTTTAGACGGCCTGGATAGTTTTTATTTATCTTCAGATACATAACATAAGAGTTTTACACATCACAGATAGCTAACGAAAAATATTCAAGCAAGTCTACGCTCGTGCAATCAGTCCAATCATGGAATATGCCTCTAGCACGTGGTCAACAGCAGCCAAAACAAACACAGGAGAACTAGGCCGAGTTCAAAATATGAGTCTCAGAATTACCCTTGAGGCATTGAAAAGCACTCCAATTACAGAGCTGGGAAAAACAGCCAATACTGAGCCCTTTGAATTAAGGAGAAAATACAAATCCCTTACTCAGTTTGAAAAACTAAAGAGGCTACATGATCATCCTCTGCACCAGAAGTTCCAAGAGAGAACAAAATACAGACTACTAAGGAAAAACCCCAACCATCTGGCCAGAGAAATCCACAGAAAACACGCGAACATCCTTGAAGCAGAAATCAAAAAGATGGAAGCACTCATTCCAGAACCGTGGACATGGAACCAGGACCGGTCCAAAATAATCTTGGAGGTTCCAGGGTTGACGAAGAAAAGTGAGCAGTCGGAAAAAGACCAAAAAATCCAGGTTTTTCATGAGCTCAAGAGACAGAACCCTAGCAACTCTTGGACACGCGTATACACAGATGGATCTGCCTCGGTGAGCGATAAAAGGGAAGGCAGTGGAATCTACATTCAACACTTCAATGGCGACATAGAAAATCACTTCATACCAGCAGGAGAGACCTGTACCAATTTCAGAGCCGAAGCAAGAGCTGTTCATATAGCAACTCAGATTCTTATTGGCCAAAACATAAATACAAGGAAAACGGTCATTCTAAAAAACTCCATGAGTGTACTCTAAGCTATCTCAAGCCATAAACAAGATTTTCCCGTGAAATAGAATACTTCTTCTTCTTCTTTTTCGTACGCTGTCAGACGTCAACCTGTATTTTTTTCGAAAAAAGCAGCGGTCATCCTGAGGCTGTCGACACTGCCATAGAGCTTGTCATGTTTTGCCACTGGTGATGGCCACATCTGCTTTCTCTGATCCTCGTATGTATGTCCCGGTACCACACGAGCATTCGTCAGTGCCACCTATCTTCAATTTATTGAATAGGTGGTACCTCAGTCTACTGTGGCCTGTGCGAAGTCTGAAGACCACGACCTGCTCTCTTCTGTTCAACTGGTAATAGGCATCTTTTTTTGTGTAGCCAGTATGTTCGGTTTCACATTTGGTCATGTATCTAGCTCTAATAAGCCTTTTTGACTCTTATTAGCCACACTAGGGTCTGGTTGTGGTAGTCTTGCACCTTCTTTTGCCAGTCTATCTGTCTCCTCGTTGCCTTGGATATTACAGTGGGATGGAATCCACTGTACCACTACTCTTTTTGGTGCGGACTGCTGGCATAGTTGACAGAGAACTGCTCTTAAATCATTAAGTTCAGTATTTTTCTGGCTTTTTAGTGCTGTGACTACGGCCAGGGCATCTATACACAGGTCTATATGTCTTTCATTCCTTTTCCCTGTCACCATTTCTTCTACTGCAGCCCTAAGTGCCTCTGCCTCCGCTCTGAAATTGCTTAAGTATTTTCCAGTTGTCACTAATAGTGTTATTTTTCTACCATTTGGTAGGCTCAGGAATATCCCTGCCCCTCCGTTTTGTGTTGTATTTGTTACAGAACCGTCGGTGTATGCATGGGTCCAGTCCATGTTTGGGTAGTTTTTCGTTATGTACCTCAGGGTTATGTCTCTTCTTTCTTTTTCAGTCTGGCTGTACTTGTTTCCAATACCTGGTATATTTTCTACCACGTCTGGATATATATGCTGCCTCCAGGTAGGTTTGCGTACAGTAGGGATGAGCTTTGGTGTTGTTAATGCGTTCGTAGGGTCTTCGCTCATCTTTGCTTTGGTTATTTCTGCAAAGTTTCTCCGCTTTAGTTTCCCATTTCCAAAACTATTTAGTCTCTGATGCATTGGATGGTCTGTCAGTCTTCTGAGTTTCTCTGCTTACTGCTGGGCTCTGCAGTCTCTTCTGTCGGTCATGGATTGCAGATTTGCAATCGTTTCAAGTTCTACAATTGGTGTTGACTTCATGCCTCCTGTAATAACTCTCATGGCTTGGTTTTGAAGTTTGCTAATTTTGTCAAAGTTCGCCTTTGCTGCTGTTGTCTATGCCGCAATGCCATACTCGAGAACTGGTCTCATTCTTCCAGTGTACAGTTTCTTTAGTATACTTTCGTCTGCTCCCCAGCTTCTGTGAACAAGTTTCCTCATGATTGCCATTCTTTCTCTGGCTCTCATTCGGTTTCTCTCGATCTGACTTTTCCATGTCATGCGCCGATCAAATGTGACTCCCAGGTAGTTTTGGTTGTCGTTTGGCCGCAGGTATTTGCCGTTAAGACTTATTTTGGTGTTTTGGGGTTTGTTTGAAAGCGAGAATATCGTACATATTGTTTTTTCCTCATTTATTTTGACCAGCCATGAGTTCGCCCACTCCTCCAACGATGTTAGGGCCTGCTGTATCCGATTACTTGCTATGGTGAGATTCTTTTCAGAGGTCCACATAGCCAGATCGTCTGCAAACATAGAGCTGTGAACTTTTCTTGGTATATTCTCTGTGATGTTATTTATATACATCAGGAAGAGTGTGGGTGACAGTACTCCCCCTTGTGGTACTCCCTGCTCAAGTGTCACCTTTTTGCTCATCTGCCCTTGTACTTGAACTCTGGATGTTCTGTTTTTGAGGTAGTACATTTTTTCACAAACTTCACTTCTTCGTAGCGTGACTATGTCCCTCTTTCCAGACCTTGTCAAATGCCTTTTCTAGATCCACCCAAACCGCTACTGTGTGTTTCTTTTCCTGGTAAGCATCCTCTTTTTTTTTTTTTAGCTATGAGAGTGATCTGATTATCAGTGGATCTGTGCTGTCTAAATCCTGCTTGCTGTGGAATTAGTATGTGTTTTTTCTCCAGATGCCACATCAGTCTGGTGTTTATCATACGTTCCATCAGTTTTCCTACACAGCTCAGTAGGCTGATATGCTTGTATCCATTTGGATCTATCTTTTTGTTTCTTTGGTACGAGTATAAGTACAGCGTCTTTCCATGCCTGCGGTACAATTCCCCCTTTCCAGCTTTGGTTCAGGACTGATTGTAACTTTCTCTTTGCTGTTTGGCCCAACCCCATCAGCATTTCGTTTGTTACGCCATCTTTTCCGGGCGATTTCTTTTTCTTTAAAGTTCTCATGGCCTCTTCTATTTCATTCATTGTTAGTTTTGCCATTATGTGCTACTCTGGTGCAATATTGATGTTGTCGTGCTTCTTTTGTTCTTCATTAATGTATGTATGCCTATTTGTAGGAACTTCAATGTGGTTTGCTCTGGCATAATGTTCTATAAAGGCGTTTGCTGCTTTTTTTCCAGTTAACATGTTGTCGCCCTGCTTGATTATAATTTGTTTGTTTGATGGAGGTTCGTCATTCATGGCTCTGACTAACTTCCATAGTTTGTTCCCTTCTTTATCTAAATTGAAGCTTTCTGTTTTGTTTTCCCAACTTTCTCTTGTTATTTGGTTTAGAGTGTACTTGTATTTCGCCGTGATGGCTTTGAGGGCAATATTTGCCTCCATAGATTGTTCTCTCTCTGCCATGTTCCTAGCATTTGAGACTTCGTCTTCCGCTTTCTGCAATTCATCATTCCAATAAGGCTTGTAATTTTTCCTTAACCCTCTTGGGATGGTTTCAGTGGCTGTTTGCATTGAAATAGAATACAACATGGGATTGCTGTCTAAAAAACAGAGTTTTTCCTACAATGGATTCCGGCCCACTGTGGGATCCCTGTAAATGAGAAAGCAGATGAGCACAGAAAAGCCGGAAGTAGCGGCAAGCAGATTCCCCATCCACAGAGCTATAAAGAAGCAAAGACACTCATCAAACGATCTACGAGGACAGAATGGAGAGAACAGCACAAAGTATAGAAACCAGAAAATGACAGCATAGACAAACTTGGCAGAGATGGGCAGACAAAGATCTTCAGACTCAGAACGGGACATTGTAGACTGACCTGGAAGAGCGATTAATACTCGGAAAGCTTTGGGGGAACGACGAAGACCTAAAACTCACAGTCTCCTTCGTAAACCTCGTCGGACTTAAAGCATAGTATCAGTTGATAGAGGGGAACAGACAAGTCATGAAACTCACAGTCTCCTTCGTGAACCTCATCGGACTTGAAGTATCAGTTGATAGAGGGGAACAGCCAAGTCATGAAACTCACAGTCTCCTTCGTGAACCTCGTCGGACTTGAAGAATCAGTTGATAGAGGGGAACAGCCAAGTCATGAAACTCAGTCTCCTTCTTGAACCTCGTCGGACTTAAAGTATCAGTTGATAGAGGGGAACAGCCAAGTCATGAAACTCACAGTCTCCTTCGTGAACCTCGTCGGACTTGAAGTATCAGTTGATAGAGGGGAACAGCCAAGTCATGAAACTCACAGTCTCCTTCGTGAACCCCGTTTATCTTGAAGTATAGTATCAGTTGATAGAAAGGAAACAGCCAAGTCATGAAACGCACAGTCTTTTTCGTGAACCTCGTCGGACTTGAAATATCAGTTGATAGAGGGGAACAGCAAAGTCATGAAACGCACAGTCTCCTTCGTGAACCTCGTCGGACTTGAAGTATCAGTTGATAGAGGGGAACACCAAAGTCATGAAACTCACAGTCTCCTTCGCGAACCTCGTCGGACTTGAAGTATAGTATCAGTTGATAGAGGGGAAACAGCCAAGTCATGAAACGCACAGTCTCCTTCGTGAACCTCGTCGGACTTGAAGTATCAGTTGATAGAGGAGAACAGCCAAGTCATGAAACTCACAGTGTCCTTCGTGAACCTCCTCGAACTTAAAGTATCAGTTGATAGAGGGGAACAGCCAAGTCATGAAACTCACAGTCTCCTTCGTGAACCTCGTCGGACTTGAAGTATTAGTTGATAGAGGGGAACAGCCAATTCATGAAACTCTGTCTCGTTCGTGAACCTCGTTGGACTTGAAGTATAGTATCAGTTGATAGAAGGGAACAGCCAAGTCATGAAACTCACAGTCTCCTTCGTGAACCTCGTCGGACTTGAAGTATCAGTTGATAGAGGGGAACAGCCAAGTCATGAAACTCACAGTCTCCTTCGTGAACCTCGTCGGCCTTGAAGTATCAGTTGATAGAGGGGAACAGCCAAGTCATGAAACTCACAGTCTCCTTCGTGAACCTCTTCGGACTTGAAGTATCAGTTAATAGAGGGGAACAGCCAAGTCATGAAACTCACAGTCTCCTTCGTGAACCTCGTCGGACTTGAAGTATAGTATCAGTTGATAGAGGGGAAAAAGCCAAGTCATGAAACGCACAGTCTCCTTCGTGAACCTCGTCGGACTTGAAGTATTAGTTGATAGAGGGGAAAAGCCAAGTCATGAAACTCTGTCTCGTTCGTGAACCTCGTTGGATTTGAAGTATAGTATCAGTTGATAGAGGGGAACAGCCAAGTCATGAAACTCACAGTCTCCTTCTTGAACCTCGTCGGACTTGAAGTATACTATCAGTTGATAGGGGGAACAGCCACGTCGTGAAATTAACAGTCTCCTTCGTGAACCTCGTCGGACTTGAAGTATCAGTTGATAGAGGGGAACAGCAAAGTCATGAAACTCACAGTCTCCTTCGTGAACCTCGTCGGACTTCAATTATCATTTGATAGAGGGGAACAGCCATGTCATGAAACTCACAGTCTCCTTTGTGAACCTCGTTGGACTTGAAGTATCAGTTAATAGAGGGGAACAGCCAAGTCATGAAACTCACAGTCATCTTCGTGAACCTCTTCGGACTTGAAGTATAGTATCAATTGATAGAGGGGAACAGCCAAGTCATGAAACTCAGTCTCCTTCTTGAACCTCGTCGGATTTGACGTATCAGTTGATAGAGGGGAACACCCAAATCATGAAACTCACAGTCTCCTTCGTGAACCTCGTCGGACTTTAAGTATCAGTTGATAGAGGGGAACAGCCAAGTCCTGAAACTCACAGTCTCCTTCGTGAACCTCGTCGGATTTGAAGTATCAGTTTATAGAGGGGAACAGCCAAGTCATGAAAATCACAGTCTCCTTCGTGAACCTCGTTGGACTTGACGTATAGTATCAGTTGATAGAGGGGAACAGCCAAGTCATGAAACTCACAGTCTCCTTAGTGAACCTCGTCGGACTTGCAGTATCAGTTGAAAGAGGGGAACAGCAAAGTAATGAAACTCACAGTCTTCTTCGTGAACCTGGTCGGACTTGAAGTATCAGTTGATAGAGGGGAACAGCCAAGTCATGAAACTCAGTCTCCTTCGTGAACCTCGTTGGACTTGAAGTATAGTATCAGTATATAGAGGGGAACAGCCAAGTCATGAAACTCACACTCTTTCGTGAACCTCGTTGGACTTGAAGTATCAGTTTATAGAGGGGAACAGCCAAGTCATGAAACTCACAGTCTCCTTCGTGAACCTCGTCGGACTTGAAGTATCAGTTGATAAAGGGGAATAACCAAGTCATGAAACTCACAGTCTCCTCCGTGAAACTCGTCGGACTTGAAGTATCAGTTGATAGAGGGGAACAGCCAAGTCATGAAACTCACAGTCTCCTTCGTGAACCTCGTCGGACTTGACGTATCAGTTGATAGAGGGGAACAGCCAAGTCATGAAACTCACAGTCTCCTTCTTGAACCTCGTCGGACTTGATGTATCAGTTGATAGAGGGGAACAGCCAAGTTATGAAACTCACAGTCTCCTTCTTGAACCTCGTCGGACTTGATGTATCAGTTGATAGAGGGGAACAGCCAAGTCATGAAACTCACAGTCTCCTTCTTGAACCTCGTCGGACTTGAAGTATCAGTTGATAGAGGGGAACAGCCAAGTCATGAAACTCACAGTCTCCTTCGTGAATTTCGTCGGACTTGATGTATCAGTTGATAGAGGGGAACAGCCAAGTCATGAAACTCACAGTCTCCTTCGTGAACCTCGTCGGACTTAATGTATCAGTTGATAGAGGGGAACAGCCAAGTCATGAAACTCACAGTCTCCTTCGTGAACCTCGTCGGACTTAATGTATCAGTTGATAGAAGGGAACAGCCAAGTCATGAAACTCACAGTCTCCTTCGTGAACCTCGTCGGACTTGATGTATCAGTTGATAGAGGGGAACAGCCAAGTCATGAAACTCACAGTCTCCTTCGTGAACCTCGTCGGACTTAATGTATCAGTTGATAGAGGGGAACAGCCAAGTCATGAAACTCACAGTCTCCTTCGTGAACCTCGTCGGACTTAATGTATCAGTTGATAGAGGGGAACAGCCAAGTCATGAAACTCACAGTCTCCTTCGTGAACCTCGTCGGACTTGATGTATCAGTTGATAGAGGGGAACAGCCAAGTCATGAAACTCACAGTCTCCTTCGTGAACATCGTCGGACTTGAAGTATCAGTTGATAGAGGGGAACAGCCAAGTCTTGAAACTCACAGTCTCCTTCGTGAACCTCGTCGGACTTGATGTATCAGGGGATCGATGAAGAAAGAGAAGAAGAAGAATTGTGACAGCTGGTGTACAATCGCATTTGCTTTTTGACATCTGATCTCAATCTCTCTATCTAAAACTCTATCTAAAACTCTATCTAAACCTCTATCTAAACCTCTTTCCTGTGTGAAAACCACTACCCAAGTACTTGAACTCCTGCACTTGTTTGATCTTAGTCCCGTTTATGATGTTCATGTTTTCAAGCGATCTGCTCATCTGCATATTTTCTGTTTTGGATGTGTTAATTCTCATACTGTATCTTTCACATACATAGTTGAGCACAGTCAGATGTTGTTGCAGATCATCTTCACTCTCGTAAAGTAGACATTGATCATCTGCAAAAAGGAGTTCATTTAACTGATCAGCATCTGTCCATTCTTCTTCTGCATTTCTTGACGACTGCTCTTATTTGGCTTCCTGCGTTATTCTGTCCATATTTGTGTTGTAAAGTAGGGGCGACAACACACACCCTTATCACACCCCGGTTGTTATCTACATTGTTTCGGTCAGACCATCTGTTGCTTTTAATATCCTTTGGCACCCTTGGTACTGTGCTCTAATATTCTCTAATAGCTGCCCCTGTACTCCGTAGTCGCCTAGGATGGCCCATAGTTTATTTCTGTCTACTCTATCGAAAGCCTTTTTTTTTATCTATGAATGCCACGTTAAGTTTCCAATCGTATTCAATGTTTGTCACGCTTATTTGTCTCTGGATGAATAGAGCGTCTGTGCAACTCCTATCTCGTCGGAAACCAAATTGAGACTCACTCAGCTGTGATTCTAGGATAGATCAAATTCTCTGCTCCACGATTTTTGCGTACAGTTTTCCTGAGTGACTTAGAAGCGATGTTCCCCGGTAGGTATGGCAATCTTTTTTGTTGATTTTGTTTTTGTACTGATAGCTTTTTGACAGTCTTCAAGGACACTACTTTGCTCCCAAGCTGCTGAGAATATTCTATGAAACCATTTGACTCCCGTGTATCCACAAGCTGTAATGTTCTCGCAGATTATTTCGTCTGCACCTACAACTTTACAATGTGGACTTTTTTAAGGACTTCCTGGATATCCTGGATTAATATTTTAGGCTCTGTTTTCCTGTGTTTAAACTCGTATGAGTGGAGTGCCTCCGCACATCATTTGGGTTTTGGAGTTCTAGGATATTCTTTCTCCATTGTGCCTTTCTTTTTTCTGGATCGAAATTCGGCGTCCCGTGTTTATCGTCTATAGTTGTGGTGGGATTAAAGCTGTCGTCTCTAACTCTCATTGCCCTGACACTTTTAAAGAAATCTCTTTGACACTTGCGACACATGAGCGCTAATTGTTCGCCGTATTTATTCCATGCGTCTGCTTTGGAGTTCTTGATAACAGTTTTCGAATGCGTTCTTGCGAGTCTGTAGATCGTGAAATCTTCTTTTGACTTCTGTTTCAACCACTTCTTGTATAATTTTGTCTTAGCCTGTATTGCTTCTTGTACCTGTTGATTCCACAACGCTGTTCTTTTCTATTGGAATTGTCGAAGTTTCTTTCTGTGGCTTTTTGCTTTCACTGTGTTCATCAGTGCTGATTTGAACCACTGCCACTCATTCTTTACATTGCCAGTTGTTACATGCGTGGCCTCGTATATGTCTTTGATTTCACGCTGTATATCTATGCTGATGTCTTCCTTATCAAGTGTTGCCATATTTGTGACGTTTATCTGTCTTTGCAACTTCTTTTCGTTTTGAAAAGTAAGTATGTGAGTTAGTTCAACAGGACAATAATCGGTGTCCATAATGATGTTGAGAAACACTCCTGAGTCTGTAATGTCTGGTCTTTGTTTCCCCTCTGACTCGTATGTCTATTTGGGATGAAATTCCAGTATCATTCCACCGATACCATGTTTGTATATGGCTTTTCTGGTGTTGGAAGAAAGTGTTTGTTATGATCAGCCCCTGTTCAAGACAGATTTATCAGCTCTTCTCCGTTGCTATTCCGTGTTGGTGTGCAATCCACTAAACGCACCAAGCCATGTCTCCTGTGTCGATGTTTCCCAACTTGACCAATCGCCCATCACTATCAACTCGTTCTTCTCATTCACCCTATTTAAGGCATGGGGCAGTTTCTCGAAGAACTCCCTTTTATCTTCCTCACTGTAGCTGTCATTACCCGGAGCATACACTTGGATGATATTTGTTGTTTTCGTCCATTCTGTATATTGTAGCCGTACAATTATGCCGGATACATACTCTATATCTGTGATGAGTTTTGCCCTCTCCAGGTGTATTATAAAACCCACACCATGCTTTGGTCTTTCACGGAGTCCTACTCCGCCTCATATAAGGACATAGCTGCCATGTACTTCACTGCTATTTTGACCCTATTTCCTTACACCTGACAATCCCATTAGTTCTATCCTTGCCTTTTTCTTGAATGTGACTATTTCTATTGTCTCGTGGCCTAAACCAGTAACATCTAGTGTCGCCGTTGTGGTATACATCTTCTTTCCGTGACGCCTACACTGGCCAGCCCTTTACCTTGCTATGTACGTACAACTCCTTGACGCCTACACTGGCCCGCCATTTTCTCTGGTTGTGTACACATAACTCCTTGACGCCTACACTGGCCCGCCATTTACTCTGGTTGTGTACACACAACTCCTTGACGCCTACACTGGCCCGCCATTTACTCTGGTTGTGTACGCCCAGCTCCTTGACGTCTACACTGGCCCGCCATTTACTATGGTTGTGTACGCCCAGCTCATTTGACGCCCACACTGGCCCGCCAACGCACAACTCCTTTGTTTTGACTGAAAACTATTCAGCTACGTCATGCACCGCCGGTTCGCAAGACCAGTCGCAAAGGTACGATTTCAGATTAGTTACACTCGAAAGCCGCGTATCGCAGTCGTTAGCGAGCTGGCTTCGCATCTGAGTGGTCCTAGATTCATTCCCCAGTTGAGGTTGAAATGTATTTTTTCAGACAGCAACAGCTCCCGAGTCGACCCAGCCTTAAATGGGTACCGGTTCAGTCCGGGAAGTAAAAGCGGCGAGGGATAATAGAAGACTACGGCCCTCATATTCCCGAGCCTTTGAAATATGAGTTCGCTAACACCTCACACTCCTACGGCAGTAATGGTTACTTTACTTTACTTTACTTTTTTTTACACTCGAGAATGTAGTTTGAAAAACTTCCGTGCAGTATCGTTATCAAACTTGTCGTAGGCCAGACCACATCGTGCAAAATTTGTATGAACCACAACTACATTTCTGCCGTTATTTAGCCATAATTTTCACAAAGAGCACACGATCTTGGCCCAGTCATTGAAGGACGTACTGCTATATTGACAACCGGAAACAACTCTCATGTGCGACCTGAAAAAGGCGTTAGGTAACGGGTTGCAGTAGCTTTCCTAAACAGCCCAAGCGCGCTGATGAAGTTGATTCAGGCTCTTCAAGGCTGTTGTGCTATGAGTGGTTCCATCTACGTGCTGCTCACTACTTTCGGGATCACGTCGGTCCCTCACTTCTTTAGCTAGATTGAAACAGCTTGTTTCCGTGTATTTTCTTTCAATAGCAAGTTCACATGTCTCATGTAATGACCAAGCCAAGACAATCTACTTTTTGTGTATACTCGTCATCAGATTCCTTGCGTAACCCTACAACTTTAAGTACTTGCTTTTTTGTCAAGTTCACTCTTTGCATCCTGCAATAGCATCACATCTCAAAAGCTTCAAATCTCCATGTTTCTGAGCCATACAATGCTATGGGCTAGATATATACAGTCATTATTCTTCTTCGAAGTTCAATATCGATGTTAGTTGTTAGAAGTTTTTGTTTTCCTCGGAATGCCTTGTTTGCTAACGTGATCCTAGTTATAATTTCAACCTCACTTTGGGTATCCTCCGTAATTATTTGTCCCAAATATTAAAACCTTTGCACTTGTTCTATGATCTTTCCATCGATGCTGATATTTAATCTATTTATTACGTTTTTTGTTTTACTTGCATTTATCCTACAACAAATGCATTGGATGTGTCGTTGATCCTTCGAATAGTTTTTGTAATTATTTCTCTGTTTCTCCTATGATGACTTGATCATCCTCAAGCTTGATGGTATTTATTCGTTTTCCGTTTACCTTGAACTTCTATGTTGCAATCTCTGCTGCCTTCCTTCGTCATCACCTCCAAAAAAACAGATTAAATAGGCTTGGAGATAATAGACATCCCTGTCTCAGCCCGTTCTTGATTGCGACTGAGTTTGTTATTCCCTCCCTGAGTGCTAAATTCGCTGTTTAGTTCATATACAAGTTAAGTATTGGTTAAATTAGTGTTCTTTTTACGCTAAGCTGTTCTAAAATATGTACAATTTAGTTTAACGTCACTGTTTAAAAATTCCTGTTCATTGTCAATATAGCAGATAAAGAAAGCTCTTCTCTGTTCTACCATTTTCTCTACAATATAGCAGATAAAGAAAGCTCTTCTCTGTTCTACCATTTTCTCTACAATATAGCAGATAAAGAAAGCTCTTCTCTGTTCTACCATTTTCTCTACAATATAGCAGATAAAGAAAGCTCTTCTCTGTTCTACCATTTTCTCTACAATATAGCAGATAAAGAAAGCTCTTCTCTGTTCTACCATTTTCTCTACAATATAGCAGATAAAGAAAGCTCTTCTCTGTTCTACCATTTTCTCTACAATATAGCAGATAAAGAAAGCTCTTCTCTGTTCTACCATTTTCTCTACAATATAGCAGATAAAGAAAGCTCTTCTCTGTTCTACCATTTTCTCTACAATATAGCAGATAAAGAAAGCTCTTCTCTGTTCTACCATTTTCTCTACAATATAGCAGATAAAGAAAGCTCTTCTCTGTTCTACCATTTTCTCTACAATATAGCAGATAAAGAAAGCTCTTCTCTGTTCTACCATTTTCTCTACAATATAGCAGATAAAGAAAGCTCTTCTCTGTTCTACCATTTTCTCTACAATATAGCAGATAAAGAAAGCTCTTCTCTGTTCTACCATTTTCTCTACAAGAAACGTTAATGTCCCAACGGCGTCTCTAGGACCACAATAATTTCCAAATCCAAATACGTTTTTAACTTAGCACCTACTATATTTTGTTATCAACTTCTTTTAATTAATTTCAACACAATTTTCGAAGCATGTGGGGTTGTGATTATCGAACTTAATTGATTGCTATCAATAGGATTCGACGTTTTAGTTCATAAATGCAAGTAATGCAATGTTGATTTACCTGTATGTAAAACATACCACACAATTTATATATATGACATCATTAGGTGCCCTGTCGGTTGGAGTTGACTATAATGGACCTCCATCCGCTTCTTTCACACGTGTCGTTTACCAACTCGTTAATTGTAACCCGTGCCATTCCCTCCAGCTGTCAAACATCTCTCTCTCTCTCTCTCTCTCTCTCTCTCTCTCTCTCTCTCTCTGCCTTGCTATGTCTCTCTTTAAAGGTACCAATCCGGTTGTTACAACGCGTTCCAAGCCGCCTCTTCTCATAACATGCCCGAAAAAGGACGACTGCATTTTTCTGTTCTTTGCAATGAATTGTCTTAGTGTTTGTGCCTCTTCGAATACTGTTTTTTTTTAGGTTTCTTTTTTGCCTTCGCCTTATTTCTCCAATCCCCAAAGGTGGTGTGCGTTGCACTGTGGTTTTTTATTTTGCGCCTGTCGGCCCATTGGATCTTACTTCAGCATGCATGTTATTGTAAGAGTCTGCTTCCAGCAATTTTTATGGGTTTGATTCCCGGGGTAACGGACGGTTCTGTGATAGAGATTGAACCCAGCACCTTCGGGTTGTGAGCCGTACTCCTTAACCACTAGCCCACGTCGTCCCTCGAATACTATATCATTAGTCACCTTTGCAGTCCATGAGATCTGCTGAATTCTTCTGTAAGACCACATCTATGTTGTTGTTCCAACACCTTTGACAAGTATGTCCCAGTTACATATCCAAGGTATTCATGTCACGCTTGCAAATATCTTTGTAGCGGGGGAAGGGTCTACCTTTGTTACGCTTGCCCGTGGTCAGCTTTCCGTATAGGACACTCTTCGAAATTCGCCCGTCCTCCATTCTGTACACATGGCCAAGCCACCGTAAGCGACATTGCCGGAGGATAGCAACTAAACTGGAAATCGTTGCACGGTCCAACACTTCGTTGTTTGTCACTGTTTTATATATGTTATTTACAATTATATATGGATAAACAAGGTCTTAGGTCTTAGGAATTAGTCGTCCTGGGCTTCTACGTGAATGGATGTCCCAGTGCAGGTCACAGTTTTAGCATGAGCTGGTTGAGGATTTCCTGCTTTGCTGGCTAGGCTCGAGCAGCGTATTACTCTGCTGTATTGTGACAAATGCCCCAGCGGGGTGACGGGGGTGGGGGGGGGGGGGTGGGGGGTAACCGATGTGAGAGTCCATCTTAATAGGCTCAAGCACTAGAGCAAAGTAGTGGACTCGCAGCCTGTTAGGCGCCAGCTATGCTTCTCCCAACAAACCACCTAATCATAACCGGTATTATGCCATGTCACACAGTTAGTCGCCTCTTACGACATGCTCTCTGTGGGACAGTCATGCTATACTTGTCTATGCCATACACAACGACACCGGCAGACCACTCGTGAATATGGATATATACAAATTCTCATAATTGGGTCCCCCAGAAGAACAGAAGGAATGAAAAATAACGGCTGCATGTTCCTGCAGTCACGACACATTGTACTAACAACGTTTTGAATGTTATCTCTGAAAAACAAAACAAAAACTAAGCCTGCAGAGTTTCGAATCAATGTCTGCTTGGTCAAAACACAGCTTAGTCACATAATCTTCATTTAGGGGAAACAGGTGAGATATGTCAGCTGCATGTTCTCCATTAGTGTGGCAACGGCTCACCCAGACCCTATGCATGAAGGGGGCAACATTCAGCCACATTAGTTAGAAAGCCACTATGTACAAGCAGGAGAGACATGTACCAGTTTCAGATCTGAAGAGGCAGCAGTGCATACATCCTCAGATACCTGTCAGCCAAGGCACAGCTGCGAGGAAGGCGGTCATTCTAACGGACTCTAGGAGCGTTCTTTTAGCCATCTCGGGCCCCAGACGAGATGGACTCTCACACGATATCAAATATAACATCCGCTTGCTTTCCCATGGGACAGATCTGGCCCTGTCGTGGATTCCCGCACGCTTTGGCAGCATTGGAGGCGAGAGCTCGGGTGAGCTGGCAGGCCAGAGAAGGCGGCAGCAGACTCGACATCCATAGCTATAGTAACACAGGGGCACTCAACGGGTGATACGTATGGTCAGATTGGTGAGACCAGCCCGTTGAAAGCAAAGCCAGATAATGCCAGCATTGATATTTAATTCATTAGTTAGTTAGTGTATTAGTAAGTCGGATGATTAGTTAGTTAGTTGATTAGTTAGTTATTAAGTTAGTTAGTTGGCTAGTTAGTTAGTTCACTAGCTAGTTACTTGATAAGTTAGTTAGTTGATTAATTCATTAGTTAGCTGATTAGTTAGTAAGTTAGTTGATAAATTAGTTAGTTAATTGATTAGTTAGTTAGTTAGTTGATTAGTTAGCTAGTTAGTTAATTAGTTAGTTAGTTGATTAGTTAATTAGTTAGTTACAGTTAGTTGATTAGTTAGTTACCTTTAGTTGATTAGTTATATGATTAATTAATTAATTAGTTAGATAATTCGTTTGTTGCCTATCGTAAGCGATGATGATGGTTGTGTTTTGATGATATAACTTACGCTGTTCTTGCATTAGATTGAGAAAGAAACTGCACTGGTCACGGACATCATTTTCTGGTCCCGAGCTGCCGTGGACCAGTGGCAAGTCATACGTCAAGACAATTGGAGGAAGCTCAGGATTCAGGCATTCTGATCCCACATCCTGTGAGATCAAGGATAACTTGACAACTTTGTGGCTGACCTCTCGACCACAGTGACCGCTAGAAGACTGCAGAGTCTATAGACAGCCAGTTTAACATTCCAGTTGTTTAGTTTCGTTCTAAAGTGACAAGCGGACGTTTGGGATGTCCATGCCCCCCGAACACAAACAAAGACAGTAAAGACAAACATGGCAGAGATCGACAGACAAGGATCGTCAGACTCACTCCAGGAGGTTGCAGACTCGGGGCCTACCTCCACAGAGTGGGACTTGGAGATACCGCCAAGTACCAGTGGAGCGCCCAGGCAGGCAACATATCGTGTCTTGAGGGACTTCCTCAATTGTGCTGACCAGGCAGAGGCGGTCAGTCTCGTGGAAGCGACCATGCTCGACAGGCTGTTGCGGACCGGCGGAGACCTGACTCACTTTCTGTGAACCTCACCGGACTAGAAGCACAGCATAAGTAGATTGAAGAAGAAGAAGAAAAAGAAGCTACACCAGCTGCACGCCTTCAACCAGCGTGGCAGCGGCTCACCCACGCTGTACCTGAAACTGGCAACATTCAACCACATCAGCCACACGCTGTCCTTGAAAGTGACAACATTCAACCACATCAGCCACACACTGTCCATCTAGATGGTAATGAGAAAAACAAGTAATGCATGGTCCAGTGGTTTTATTTTCGTTGAAGAAAACCTAGTCTGCACACAACATGTGACAGATTTGGCAGACGACATTTATTCCCCAGCCCTATAAATCTCACTGAAATGGCCCAGCAATAGCAATTAGGTTTCTATTTTGAATGAGCAGAATGGACATGTATTGTAGAAGCGATTCTTACAGCCCTTAGAATACTGGACATGTATTGTAGAAGCGATTCTTACATCCCTTAGAATACTGGACATGTATTGTAGAAGCGATTCTTACAGCCCTTAGAATACTGGACATGTATTGTAGAAGCGATTCTTACAGCCCTTAGAATACTGGACATGTATTGTAGAAGCGATTCTTACAGCCCTTAGATTACTGGACATGTATTGTAGAAGCGATTCTTACAGCCCTTAGAATACTGGACATGTATTGTAGAAGCGATTCTTACAGCCCTTAGAATACTGGACATGTATTGTAGAAGCGATTCTTACAGCCCTTAGAATACTGGACACGTGATTAGGTGATCATCTCACGAGGAAATATGAGAATGAGTGGAATATTTAAGGTACGGCCAGAACCGGAGATGAAGAGCCGTTATTTATGTCTCTGATGGGCGTTGAACTGCATGTAATTTATTTATTTTTATTTTAGTGGTTATTTTTTCTTGTTGATCAAATTAATAAGCACAGGAAATAGAGCGCTAACAGGCTCACTCTCGCGTGGGTAGCCTGGTTCCCCGCGCTTATGTCCCCTGGTCTCAAGGCCCATACCAAGCGCTGTTATCGGCCTGACTGTGGTTTGAAAAGCTAACATTCCTGTGCAGTTATCACTGGATGTCTAGGGTGGGGACTACTGATAGATGTAGAGATTTTGATAAAGCTGGTTGCATTTCTTTGAGACAACGTGTGTATTGTTTATCTGTCCTTCACTCTCACTCAACGCCAACAGACTATGAAACGGGTAACTCCTGAGGGCTGTCACTGTTTTTATTGCGGAAGCTGTCAGTAATATTGGGTAAGGTATCGGCAATGTTGCAGAAGATCTAGTTGATGTTGTAGAATATTGGTCATGTTTTAGAAGCTATCGGTAATGTTGCAGAAGATCTAGTTGATGTTGTAGAATATTGGTCATGTTTTAGAAGCTATCGGTAATGTTGTAGAAGATATGGGTGATGATATAAACGCTAGTGGTAATGTTGTAGAAGCTATGGGTAATCTTGTAAAAACTGTAGTTAATGGTGTAGAAGATAGCTGTATAATGTTGTAGAGGCTATTGGTAATGTTGTATACGTTATTGGTAATGTTGTAGAAGCTGTTTGTAATGTTGTGTAAGAATTATTTGAGGTTCCATAAAGTAAAGTAAAGTAACCCAAAGCATTACTGCCATAGGGTGTGAGGTGTTAGTGATTTCACATTTCAAAGGTTCGGCTATACGAGGGCGGTAGCCATCCCCTTTCCCACGCCGATTTTACTTCCCGGACTGAACCGGTACCAATTTTAGGCTGGGTCCACCCGGGTTCCATTGTGGTCTGAAAAACTTTTCCAGGTCAACTGGGGAATGAACCCAGGAACATTCAGATGCGAAGCTAACCACTGCGCTACGCGTCTCTCAATGTAGATTGCATAAAATATCGGTAATTTAGTTGAATATTATAATATTGTAGAAGCTCTAGTTAATGTTGGAGAAGCTATATGTAATGTAGTAATGTAGTATAATCTGTTGGTAATGTTGGACAATATGTTGGTAATGTTGGAGAATATGTTGGTAATGTTGGAGAAACTATTGGTAATGTTGAAGAAGTTATTGGTGATGTTGGAGAAGTTATTGATGATGTTGGAGAAGTTATTGGTAATGTTAGAGAAGTTTTTGGTAATGTTGGAGAGGCTATTAGTAATGTTGGAGAAGTTATTGGTAATGTTGAAGAAGTTAATGGTAATGGTGGAAAAGTTATTGGTAATGCTGGAGCATCTGTTGGTAATGTTAGAGAAACTATTGGTAATGTTGAAGAAGTTAATGATAATGTTAGAGAAGTTATTGGAAATGTTAGAGAAGTTATTGGAAATGTTGGAGAAGTTATTGGTAATGTTGGAGAAGTTATTGGTAATGTTGGAGAAGTTATTGGTAATGTTGGAGAAGTTATTTTTAATGTTGGAGAAGTTATTGGTAATGTTGGAGAGGCTATAAGTAATGTTGGCGAAGCCATTGGTTATGATGGAGAAGCCATCGGTATTAGAGTATATATTTGGGGAAACGACCATCTTCCATGCGACGAACATGACCAGACCATGACAGAACTCGCTACTAAAGGAGTGTGAATGCTTGAGAAGAGACCGGTGTGAGACTGCAAGTCTGCCTTCCCCACTCCACCCTTTCATCCAATTCCAAGAATGGATCGCATGATACGTAGATGGAAGGTGTTAATTCTTTGCTCTTGTTTGCCATGGTTTGCTCAAGTTTCGCTAGAACATTGTAGTCTTCTGACGACATACTCGTGAACTCGATTTCATTGAAATTTATGTTTTTTACCCAAACACTACATGCTGATCTTTTGTTCTGAAGAGTTGTACCTTATTTTCTTTTCAGATGTATCCAAAAAACAGTTCATTCGGTTATATTGTCGCATATGAGCCACCAAAGTAGTCACCGTCCAGACGTTAACCATTACGCAGCTTTATAATGTAATATGAGGAACGTGTGGCCGAATGGTTTTGAGACCTGCCGGCCTGCCGACAAGGAGGGCAGCGGTTTGAATCCCGGTATGGCATATGTTGTTTTTCTGTTCGGGGTGAAATTAACAAACATAGCCAGCACACGATGTTGCGACAGCAGCGGCAAAGCGGCCTGTAATCCTCAGCCTAAAGAAAAACCCCGATTACCCCATCAATTGGGAAAAAGTCGCATTGACGGTTCCTTTTTCTTGTTTATAATGCACTACCGCTTGAAAAGGTCCGCTGTCTGGAAAAAACCACACGACTATCGAGAGCATGCGTAAGCAGAACAGTAAAGTTGTGTTGTTTATGTCTGCTGAATTTATTTGATAGAAGATCATTATGCACCATCATTACGAAACTTGGCACAACAAAGATAAAGATAAAAATGTGTGAAAGCAACAAAAAATTAGACATATACATATATATGAAACCAAGATTTGTACATAGAGTATGCCCATGAAGCCAAACTATATACAAAGTATATCCATAAAACTAAAATGTGTTCATAGTATGTCCATAAAAACCAAGATTTGTACATAGTTCTTAGTTCTTAGTCGACCTGTACCTCTACAGGGGCAGATGCCACGTGCATGTCACAGCTCTGGCACGAGCTGGATGTAGCCGGGATGAAGATTTCCTGCTTAGCCGGCTAGGCTCGAGCAGCTTATTACTGGTCTGCGTTGGGACAAGTGCCGTGTAATGTGGTTAACCGATGTGGGAGTACATCTTAATAGATTCAAACACTAGAGAAGTAGACCCACAGCCTATTAGGCGCCATCTATGCTGCTCTCTAAACAAACCACCTAACAATGGCCGCTGTTATGTCATGTCACACAGTTCCTCGCCTTTTACGACATCCTCTCTGTGAGGCAGTGGTGCTATTCTTGTCCTTGTCATACACGAAGACCCCCGGCGAACCACTCAGGTTTTGTACATAGTATGGCCATAAAACAAAGATTTGTACATGAAATATATGTTAGTGAAAGATTGCACAGCTAAATATGAGAGGAAAAGCGAGCAGAGATAAATATGAGAGGAAACGAGAGCAGAGCTAAATATGAGAGATAAAGTTAGCAGAGCTAAATATGAGAGGTAAAGAGAGCACAGGGAAAGGCAAAGCAAAAAAAAGGCAACGGCCGCCGTCTGTCGTAGACGAGGATGGCATAATTTATTTTGCTAGCGCTATTTTTAGTAAGGATTAACTGCGCTACTTTTTAGCCTAACTCTCTCGTCTCGTCTCACCCGACCCCAGTGGCAAGTCAAGGACAAGACGACTAGGGGGCGATTACGAGATGCTGGGGACTCACACCACCTGATCACGAGGACGACGGCTTAACCACTTCGCCACAGGAATTGAGAGGTAAAGAGAGCAGAGCTAAATAGGAGAGCTAAAGAGAGCAGAGCTAAATATGAGAGGTAAAGAGAGCAGAGCTAAATATGAGAGGTAAAGAGAGCAGAGCTAAATAGGAGAGCTAAAGAGAGCAGAGCTAAATATGAGAGGTAAAGAGAGCAGAGCTAAATATGAGAGGTAAAGAGAGCAGAGCTAAATAGGAGAGCTAAAGAGAGCAGAGCTAAATATGAGAGGTAAAGAGAGCAGAGCTAAATAGGAGAGCTAAAGAGAGCAGAGCTAAATATGAGAGGTAAAGAGAGTAGAGCTAAATATGAGAGGTAAAGAGAGCAGAGCTAAATAGGAGAGCTAAAGAGAGCAGAGCTAAATATGAGAGGTAAAGAGGGCAGAGCTAAATAGGAGAGCTAAAGAGAGCAGAGCTAAATATGAGAGGTAAAGAGAGCAGAGCTAAAGATGAGAGGTAAAGAGAGCAGAGCTAAATATGAGAGCTAAAGAGAGCAGAGCTAAATATGAGATGTAAAGAGAGCAGAGCTAAATAGGAGAGGTAAAGAGAGCAGAGCTAAATAGGAGAGCTAAAGAGAGCAGAGCTAAATATGAGAGGTAAAGAGAGCAGAGCTAAAGATGAGAGGTAAAGAGAGCAGAGCTAAATATGAGAGCTAAAGAGAGCAGAGCTAAATATGAGAGGTAAAGAGAGCAGAGCTAAATAGGAAAGCTAAAGAGAGCCGAGCTAAATATGAGAGGTAAAGAGAGCAGAGCTAAATATGAGAGGTAAAGAGAGCAGAGCTAAATAGGAGAGCTAAAGAGAGCACAGCTAAATATGAGAGGTAAAGGGAGCAGAGCTAAATATGAGAGGTAAAAAGATCAGAGCTTTAGATATGAGAGGTAAAGAGATCATAGCTAAATATGAGAGGTAAAGAGATCAGAGCTATAGATATGAGAGGTAAAGAGAGCAGACCTAAATATGAGAGGTAAAGAGAGCAGAGCTATAGATATAAGAGGTAAAGAGAGCAGAGCTAAATATGAGAGGTAAAGAGAGCAGAGCTAAAGAGATCAGAGCTATAGATATAAGAGGTAAAGAGAGCAGAGCTAAAGAGATCAGAGCTATAGATATGAGAGGTAAAGAGAGCAGAGCTAAATATGAGAGGGAAAGAGAGCCGAGCTAAATATGAGAAGGAAAGAGAGCCGAGCTAAATATGAGAAGGAAAGAGAGCAGATCTAAATACGGGAGGGAAAGAGAGCAGCCAAGGTGGCTCAGAACTATTGATCAACAAAACGCGAATACTGGAACGCTTTCACACGGTCCTCAAACAACCGTTCTCTATCTGTGACGAAGCCATAGCACGCCTGTCTCAGACACTCCTAACCAGTGAACTGGTCGTTCCTTCAAATATCGATGAGGTCAGTGCAGCTATCAACCAACTATCAAATGGGAAGACTCTATGCGCGGGTGGATGAGATCTACAAAGTAGGCAACTGTGACCTGACACATAGACTACATGAGTTGTATAACACAATATGGACCACTGGAATTATCACAAGAACTTAAGGATGTTACCATCTACAGGCGAAAGCGAAACCGTCAACCATAGTGGAATCTCCCTCCTATCGACTGCTGGCTAAGAAACTGGCACGAGTACTTCTCAACAAATTGGTCGATCACCAAGAAAATGGTCTTCTTCCGGAGAGCCAGTGTGACTTCAGATCAGGTAGCGGAGCCATGGATATGATATCTATCTGACACGCTTCAAGACCGATGCAAACTCATGGAAATGCCTGGCACAGGAAGGCCAGGTTTGACGTAAAATCACCCCTAGTGGCGTCTCTTTTACTGAGGAACGCAGGGTCTCAGAGGCGGGGGAGGAAACCTACTTGTGCAAAAAGATAAAACAACTGACACTGAAATGTCCAACTCTGACCTTAAATGCTGCTCATGTGGAAGGAGTTTCTGTCCAAGAATTGGATTAAACAGCCATCTTCAGTCTCCCCGTTGAGGTGCAGCACAGTATATCTGACTGCTGTTATCGCCATCGCTTGTGATGGACGGCTATTATATTTGAATATCTCCAAGACCAAAGTCATACAAAACGTTTCGCACATTATGAGACCCAGTTATTCTTGATGACAAATTCATATTTTTGTTGGCCAAAACTCCATTTCATACTTCGCTTTTGATTCTCTATTGTTTGGATTGAATAATATTTACATTTAATCAATTTGACATATCGATACAACTGATCTTGAGAACCAGTTTCCTTTACTGTTGAATGCAATCGTTCTAGCATCTCCGCCAATAAAAAACTCATACCAAAAATCATCAACAAAAACCAGATGAAATGTCTGCATCCTTTTTTATAAGCGCTGCTTGCCAATCGTCTGCTTATCATGTCGACCAGTTCTCCCAGTTAAAAATATTTATATTCCCTGGCCTAACTAGCGATTAATTATAGGGTCTACCCACCTCTCTAATCTTGAGGAAGTTCAAATGAAAGGATGGATGTGCGAACCAAATGGCTAGCAGATAAGGTGTATGGGAACTCTTTCTTTCATCGCAGCTCGCTATGTTTTCCCATCGGCCAGGTGACCTATAGGGGTCACGAAGGAGCCAATAAATTTGGTTATCATGAAGGCGTGACTGCTAATTAAACGTGATACCTATCAGACCGTCATTTTAACGGGGTTTCCCTTTAGAACCCCAACTGCAGGCATTAACTAAGCTCGCGGTACTATTCAAATGACCGGCAGATCGTAATGATAAATAAGATCTCTGTATTGCGTGATGTCTCGTTAACAAAACATCATTTACTGTTCATTTTGATTTCTTCTTCGTCTTTTTCTTCTTAATTTTCTTCTTCTTTTTCTTTCTCTTTGTACGCTGTCAGACGACTTAAATTTGTTAAAAGAAGCAGCGATCATCCTCAGGCTGTCGACACTGCTATAAAGCTTGTCTAGTGTTGGCACTGGCGATCGTCAGTCAGATGTGCTTTCTCTGATCCTCGTATGTCGGGCAATTTTGCAGTCGATGTTCAGGGGTCTTTTTCTCAGTACCACAGGTGCATTCTTCAGTAGCACATTTTGAATTCAAATCAATTTACTGCTACAACGACTAATGGTATGCTTTGGGCCGTCTTCTTGAGCTCAGATGCAAAATCTTCCACTTTCATTGTTGGCTCCTCTTAAATTACAAGAACATTAAAAGTAGTCATATAATAGACTATGTTATTGTGGATGAAGTGTTAGAGGTTTTAATCCTCACCATTGGTGTCTCAGTCTCTGTAGACCATCCACATGGCGCCTTGTGAGTTTTGTCCAGCCCCGTCTCCTAAATTTCGACACTGTCTGTTACGACTATAAAGGCCGATCCGTGAGTGACAGTCCCTGTCACAGATGGTATAACCAAGCAGAAGAGGCTGGCTTGCCTGGCTGTTCCTTGATCTCTTCAATTTTTCTCTTTTCTATTCAGCCAGAAGGCCTCTACGAGCATCGACAGACACTATGCCCATTCCAACTGGCTGTCTCCAAACAACTCGATCCTGAGCAATTTGTTTCCCAGACCTTGGATGGGATGTCGCAGAACTTCATATCCCTGAAGGACACGTCCTTGAATAGCAGTGTGGGACGCCCGATTTTTCAAGCTCCACTAGCCAGCTGTCCATATGGGATATCCGTAGGCAGTCTCTCTTCTTACATGCGGTAAACATGTCCTAACCATCGAAGACGGTTTGGCTCAACAACGAGTAGATACTTTTAGAGATTTACTGTAATTTACTGTAATCTAGTATTTCATCAGGCGAAAGGAAATGTCTGAAGCCAGACAACCAAACACTGTTTAACCTCAATGTGATCTTTTGCAATAGAGTACCACCTTTTGCTCAACGGCTTTACTCAGATCATCTCTCCATCTCATTGGTAGATGCAAAGGGGTTTAAACTTGCAGGATCACAGGAAGTCGCTTTCTTGTCAATCAGATGTGAGACATGCGCATACCATGCCCCGCCATTTGAATTTCGGTAATATTGCAGTACCTACGTCATTTAAGGCGGTCCTGCACCTGATTTATGTATTGCGAATTCAAACAACAACAAAAAACTGTCCATTTTCTTTACTCAATTCCTCACTGAGCAACTCAGAACTGTCTGCATCTGATTTGTGTAGATTCTATACTCCACAGTTATAGACTATGATTGGAATAACCATGTTGCTAAAGACGGGAGCTCTTTCCTTGTCCATAGAAGAAGTAAATGACATTAACCACTAAATCATTTTGAGTAGTGTATTTTCCTTATAGACATTGCTTTCCGTCTCATACTTCTGATGTTGTTCTTGTTGTTGTTCTTGTTGTTGTTCTTGTTGTTGTTCTTGTTGTTGTTCTTGTTGTTGTTCTTGTTGTTGTTCTTGTTGTTGTTCTTGTTGTTGTTCTTGTTGTTGTTCTTGTTGTTGTTCTTGTTGTTGTTCTTGTTGTTGTTCTTGTTGTTGTTCTTGTTGTTGTTCTTGTTGTTGTTCTTGTTGTTGTTCTTGTTGTTGTTCTTGTTGTTGTTCTTGTTGTTGTTCTTGTTGTTGTTCTTGTTGTTGTTCTTGTTGTTGTTATTCCACAGCTGCTGAGCAAGCCTGCTCTTGGCATCCCAACGCCATTATTATGTAGGTCTTCTTCAGTTGTTTCACTGGTCCATACAGTGAGTTGGCAATTGTTGGCAGTGCTTGTAAGAATCTTGTCATCATGTCCGCTAGCGCCTTGCACCCAATGAGAAAATGTTTAACTGTTTCATTCTCGAGTCACCATACAATTTATCCCACAATTCAAAAATGGGGACATTTTGTCACTCAGTGCCTCTCGTGGAGCTGGTTAACCGGGAAAACATGATCTACTGCTTGTTTGTTCTCCCTGCATGGATGTACAATGTAAAACAGATTGTCCTACTTTACAAACCAAATGACGTACCAATACAACGCGGCGGTCGTCAGAGCAACATAGTTTGTTTGTTTTTTTTTTTTTTTGGCGTTCGCATTATTTCTCTAATCCCCAAGGCGGTGTGCGTTGCACTTTGGTTTTTATTTTGCGCATGTCGGCCCAGTGCATCCGACTTCAGTATCCATTTTATGTGAAGGTCTGCTTCCTCCTGCATTTTCTAAGGGTTTCTTCTTCTTCTTCTTCTTCTTCGTACGCAGTCAGACAGTAACCTTTATTTTTTCGAAAAAAGCGGCGGTCATCCTGAGGCTATCGACACTGCCATAGAGCTTGTCTTGCAGTTCCACTTGTGATGGCCACATCTGCTCTCTCTGATCCTCGTATGTCGGGCAGTTCTGCAGCAGATTTTCAGCGGTCTTTTTACCGGTACCGCACGGGCATTCGTCGGTACCACCTATCTTCAATTTGTTGAATAGGTGGTACCTCAGTCTATTGTGGCCAGTGCGAAGTCTAAAGACAACGACCTGCTCTCTTCTGTTCAACTGGTAATAGGCATCGTTTTTGGTGTAACCAGTATGTTCGGTTTCCCATTTGGTCATGTATCTGGCTTTGATAAGCCGTTTTGACTCTTCGTACGTCATACTAGTATCTGTTTGTGGTAGTCTTGCACCTTCTTTTGCCAGTCTGTCTGCCTCCTCGTTGCCTTGGATGTTGCAGTGTGATGGGACCCACTGTACCACTACGCTTTTTGGTGCGGACTGCTCGCACAGTTGGCAGAGTGCTGCTCTTAAGTCATTAAGCTCAGTATTTTTCTGGCTTTTTTTGTGACTATGCGAGAGCATCTGTAAGCAGGACTATATGGCTTTCATTTTCTTTGTGTGTCACCATTTCTTCCACTGCCGCCCTCAGTGCCTCTGCCTCCGCTCTGAAATTGCTTGTGTACTTACCAGTAGCGAATGACAGTGTTATTTTTCTGCCATTTGGTATCTTCAGGAATGCTCCTGCCCCTCCGTTCTGTGTAGTGTTTGTTACAGAACCGTCGGTGTATGCATGGGTCCAGTTCATGCTTGGGTAGTTTTTCGATATAAAGCTTAGGGTAGTATCTCTCCTTTCTTTTTCAGTCTGACAGTTTTTGTTTCCAATACCTGGTATATTTTCTACCACCTCTGGAAATATATCCTGCCTCCAGGTAGGTTTTCGTACAGTAGTGATGGGTTTTGGTGTTGTTAGTGCGTTAATGGGATCTTCGTGCATCTTTGCTTTGGCTATTTCTGCAAAGTTTCTCCGCTTTAGTTTCCCATTTCCCAAATTGTTTAGTCTCTGGTGCATTGGATGGTCAGTCAGTCTTCGGAGTTTCTCTGACTGCAGCTGGGCTCTGCAGTCTCTTCTATCGGTCATGGATTGCAGTTTTGTAATCTTTTCAAGTTCTACAATTGGCGTTGACTTCATGCCTCCTGTTATAACTCTCATGGCTTGGTTTTGAAGTTTCCTAACTTTATCGAAGTTCGCCTTTGCTGCTGTTGTCCATGCCGCAATGCCATACTCGAGAACTGGTCTCACTCTTCCAGTGTACAGTTTCTTTAGTATGCTTTCGTCTGCTCCCCAGCTTGCGCAAGCAAGTTTCCTCATGATTGCCATTCTTTCTCTGGCTCTCATTCGGTTTCTCTCGATCTGACTTTTCCATGTCATGCGCCGATCAAATGTGACTCCCAGATAGTTTGGGTTGTCGTTTGGCTGCAGGAATTTGCCATTTAAACTTAATTTGGTATTTTGGGGTTTGATTGAAAGCGAGAATATTGTGCATGTGGTTTTCTCCTCGTTTATTTTGACCAGCCATGAGTTCGCCCACTCTTCCAGCGATGTTAGGGCCTGCTGCATCCGATTTCTTGCTATGGTGAGATTCTTTTCAGAAGTCCACATAGCCAGATCGTCTGCAAACATTGAGCTATGGATCCTTCTTGGTATATTCTCTGTAATGTCGTTTATATACACCAGGAAGAGTGTGGGTGACAGTACTCCCCTTGGGGTACTCCCTGCTCAAGTGTCACCTTTTTGCTCATCTGCCCTTGTACTTGGACTCTGGCCGTTCTGTTTTTGAGGTAGTGGTTGATCCACTTGTACATTTTCCCACAAACATCACTTCTTCTTAGCTTGACTCTAAGTCCGTCTTTCCAGACTTTGTCAAATGCCTTTTCCAGGTCCACCCAAACCGATACTGTGTGTTTCTGTGCCTGGTAGGCATCTTCTATTTCCTGGGCTATGAGGATGACCTGGTCCTCAGTGGATCTGTGCTGTCTAAAGCCGGCTTGCTGTGGAATTAGTATTCGTTTTTCTTCCAGATGCCACATCAGTCTGGTGTTTATCATACGTTCCATCAGCTTGCCGACACAGCTCAGTAGGCTGATAGGCCTGTATCCATTTGGAACTGTTTTGTCCTTTCCTTTTTTTGGTACTGGTACAAGTACTGCGTCTTTCCATGCCTGGGGTACAATTCCCCTTTTCCCGCTTTGGTTCGGGACCGATAGCAGTTTCCTCTTCGCTGTTTGGCCCAGCCCCATCAGCATTTCGTTTGTTTTCCCATCTTTTCCGGGAGATTTCCTTTTCTTTAATGTTCTCTTCTAAGGGTTTGCTTCCCCGGGGTAACGGTCGATGCTGTGATGGGGATCAAACACAGCACCTTTTGGTTGTGAGCCGTGCCGCTTAACCATTAGCCCACGCCGTCCCCGCAACACAGTATCCTCAACACGCTTAAGAAAGTTTATAGAATACTGAATTGAGAAGACACAGGCAACAACATACATGGAGAATTGCTGAACCATCTAAGCTTTGCTAATGATACAGTCATCCTGAGTTGCAGCGTCAGAGTCTCGGAAATGATTAAATGAGCTCAACGCCGCAAGTATTCCTGGAAATCAATCAACAGAAAAACCAATATTTATTGAATATTTTTGCCCACGAGAGAAACTGCGGCTAGGAATTGATCCAGTTGAAGACGTGAAATCTTACAGTTAACTGGTTCAAGAAATGAGAATCCCTTCAGTAAGAAGATATGATGTTTCAAGAAGAAAAACAGCAGGACAGAGAATTGGCAGAAAAAGATTGGAAAGTAATATACAATTAAAGAAAGTCATAGTAAAGTACAGAAAGGTTATGTAGGAGGCAATAATATATAGTTTTAAAGATAGTTAAAAATAATAAACAAAATATAGGAATTTGCTTAGACACTGAACAATAAACCTATTTATTTTAAAACAAATATCACATTAGGAAAAATCTGGAAGCAAAATCTGGACTTCACGAAGCTATTTACGAAATGCATCCTTGCCAGAGTCCGCACCATTCTCGAAGAATCGAGTCAGTCGAACAAGCAGGCTTTCAGCGTTCGTACAGCACCGTGGACCAAATTGCAACCTGCTGCAACCTCATTGAAGTATCCCGAAAGTTCCAGACACTCTTGATATTTTCTTTTATCGATTACAAAACAGCTTTGATTCAGTAGAAGAATACTTTGTCTGGCGTTCACTTGTGCCGATCGTGGTTATACCAGAATTCTTGCCAACAGTTATACGAACTGTACTACCACATTTCGTCCCTTCCACCGTCCAATTGTGGTACCAGTTCAGACGTAGGTCTGCCAGGGGAGATCCGATCTCACCGAATGTCTTCTCCGCATGTTTGAAGTCAGTCATCAGCTAATGCAACTATGACACCTTTGGCATCCATACTGACGGCAGACGCCTCAATCCCCTTAGATTGGCCGACGACAACGCTACATATTAATAAGTAAAACAATAATACAAAATAACTTCGAAGACAAATGGCACAAAAAGATATGATATACCAGAAGCATACTATTACTTGCCAAAAAGAGATCAAGTGACAATTTTCAGACTGCAGATTGAAATATCAACTGTTCAGCATATCATAAATTGAACATACAGACACACAGCCATGTATGGAGAACAAACAAACAGTGAGGCATATTCTCTAGGTCAACCGGCTCCACGAGAAGAGCTGAGTGATAACATGTCTCCACTTCCGAATTGTGGGATCAATTGTATGGCGACAGAAGAATGAAACAGTTAGACATCTACTTATTGATAGCAAAGTTTTGCGGACACGAGGAAAACATTCTTTCAAGCATCGGAAGTAGTGGCATGCAGACAATCCATCCACAGAGCTATTAAGAAGCAAAGACACGCATAAAACGATCCATGAGGACGGATGGAGAGACCAGCACAAAGAATACAAGCCAGAAAATGACATCATAGATAAACTTGGCAGAATTGGACAGACAAAGATCTCCAGACTCAAAACGGGACATTGCAGACCCAATGCTCGCGTTCACAGAATGGACTTTAGAGATACAGCCACATGATATTTGGGAACACCCAAGCAAACGCCTGCAGGACTAACCTACTTATGCAGACCATTCTGCAGAGGCAGTCTGGCTCGGGGGAGCGACTGTACTCAAATAACTGTGGGATACCACCCAACGCCTGAACTCAGTCTCCTTCGTGAACCTCACCGGACTAGAAGCACTGTATCAGGTCATCGAAGAAGAATGGTTGCCTTCAGAAGCAACATATCACCAGCATGGACTAGCCAGCACTCACACCAGGTGTGAGCATCTCCGGTATGACTTAGGACGATCTACAAAGGTAACTATTTTACCAGCTCGTAAAAAAACATCAGACGGTTACTGCCCCAGCACACTGTCAGTACGTTAATTTTACCCATAAGGCAACGTTGCCTGGTCTGTATCATTGCACGTGATCGTTACACAAGTTACTGACCATCTGTATTTCTGTGTGTCTCATCTTTTACATAAATGTGCCCTTTATCAAATGACTTTGTTCCATATTTCACACGATTATGTTGCACCGCTCTGACGATTATGTCCCATCTTATACCCGGTTATAGCCCATCTTTCCCACGATTATGTCCCATCTTTCAGACGGTTGTGTCAATTCTTTAACACGGTTATATTTCATTTTTAACACCATTATGTCCCTTCTTTCGAATGATTATGGCCCATTTTCAAACAAGGCCCATCTTTCCCACGCTTATGTCCCTTCTTTCATACGTTTATGTCCCATTTTTAACTCGATTATGGCCCATCTTTCACACAGCTGTGTCCCATCGGTCACTTAGTTATGTCCCATCCATACACATGTTTCAATCGTGATTTCCAGATGGTGTGTTGGTCATCACTAGTCTCTGTTTGCTATTTGTACGAAGAATCACATCAGGACTAGATGTGACATTCTGATTTAAGTCCCCCACTCCGTTCAATAGGAAACAGTCTGTATTACTGTATCCTGGACGACGAGGTAAGATCCAAAGTATAATCCGCGTAGTGGTGAGCATACTGAGAAGTCTTGCATTGCACTACAACCAAGAGGAGCTATGTATATCTACATCAGTGCGCAACGGGATATACACAAATCTACCAGAGTAAGTTAATCAAGAATGAAGTATCCAGTTATCAGCTCCGTAAACAGCAACAACAGTGTTTGATATAGCACCTGCCTTCTCTCTCTGAAAGGAACTATAACCCACATATATCTAGCAATGCTCTTATGTTCTCTCTTGATCCTAAGAATCGACGTCACTGCACTCCAGGTATTTCCATAGGTGGTCCGTCTATCTCAGTAAATGACGAAGGATGTGAATAATGATAGTTCCTACAGACGACTGCTCCGTCATTTATTGTGTCCCAGTCTGCACGAACCTCGTTCGATCTGCAGTCTGTGAATGTCTGACTTATCTATTGCATCCCTATCTATATCTAGTGCATGCTAGAAATAAATACACTTTTGCATACAAAATAAACAAACATTGTTGACTGACAGATTCATTCCTTCGTCCCAAGTGGGGCACAGGCCACCACTACATCTGACCTGTTTTACAAGAAGTCTTTATGCAAGCATTTCTATGGGATTACATAACGATGCTGCTAAACCTATGCACGGCATTCTTCAGTCGCCTTACACGGCAGGCTTAGAAGGATACAGTGATGTTGTTCTGTACAGCTCAATGGGCACAAACTGACATTGTTCTTGTGGAGAGGAGCCAAGTTAAGTAAATCATAATTATCAATGGGGACGGCGTGGTTTAGTGGTTAAGTGACACGGCTCACAACCAGAAGGTGCTGGGTTCGATCCCCATCACAGCACCGTCCGTTACCCCGATGAAGCAAACCCTACAAAAATGCAGGAGGAAGCAGACCCTTACATAAAATGCATGCTGAAGTCGATTGGACTGGGCCGAAATGCGCAAAATAAAAACCAACGTGCAAAGCACACTGCCTTGGGGATTAGAGAAATAAGGCGACCGCAAAAAATTAATTGATCAATGTTAGTCACGGTCAGGTGAAACATGCTCAGCTAAATCTTACTTCGAATCCATGGAAACAGGCTGCTCCGTGGCAGTCTGGCTAATGGGGTGGGGGATCGACGGGATCCCGGTAGTAGGGAGCATCATGCAAATGAAGCAAACATAACAACAACAGCCTGGACAATTCCATCAGCACCCTCGTGATGTGAGAAAAGCTACTGCAACCCATCATTTAACGCCCTTTTCAGAGCGCACGAAAGAGAACACTCTTTTGTCGTTGGCAATAAACAAAAAAAACAAAAACAAAACGAACAAATATTGTAAGTGAAATATTCTCAGAAAACATTTCTTTGGGCTGCATGTGTATCTGATAGAATGGCTGGAACCTAATGTTCAGCAGTAAATGAACTGAACCCAGCCAGCCACTGATGGCTGGATGCCTGAAATCATCGAACGATAGCTGACCAAGACATTATTTTGTATCCAAGTGGTGGTTCTAGAAACAACCTGCACTCGTGTAGTCTAGCTAAAAAAATAAGTATCCAAGAAGGAAGGCAAAATCGATGAACAGAGCGATCGTGGTGAAACCAGATGTGACGAGTCTAAAGACGCAGGTATAGCAGCCTCGCTGTAAATAACGCCACAACTTCTGTTTTAGGACGAAAACCAGGATTAAAAATAGAATGGCGTATTGTGGATGCAGCAAAAGATCCTCAGAAGACTTATCTCGTGGATGACAACTACGGAAGGGTGTTAATGATGCTGGCAACAAAGTCAAATAATGCAGAACCATACAAAAACTATTCTTAGGAACTCAACTTTGGCTCAGGTTTCCTGCCAGAGCGTGGACAACAAGAATTTTCCTGTCGTAGCGAAACAAAAACCTTTGTTTGTACATCTTACGATCAAAATGGCTGCTTTTGTCCTATCTTTAACCATAAAATATAAGATCGTAAATATGCCACGGCAGTTATCACTCTCCTCATCATCTGATCCTTTACCTTCTCTGTCTATCTTCTTTTTTCCCCATCCCTTTTTAGACGAGATAGCCAAATGTTTATTTCCAGTATCGTGTATGGTATGGGGTTGTGTTTCTAGAGATTTCTTTCAAACACACAGGGCTACTCAACATGCAGTGTGTGAGTGAATGGATTTGCCAGCCATAAGTTGGGGACTCTTCTACTCCAGAGATGCAATGATGTAGTCATCCATGAAACGGGATATTGTGGTTTCTAGACTTGATGAGCAGCACTATTAATCGCCAATTTTTTACGCTCTCTCATATTGACCAATACTCCATCTAACTTCCGCGCTGTTCTACACGGAAACAGGCAGTTCCATTGTAGTTTGGCTAACTAGATAGGGATCTACGTGATCCCCGACGTAGTGAGCATCACGCAGATGAAGCCAAGCATAGCACAACAGTCTGAATGACTACAATTCACCTTCATCACCTTCTTTCGGAATGCGAAAGAAAGCTACTGCAACCAGCCATTCTTAGCCCCTTCCAGGGCACTATCAAGAGTAAACATATTCATCGTGAGCAATCTTCTTCTTCTTCTTCTTCTTCTTCTTCTTCTTCGTTCTCAATCTCCCTCTACCAAATCCTGAGCAGGGCTTTGCAAGAAGCAGGATGTAGTCCGGAGAACTGAAAGCGTTGTGTCGCTCAATTACATCTTGACTGCGATTTTTGCATCATTCGGTCCGACACATCCGGTATTCGGCAGATCGTGGGCATTAAAATTACATCACCAGCGTAGGTAAGTTGGAAGGTAGGTCGGTAGGTAAATATCCACTTAATGCGACAAGGACCCAACGCGCCGTCCGTCCATGACCACAATGAATGGTCATGTCCATGGATGCATGCAGTGAGGATGAGGTCTTTCCGATATGATCTATCCAGGTGATGCGTGGACGCCCACGGAAGCAGGACCAGAATGGAGAAGATCGTGTCCCATCCTTGATGGCAATGACCTGCTTTAAGAGTGGCCGGCTGGAACGTTTTCGACAAGATGGGCCACACGCTCAAATTGCGTCAAACAACAACGGTTTCCATGGTGAATGTTGTTACGAAACATGTTTGTCCGTTCACTTCGTCGTATGAGTCTCGACCATATCAATGGATCACAAGAATGCGTCTCTGGCCCTGACATGTAGACGGCTTCAATGCGCTTCTGATCACTCTCTTGAACAGTCCAGGTTTTGGGACCGTACAACAGAACGGGCACACACAGGTTATATACGAGGGGTTCAAAATTGAAACTTTAAAAGTGAGATAGAAATGAAAAAAGCCATGCTTTTGTATTGTAGCTTGTTAATATGGCTGCCAAGGGTGAGAGGAGTGTCTTGTCCGTACTATCACGGTGCAGACGAACAACATGACGTCATTATGACAGCTAAAAGATGGCCGCCCCACTCTTGACATGCAAAAAGTATGAGCAGCGCTTTGTTATTCGAGTTTTGAGCTTTGAATGGGGTGAAACCTATAGAAACTCATTAGCGAACGAAGATCCATTACGGTGACGCATGCCTTTCATTCACAGTTAATCTGCGATTTTCCGTTTAGAGGCGGTTAACGACTGCGATCGACTTTGGTGTCACAAATCTGTGTTCCTGTCCCGGTCGTGAAAAGTCTGTCACAGAACTCACGCCGTTTTGAAACATTTTACCCCATTCATACACTTACTGGGCCTTCATTCGCCGACTCATTTTTACAGAATTGACACCTTCGCTGGTCAGCAAACGGATAACAGAACGCTTCTCCTCTTTTATGCAAATCAATAGTTGGACCGACCATCTTTTAGTTGCAATTATGACGTCATGCTGTTCGTTTGCACCGTGATGGTACGTGCAGGACACTATTGACATCCTCAGCAACCCAACCATATTAACAAATTACAATACAAAGGCGTGGTATTTTATTTTCTACCTGGCTTTTAAGATTTTCATTTGAAGCCCCCTCGTTAAATCCGTAGCTTGGTCTTCGGTGAAAGCCTTCGCTCGTTTCATGATTATGTTCGGATGACTACGTGTAGCGCAGTATGGAAGTGGGCTTATTGTCTTCTCTATTATACATTTATTCAATGAAAACGTATCTAGGAAATGGCTCAGTGACTGTATCAAGACAACAACAAAACGAATCCTACGTCAGAAACAAAACAATGAAATTCACTAGCACAACAAAATACAAGACATGATGTTTTAGGAATTGGGATTTCCTAGTTGTTTTCATTCGCCCTTTGTCCATGACGCGGGACTTTCATCATGTTCTGATTTACCAATGTTATCAGAGATCAGAGTAGAACTAGGAAAACTTTAGAGATCCTCAACAATAGCGCTCCAGTGGCTACCCTCCCATTGCTGACGCTCAAGCAAAAGATGGCAGCAAAAAGGCACAATTTAATCATCGAGTACTATACAGAGAGATCAAAGAACATCATCAAAAATCAGTATATACACCATTGGGGATAATGCAGAAACATAAGCAGTACACCAGACCCAATTCACTATCTCAAAAGAAATCAACAAACTACTTAATTTCACGTAAGAACTGCACACTGCAGACTACTAGAACATCTATACGGACTAAAGATCTCACACACCGATAAGTGCCCATGTGGAAAAGGAGGCCAGAACCCTGAACACATGCTACAGGAATGACGAATTCATAGGGAGATACCAGACCTGGCTAGAGAGTGCGGAGCTGAGACAAAAGCTGTGGGGCAGCTGCTTCGACCTGGTGAAGACTATAGACTTCATCATGGCGACTGGCCTGCAGATAAAGCATGACCAAAAGATCCTGAACGCAAAGAAAAAGACGTCCACCGAACATCAGCTTTCGCCCTGTGTTTCTCCAGAGCTATGTACGCCAAGCCAGTTTGGAGAAACTGCATAAATTAATCTGGCCGGGTAATTAGAGGATATCTACTTCAACTGAAAAGATATACCCCAGTATAGGTGTCTTGTCGTGTCTTATCCACTTGTGCCGCGAGGTGTCATTGGGGAGCCGTAGTTTTCTATCGATGGCCAGACGCCTCGCTGAAGTAGTCGTTATCTCATGACGATTTAGAATCTCGGCAACATTTCCTGTCTATCTAGTTCTCGGTCTACCACGGCTGCGATAACCCGAGCGTCGTGCGTTATAGGTGCACAGTGATAGTTGGTCCGCTGTAGACCACCTTAAATTTTGTATTTGCATAATCGTTCTTCTTCTTTCGTTTTATTGCTCTTGCCAAGAGACGTCACAAAGAAATGGGATGCATAGAGTTCTTGTTATCGCAAGGTGGGAGGCTTGTGTTTGTGGTTAGGTGTAACTGCCTGAGAGTGTCAGAGACATCGTCGATCCATCGACATCGAGGTCGACCACTTGCTCGTGGACGGGGTACCTGCACATGATATGCTCATTATGCAGGCTGGCCATAATACGCTCTGGCTAAATGACTAAACCACTTGATTTTTGTGGGCGTCAATGTAGGCACTAACTGGGTTTGTTCCCATTGTCTACCTCAGTGTGTTGTTACAGATTCGGTCACGGATTGTATTTCCGGCTGCACTTCTCACACATTGCATCTCACAGCTCTAGATCTTACTCTTATGTGTTGCTAATAAGGACCAATATTGACATTGATAACACCATGTAGGAATAAACCGTGTATTTATCAGCTTCCTCAGTTAAAAACACTCTAATGTGTTTCAAAATCGGTGCAATTTTATAGTAGATGCTGCTCGCCTTCTGAAATATATGTGCGATATCTCTGTCCACTCTGCCGTCATCACAGAACATACTACCTAGATATTTGAACTCCCTTTCTTGCTTGGTACTTTCGTCACAGCTGTGGAAACTGCCCTGCACGCCGCACGCAATATCGCCATAAACTCGGGCTTTTCTGTGTTGATCTTCCTATCATATCCGTTAGAAGCTAAACTGAAATAGCTCGTGTTTTAGGTCTTCTCCATTTTGGTAAAAGATGACATGAACATCAGCAAACAATAGCACAGATCGATAAGATTATTTATGTAAACCATTCTCGTTATTGTAAACTAGAGTTGTACTTTGTTCAGTTAACCTATGTCATTGAATTTATGGGACACACACACACACACATATATATGTAATAATAATAATAATAATATCTGTCCATCATCGTCGATGAGGTCCGCCGACATGACCCTTGTCACGGGTTTCCAAGTTGGGCGTGGCTGCGTACGTGGCTGAACAGGCCAATGCCGGCACGAAAACATCTGCTGCATAACAGGCACACGAGCTCAGTAGAAGGTGATGGTGTTCCCGCTGCTCGTGATTTCTGGGACTGGCGTCTGCTCTGGGCTTTCACAACACGGTGGTCTACGCTGCTAGCTACACCCGCTTTGACTGCTCTTCTCAAGATCTGTTTTGCGCCAGACACTCCTAGGTGGTGATATCTATATATAGACACTCAGTCTCACTCAGCAGATGGTAGAAGGTATTGACAATAACGGTTTTTATAACTCGCTTAATGTACATACTCTGTTATCATTTTTTCACTCAGTTGCACCTCCCTGCTATTCAGTTGTTCAGTTCAAGTGCCATCTCTGCATTGAAGGTCGGCTGCGTTGAATCTCCAGAGTACTCTATCTCTTGTCGTAATGGTGCAATATGGCAGGCTTTTTTTAGTCCATCTCGTGATGTTATCCATCCACTTATTACGTTGTCTGCTTCATGGAATGCTCACTTCCACACTACCCTCTAGAATGGTTTTCAACAAGGAGGTATGTCTTGTTATATTACCAAAATAACTGTTTAACCCTGATTTCGGTTATTAATTTTCTTTTCACCCCACCCTCCGTCCCCACCCCCACCCCACCCCCACTTCTTCAATACTTCTACATTTGTTTTCTTATCTTTACAAAAAAATGCAACACAATCTTCTATTGATCCATTTTCGAAGACGTCAATATTCTTTCTCAACCTGTTATTCAGTGTCCATGTTTATGCACCATAAAGTTTGAGTTTAAAATCGCGCTGTCTGTGGATAGTTGGTTAATTGATTTAAATGTTACTCTTGATACATACATATATATATGATATTCAGTTTGACTGTACCCACAAGGGATCAAGATGCTTAAAAGTGCAAGAGATGTAGAGGGCATTGACCGAAAGCTGACTGCAAGAGTCAGGGCCAGCGACCCAGAGCTGCAAAGACCCTTCTCTACTTCCACGTTGTGATCCTGAATAACAGGCTGCAACATTGCAGGCTGGCTAAGGCAAAGGATCGAACAGGGAAGACTAGCCCGGTACCTAACAATACTATGCTGAAGTCGGATGTATCGAACAAAAGGATGCAAATATCGTAGTCAAGATGTAAACTACGACAACAAGCCGTTCCTTTTTCCGACTACATCCTGCTACATCCAAAGAACTTTTCAATGCTTGGTAGCGGGAGTTTGAGGACGTTCAGGGCTTGGTAGCGGAAGTTTGAGGACGTTCAGGGCTTGGTAGGGGGAGTTTGAGGATGTTCAGGGCTTGGTAGCGGGAGTTTGAGGACGTTCAGGGCTTGGTAGCGGGAGTTTGAGGATGTTCAGGGCTTGGTAGCGGGAGTTTGAGGACGTTCAGGGCTTGGTAGCGGGAGTTTGAGGACGTTCAGGGCTTGGTAGCGGGAGTTTGAGGATGTTCAGGGATTGGTAGCGGGAGTTTGAGGACGTTCAGGGCTTGGTAGCGGGAGTTTGAGGACGTTCAGGGCTTGGTAGCGGGAGTTTGAGGACGTTCAGGGCTTGGTAGCGGGAGTTTTAGGACGTTCAGGGTTTGGTAGCAGGAGTTTGAGGATGTTCAGGGCTTGGTAGCGGGAGTTTTAGGACGTTCAGGGTTTGGTAGCGGAAGTTTGAGGACGTTCAGGGCTTGGTAGGGGGAGTTTGCGGATGTTCAGGGCTTGGTAGTGGGAGTTTGAGGACGTTCAGGGTTTGGTAGCGGGAGTTTGAGGATGTTCAGGGCTTGGTAGGGGGAGTTTGAGGATGTTCAGGGCTTGGTAGCGGGAGTTTAAGGGCGGTCAGGGCTTGGTAGCGGGAGTTTGAGGACGTTCAGGGCTTGGTAGCGGGAGTTTGAGGACGGTCAGGGCTTGGTAGCGGGAGTTTAAGGGCGGTCAGGATTTGGTAGCGCGGTTTAGCGGAGCTTGGTAGTGGGGCTCGGTAGCGGGAGTTTGAGAATGAATGACGAAGAAGACGAAAAGAACATTGATTTTCAGTCAATTGCCGCCAAACGTCTTCTAGGCTAGTCTAACAGCATGTTTTAGACTGCCATGGAGTCACAAGTAGGTCAGCTGAGGGGTTGAAGTAATTAATAAACCATTAACAGTACGGCTTAAAATGGCTAGATTTGGGTCTTAAGTAGATGTGTAATACAAACTGCTTCAAAGTCCATGAGTGCCATCAAATTTATCCGCCATTTAATAGCCCCAAGTGGTCCTCCGGGGTCTTTGTGTATGACAAGGACAAGAATAGAACCACTGCCCCACAGAGAGCATGTTGTAAGAGGCGACTAAATGTATGACATGCTATAACACCGGCATGGTTAGGCGATTTATTGAGAGCACCATAGATGGCGCCTAACAGACAGCGCGTCTACGTCACTCTAGTTTTTGAGTCTTTCAGGATGGTCTCGCACTTGTCCCAACGTAGCGGATTAATAAGCTGATCGAGTCTAGTCTGCTAAGCAGGAAATCCTCCTGCCGGCCACTTACAGCTGACACCAGAGCTGGGACATACACAGTGACATCCTTCACCGTAAAGGTACAGGTCGATTAGGTCTAAGATGTCGTATGCTGCCATTTTTTTGTCTAAGTTCCTTAGTCAGTAACTGATAAGGCGGTCAATGACCGCTACTCCCTCCAACTTCAACCGGTCTGCGCTAATTTTCGTACAGTGACTCAACTGATTCATTTCGGACTTGTTTGCTGTTCTTCGTCAAGTTGTCTTAGGCCGGACTCACTTTTGCCTTACCTCTGGGGTGCACACCATGGCAGTTCTGGTGATTGTGTCTGGTTCTTCTCTTAGGAAATGGCCTATCCACTTCCAGTGTCGGCCCATTATGATGCTGATCATGTCTTCTTGATTGCTCCGGAAAAGCAACTCTCGGTTGATGATGGTGTTTGGCTGAAGAATGATAAAAACCCAGCCGCCATTTGTTGATTTCAATGTCCCCTGAGCCTAATCAAATGTTGTTATGTAGAGTACTTCTGCAGCCAACATCTCTTTCGTTGCTGTGAACACCAACACGACAAAAGACAGTAGATTGAAACACGAACATGAAGGTCTGAGGTTTCTATGTAAGCTATTACCACTTTTGCGGTGAGGAAGACTAACGTCTGGTCTGGCAAAATATACTGATCAGACATGTTAGTCAGGACCAGGCAAAATATACTGACCAGACATGTTAGTCAGGGTCAGGCAAAATATACTGATCAGATATGTTAGTCAGGGTCATGCAAAATATACTGATCAGACATGTTAGTCAGGATCAGGCAAAATATTCTGACCAGACATGTTAGCCAGGGTCAGGCAAACTACACTGATCAGACATGTTAGTCAAAGTCAGGCAAAATATACTGACCAGACATATTAGTCAAAGTCAGGCAAAATATACTGGTCAAGACCTTCACTTTGGTTTCTTCGTAGCCCTCCTCGGAAACGGGCTGTTTTCATGGCAGCCTGGCAAACAAGGCCGACTTGATCCCCGTAGTAGTGAGCGGCACGCAGATGAAGCCAAGCATAGCACAACCGCCTGAAGGACCTTCGGTCCACCTTTATCAGCACGCTCGAGATGTGAGGGAAGCTACTGCAACCTGTCACTTAACGTCCTTTTCATGGCGTACACAAGAGTACATCTACTTATTGTGGGCATTCGAAACAACAACCAGCACATTTTCCTTCTGGAGAGCAGACTTCAGTGTCAGACACGATCCACAGAAACTACTTCAATCTTCAATCCCCATCGTTATACTGTAATGTCGCGTCAGGTCTCCTCACTATTTGGTAGCCACTTTGTCAATCACTGCAGTATAAACTGTTCCATTTTGATTTCTCATCAAGCTACACAAATCCAAAGACTTGGCCTTCCAGACAGAGTATTATTGCTGATCTTCAATATATTTCAACATTCACTATTGAGAATTGTAATGCCATGTTGATTATCCATCATCTTCTTTCCCTAGCCCGTTTGATCAGCCCCAAATGGGGTTACCAGTCTAATCGTCATATCTGTGACATCTATTTCTTGATTAGCTTTTCCCCGATGAATGCACATGGACAAACGTCATATCTGCATTAGGCATCAAGATGCCGAGCAGCACATATGCTGCAGTGGTTAACGACCCATAGCTGGCTGCTAGCGTCAGGGCCATTGAACCATAGTTGCCAAGACCCTTCTACACCTCCACGCGGTGATCCTGGATAACAGGCTGCAGAAGGGCAGACTGGCTAAGGAGAAGGGATCGAAGAGGGAATGCTAACCCGGTACTCAAAATATGCTTGCTGAAGTCGGATGTGTTGGACCGAAAGGTGCAAATATCGCAGCCAAGCTGTAAACTACGACACAACGCATTCCTTTCTCTTGACTACATTCTGCTACTTAAGCCCTTTCAGGGTTTGGTAGTGGGAGATTGAGAACGAAGAAGAAGAAGAAGAAGAAGAAGAAGAAGATATTTGCATTATCCATGGCATCTCTTTTGTATTTCGCTTTCTCATGATGGCTGCAATGTCTGCCCCTGACCAATATTCCTACCTGCGACTGTTCCCTACTTGCGACTCATCCTGCCTGCGACTGTTCCCTACTTGCGACTCGTCCTACCTGCGACTGTTCCCTACTTGCGACTCGTCCTACCTGCGACTGTTCCCTACTTGCGACTCGTCCTGCCTGCGATTGTTCCCTACTTGCGACTCTCCACGACCAACCCTACCTGCAACTCTCCATGACCAATCCTACCTGCGACTCTCCACCACCAACCCTACCTGCGACTCTCCATGACTCACCCTAACTGCAACTCTCCATGACTCACCCTACCTGCAACTCTCCATGACTCATCCTACCTGCGACTCTCCACGATAAATCCTACTTGCGACTCTCCATGACTCACCCTACCTGTAACTCTCCATGACTCACCCTACCTGCAACTCTCCATTACTCATCCTACCTGTGACTCTCCACGACTTACCCTACCTAAGACTTTACATGGCATCCTTTTCTTGGTTATTTTTCTCTCCTATGTCTACAATGTTCTTGTACAGTGTACGATTCTGTCTGTAGTTACTCGCATACAGACTGTGGTTTGAACAAACACACATCTAGATTGTACCTAAAAAAGTCGAAGCATATGGGATATATCTTCCCAAATACATTATTTTAAAAATTACTTTTGTATGTAATGACACACCAAAAACTGACAAGTTAAAGTAACAAAAAGAAATACTGATAATGGTGAAATTACCGTAACCTGGCCCCTTAATGTCAAAGTATGTGTGTGTAGGGTCCAAAGATATGGCACAATCGTCAGCAGCCAGATACTCATATTGCTGACTGCTTGCATCAGGGTCAACGAACCAGAGCTGACTAAGACCCTATTCTGCCTCCAAGCGGCAACCCTCGAAAACAGACTCCATTAGTGTAGTCTGGCTACGACAACAGATGTCATAGTGTGAAGGAAAACCTGGTACCCTAAACGAGTCAGCTTAAAAAACAGATGTGCAAACAAACCTTAGGTTTCCTGGCAGCATTTATTCCAACAATTAGGGCTACTAATACAATCAAACAAGTCAATCAAAACTGTTCTTGATAGTCTAGTGTTTATTGATCGAAACTGGTTACGGCAATGACACTATCAAAAATAAGTAGGCGACAATGGGTAATCCTCTCAGATAACACATCTTCATAAACGCAATGTGAATCGCTAGTTCATTTCAAGAGTTTGCATTGTTTTATAACTAAAGCAATACGTACTTATTTAGACCTATATATTTCTGTCCATTTATCAACACACTCTCCCGTCTCCATTTTTATTCTTTTTCTTCATTCACTTGCTGGCATCAACTTGAATATATCTAAGGAAAGATATCTAAATTAAGGTCGAGAGGTAAGGGGCTCGGATCTCAAAGCGATGAACGGAAACAGGGGGTGAAATAATACCGCATGTTTCAAGCGGACCTTGTTCTCAAGCCAGGTGGGAGCAGAATGACTGCATTCTGAGTTACCTTTAGTCGTTCCTGACTTATGTCTTGCCACTAGTCCAGGGTAGTTCGGGACTAGAGAGTGAGGTTGATGATTAACGCAGTTCTTCTGTACTATAATCCAAATACAACCGAGTGGTCAGCCGGGGTCTTTGTGTATGACAAGGACAAGAATAGCATCACTGCCCCACAGAGAGCATGTCGTAAGAGGCGACTAACTGTGTGACATGGCATAACACCGAACATGGTTAGGTGGTTTGTTAAGAGCAGCATAGATGGCGTCAAACAGGCTGCGGGCCTACTTTGCTCTAGTGTTTGAGTCTATTAAGATGAACTCACACATCGGTTAACAACCCTCCACGCAACTTGTCCCAACGCAGCGGAGTAATAAGCTGCTAGAACCCTCCTCCCAGCTACATACGACTCACACAAGAGCTGGGACCTGCACAGGGGGCATCTGCCTCGGTCAAAATATAGGTAGACTAATATAGTACAAGTTACATCATCAAGACAAAACAGTCTGGTGATGTCACCATCATTGTTTGCTATGGGCAACTAACTAATCTAAAGCAGTGGTTAGCCTGATACTATTGGTATATCCAGAGAGCATGTCCAGGAATGGTATGGGTGATGGTCACACGTGCTTTCTATGTCCTCATATGCTGAATACCTTTATATGTAAGATGCTAAGTAGTCACGTTGTCAGTGCAGCAGGTGCATTCATCGGTATGTCCTGTTCTTAGTTTGTTAAACAGATGGTGTATCATTGTGATGTGGTCTGGTCATTTGCGTCATTTAGTTGTTGACCCAAGTGACCTGTTTCCCAAGTGACCTGTTTCCCACGTGCCCCTCCATCTAAACCCCGTAAATCTCTTGGCCTCTTCATAATTTAAACCCTTTCCATCCTCACTAACTCACTCACTCTCTCTCTCTCTTTTCATCTAGGAAAGTTTAAATTCATCTGCAGTACACATTTTCACCATGGACAGCATGAAATTTATATAACATGCATATTAAATAGATATCCATTAGATTACAGGACAATGAAACAAGATGATTTCATAAAATGTTGATTTGATGGCTTATTTAAAGCATCTGTACACTTGCATATGGAATATCTGTACATATTTTACAGCAAATGTACAAGATAAAACAGTGTCCACAATGTGCGGACTTTACTTACATTCATTAAAAATCTACCATTGTATCATAGTAGTGCTTTGTACATAAAAAACAAAGATGGTTTGGTTTAAGGAAAACTAAATACTGGAAACAAAGATGATTTGGTTTAGGAAAACTATACACAGGAAACAAAGATGGTTTGCTTTAGAAAACTAAACACAGGAGACAAAGATGGTTTGGTTTAGGAAAACTATACACGGGAAACAAAGATGGTTTGGTTAAGGAAAACTAATCACAGGAAACAAACATGGTTTGCTATGTAATGATCAAACAAAGAAATCAAACATGGTTTGGAATAGGAAAACTAGATATAGAAAGCAAAGGAATAAAGAAATTCAACAACAAAAAAAGAAATATAGATGGTTAGGATATTGAAAATCTCAACTTAGAAATCAAAGATAGCTTAGCATGAAAAATTGTAAGCAACAAAGATTGGAAATGTTAAAAAATAAAAATAGCTAGGTTTGGGAAATTCTATTTTAAAAAACCAAGTGATAGTTTCATATAAGAAATTCTAAAAACAATTATAGTTTGTTATGGGAAATTCTAAAAACAATGATGGTTCAGTACAGGAACTTCTAAGAACAAATATAATTTGGTATGGAAAATTATAAGAAAATTGATGGTTTGGTTTTGAAAATTCTAAGAGCAATTGTGGTTTGGTATAGGAACTTCTAAAATCATTGATAATTTGGTATGTGCAATTATAAGAACAATTATGATTTAGTGTGGGAAATTCTAAAAACAATGATGGCTTAGTGTGAAATTTAAAAAAAAAACTGATTTAGTATTGAAAATTTAAAAAACAATGATGGTTTGGTATAGGATATTCTAAAATCAATTGATGGTTTTGTATGGGAAATTCTAAAAACAAACATGGTTTGTTTTGAAAAATGCAAACACAGAAAAACATAGTTTAATATTGGAAATCCAAACAAATAGAACAAATTTGGTTTTGTGTGGGAATTCTAAATGACAATTCTGAAGCATCAGTTAAAACCTGTTGCTGTCCAACAAACATTTCAAAACAACAACAACAAGAACAATATATGGATCCTGTGTCTAAGATGAAAATAAATATACAGTAAAATACAATTTACTGCCTTCAAACGGCTGCATATTTATTACTTAGGTACTTAACATCTCTATACTAGTTAAGAAGACTCTGCAGAGTCGTGTATTCAACCAGTTTCATTTACAGTTCCTTGCTCGGAAAGCTATGCGCATCCAATATTTTCTTAAATGCATTAATTGTCCTTTCCTCCACTACTTCCTGTGGCAATGCATTTCAAGCATTCACCACTCTCTGACTAAAAAAATTATTTCCTAATATTTAATCTAGACCTTTCTTTAGTTAATGTGTAGCTATGCCCTGTAGTTCTTGTAGGTGGTTGTATTTTGAAAAACTTCTTATAGTCTAATTTATCCTTTCCTTTGATTATCTTTTAAACCTGTATTAAGTCACCTCAAATTCTTCTCTTCTCTAGACACTAGACCAGTTTTTCTGAGTCTTTACTCAGAACTGTAATTTTGGAATTCCACTATCAGTTTTGTCACTCTTATTTGTATCCTTTCCAGCATGTTTATCCTCATCTGTACACAGTACACCAATCTAGGTCTAACTTATGCTTTATACAGTTTGACAATCACTTCCTTAATACTATGTTTAATATTTCTTTTTATTATACCTAACATTTCATTTGCCTTTTTCACTGCTACCTGAACTTGCTCACTCAATTTAACTGTATGATCTATTATAACCCCTGGGTCCCTTTCCTTTTCTATCATTCTAATATTGTTCTCGTCCATTCTGTAATTATCTTCTTGGGACTGATGAAGAAGGCACACTAGCAATATTACAGATGGGGAATATAATGTCCTACTGTTAAGTGCACATTCTCTTGGCAAGGGATTTATAATTTTTTGTGGTTCTATGTTGCACTCTTGGCTAGAGTCTCATATGGAAAATAACGTACACATAACCAAAACTTAACTTCTTTATACTGGTTTAGATGAATATGCAATGTCTGTATTCAACCAGTTTCTTCTACTCCATCATCATCATCAAGTGCCATCTCCACAACAGAGGTTGATGGTAATGGATATCCATCTGTCTATGTCTCACACCAGGCTGGCACACACAGTCAAACTGTGCCCCGATCACATCCTGATGTTCTCTATCCATCTGTATTTCTGCCCCCTTTGGTTGGCTCTCATGCCCTCCAAAATAATCTTTAGCAGACTGTCATGGCGCTTAACATGATCAAAATATTTTATTGTTCTGCTTTTTATTTCCCACAGAAGTGTCTTCCCCTCCTGGAGCTGCTCCAGAACATCATTACTGGTTTTCTGACCTTGCCAAGAAACTCATCCAAGTCTTATAATCCACATTTCAAAGTCCTCAATACACTTCTCCATTTTTTTGTCCAGGTTTACATCTACTCCCCAAAATATAAAAATAACTGTACATTCAGTTTATGATTTAATGCATTCTCTGACCCTGCCCCCACTATTTCCTGTGGAAAAGAATTCCAAGCATTCACCACTCTCTGACTAAACAAATATTTAACATAATCTAGCCTAAACCTTACTTCAATTAATTTGTTACTGTTCTCTCTTGTTGTTGTAGCTGGATGTACTTTGAAAAACGTGTCATAGTTTATGTTTTATTCTGTTTTGTTGTTCCCATATGAAATATAACATACATAGACCTATTCTATTTTGTTGTTCCCATATGAAATATAACATACAAAGACCTATTCTGTTTTGCTACTCTCACATGAAATGTAACATACAAAGAACTATTCTGTTTTGTTACTGTGATATGAAATGTAACGTTCAAAGAACTTTACTGTTTGCTACTTGCACATGAAATATAACATACATAGAATTACTGTTTTGCAACTCTCATATGAAATATAACATGCAAAGATCTATTCTGTTTTGCTACTCTCACATGAAATATAACTCAAAACTATTGTTTTGTTATTTTCATATGAAATATAACATATAAAGACATTTTGTTTTGTTAATCTCATGAGATATAACATACAAATACCTATTCTGTTTTGTTACTCTCATTTGAAATAAAACATTCAAAGACATATTCTGTTTTACTACTCTCATATGAAATATAACATATACAAAATCATTGTTTTATTATTCACATATAAAATAATATACAAAGACCTATTCTTTTGTGTTACTCTCACGTGAAATATAACATACAAAGACATTGTTTTGTTACTCTCACATGAAATGTAACAAACATAGACCATACTGTTTTGCAACTCTCACAATAAATATAACATACAAAGACCTTTTCTGTTTTGTTACTCTCATATAAAATATAAAATACATAGACCTACTCTGCTTTCTTACTCTCATATGAAATACAACATACAGAGACCTATTCTGCTTTGTTACTCTCATATAAAATACATAGAACTATTCTTTTACTTTTACTGAAGATGGCATCTTGATAGAAGAGAGATGGAATCTTGATAGAAGAGAGATGGAAACGAGAGTGCAAATGCCATCACCTACCAGCTCTCTCCACTAATAAGACAACCCAAAATTTCCCTCCAAGAAAAAAAGTGGATGATAAATAGTATCTTTATCCCAACCAATGTCAGACATGAGCCCAGGAAGGAAAGTTAGCCACCTGTTGTGAAATACTGTGCCTATGATAGGCCGCTAACAACACCAGAAGAAACAGAATTACAAGTATGAATATTCAGGTGAAGGTAGGAACAATTCCCTGCCTAAATTGCATTCAGTAACAGAACGAAATGGTTTGACCACATTGTTCAAGCAACTTTCTAAAAGGAGAACATCAGGAAAAACGGGAGGTAGACCAAAGAAAAGGTGGATGGATAAATAAGACCTGCCATAAAGTGGGGATAAGCATCACTCGGACCACGAGAAAGGTGAAAGAGAAACACATACTGACTGTGACACTGGGCTACAACCCGGTAGAAAGTGAGATGATAAATAAGGTAGAAGACCTATTCTGTTTTCTCACATGAAATATAACATAGATAGACCTTTTCTATTTTCTCATATGAAATATAACATGCATAGACCTATTCTGTTTTCTCATATGAAATATAACATACATAGACCTATTCTATTTTTCATATGAAATATAACATATACAGATCTATTCTGTTTTGTTATTCTAAAATGCAACATAATATATATAGACCTATTCTGTTTTGTTTTTCTCATATGTAATATAACATGCATAGACCGATTCTTTTTTCTCATAAGAAATATAACATACATTAATACATTGTTATGTTATTCTCATATGACATACATTGATCTAGTCTGAACTTATCAGTGGCAGAGAGAATAGGCAGTTTTCTTCTCACAGCAATGTGGTCAGTTCCACGACACTGTCTTACCATGCTTTGAACTAGCCAGTTTTAAGAGGGTACCTGCCTCATAGTTAGGGTAGGAAGGGCTATAAGGAAGAAGTCTCATCATTCTTCCTCAAAGAATCCGAGACCTGATACAATCAAGACTCTAAAGATCCATCCCTGACAGCCGGATCTGTTACAGAGCTACTGTAATCTTACGTTTGTTTTCTGACCTCTAAATTTTAAATATTTTATTATGATATGTTACTGACAGTTTTAAAGTTTAATACTTTTGTTTATGCTGGCATATACTTGATACCTTCAATGAGTGACAAACAGCAAGGTATTTAACTGTTAGAAGATTGTCAGTTTGTATATAATCCTCCGTTACTGTCGTTCAAGATGGATAGGACACGATTGCTTAAATGATGGATTTCAAGGTCATTCTATTTAGAGGGCTGGCCTCTGAAAACCAAAATGAAGGTAGACTATATATATGATGAAAATTGGCACGGGTGAACTAATAACAATGGATGTCAACACATTGAACGGGGGAGGGTGTGAGAGGAAATGGGGGCCGAGGGGGGGGCTAAAGATGCAACAAAGTAAATGAGGTGATGGCAACCAGCAACTTATAGCTGGCCAAAAGCTGACCAAAACCTTAACCCACCTCCAAGCGGAGGCCCTGGAAACAGGATGCACTAGTGTAGTCTGACTAACAGAATAGGGATCACAGTGAGAAGGCAAACCTAGTACCCAAAAAAAAAAATCCAGCCGGAACTAAATGTCCAATAGGAACAGATATCGGAACAGCCTCGCTGTAAACTGTGAGACAACGTCACAGCGTCCTTTTCAGGGAAAATGCTGAAGAAAAAGACAAATATAATGGGAGCAATTTGCCAAAAACAGACCTGGCTGGCGGTGGATCCTATGTGTCGGACTGCAGCATGGAGAAACAAAGCTGCGGTAAACTGCGGAGTCAAACAGAAATAACTTATGATATGGACCTTTCTCTTTTACTTACCGGACTGAACAGATACCCATTTAAGGCTGGGTCGACCTGGTAGCTGTTACGGTCTCCAAATAAAATTTTAGCCTCAACTGGGGAATGAACCCAGGACCACTCAAATGTGAAGCCAGCTCGCTAACCACTGTGCTTCGCAGCTCCCTGTATCTTCAGACTGACATAATATCAACAACTTAATGGCATTATATGTCTGCTTATAGGAGAGACAACGATGTCCCACTGGACTCCATAACGCACTAAATGGTATTAAAAAAATGAGTTGCAGAATGGGTTGGCTAGAATATTGTTTACAACAAAGTGCTAGACAAGACATGACGGTCAAAGCATATTGATGGTCTGAAAAGAAGGTCAACTACTGCAGTAATTGTATGCTCCTACTGGAGACAGAAAAGGAAGAAACATGTTTTAGAGGGGAGTTTCTTGTCCCTGTAGTTTTCAGGATTGATCTGTATGTAATGGAGAATGGTTATGGGTGATGCCCAACTCATCAGTCACAATGAAAGCTGGTCATAAGAAATGGCCAACCGAGTGGCTCAACCCATCCTGTCATTCTGAGAGCTGGTTACAGGTGATTACCATCCAGATGGTCCAACCCATCCTGTCATTCTGGGATCTGGTTACAGGTAATGACCATCCGGATGGTCCAACCAATCCTGTCACACTGAGATCTGGTTACAGGTGATTACCATCCGGATGGTCCAACCAATCCTGTCACACTGAGATCTGGTTATAGGTGATTACCATCCGGATGGTCCAACCAATCCTGTCACACTGAGATCTGGTTATAGGTGATACCCAACCCATCATGCCACATTATCATCATCTGGTTGTTCAGTTTGGAGATTGGTTGTAAGATTGTTTGAGCATGTCTCTCCATTTAACCCTATCATCTGGTTGATCAGTCCTAGGACTGGTTGTAAGATTGTTTGAGCATGTCTCTCCATTTAACCCTATCCTCTGGTTGATCAGTCCTGAGACTGGTTGTAAGATTGTTTGAGCATGTCTCTCCATTTGACCCTATCATCTGGTTGATCAATCCTGAGATTGGTTGTAAGATTGTTTGAGTATGTCTCTCCATTTAACCCTATCCTCTGCAGCTATCTTCATTTCAGCATAGGTTCGTACTTTAATGTCCCTGAGATGTAAAGTTGAGTCTTGGTTGCCCAGGTCCTCTCTTCCCTTGAATCTTTCCCTTTAAAATCTTCTGTAGAAGACTTTCATGTTTCATATTGTGACCCAGCCAACTCAACCAACGTGTATGTATCATATGCAATATTTGTCTTTGTGCCCCCACTTCAGTGAGTACATTGTTATTAGATCTTTTTTTCTGTCCAACTCACTCTTTCCATTCTACGGTAGCACTACATTTGAAATGCTTCCAATCACTTTTCATCCTTCTTTGCTAGAGTCCATATTTCAGCCCCATACAGTGCAACTGGCCATATATGAATCGTGATTATTCTTGTCCTCATTTCTATCCTGATACTCATTCAAGTTAACAATTTATATTTTTCTCTGAAGGCCCTTTTTGCCATTGCAATCCTTGTCTTGATTTCTGTCTCATTTTGGGCATAGTCTGTTATGGTTTGACCCAAATATGTAAACTTTTGAACTTGTTCGATTATTACTCCATTGATTATGACATTTATTTGTCTCCATCGCTTTAATATTACCAAGATCTTTGTCTTCGATGTGTTTATTTTCATGCCAAACTCTTTGGCTGTGCTATTAATTTTATCTAGCAGCCTTTCTAACGTTGCTACTGATCCTCCCACTATCACTTGGTCATCGGCAAATTTGATAGCATTAATTATCATACCATTAACTTTGACACCATTAATTTTGACACCCCTATTACAACTCTGCATAACCTTGTTCATCATCCTCTCAGAATATGCATTATAGAGACTCGTTGAAAGTAAGCAGCTCTGTCGTACCCCGTGTCTTATGGGAACGTGATCCATGAGACCTTCTGTGATTGAAATAATTGCCTTTTGATTTTCATACAGTTTCTAGATTAACTTAATCAGTGTTCTTTCTATACCAATTTGTGCAGAATCTGAAAAAAGTTTCTTTCAGGGGACTCGTTCAAAAGCTTTTCCATAGTCAATAAAGCAAAGAAATGATGAACGTATTTGATCGATCATTCTTTCTGCAAGAAACGGCAATGCTCCGATGGCATCCTGTGTAATTCTGGCCTTGTGAAATCCAAACTGGTTGCAGTACTTCCTCTATCTTTCCATAAATTCTCATCTTAATTATCTTCAATAGGATTTTAAGATGTCCAGCCCATTGCGCCACAAGGAAACCTGGTTATAGGTGATGTCCAACTCATCATGCCACACTGAGAGCTGGTTAAAGGAGATGTCAAAACCATCCCACCACATTGAGACTGAGTTATAAGAGATGACCTACAAGATGGCCCAACCCAGAGCTGGTTATAGGAGATGATCATCTATGTGGTCTAACCTATCGAATGTAAAAGACTCCCTTATCCATGACAAAACTTCCTCCACCATCCACACAGGCCATACACCTGATGTGTGTTAAGTTCCAAAAGGAATTTGAAAGAATGTTCTAGAAAGAAATAGTCCCTACATCATGTAAGAATAACAGAAGAAGAGGAATAGATGATTCTTTCATTCCAGCAGTCATTCTTGGGCACTACATACATGTGTGAAACCAAACTTCCTGAGTAATTTCATGCAATATAATCAACAGTAGTTTGTCTAACAGTCATTATGGCAGATGGCTTCATACGTATGAAAAACTGACATGAAAATAAAGTGTTTAACCAAGTCGTATGAAAAAAACCAATACTTGAACTCTTAAACAATCTGTATCCATATTGTTTATTTCATTACATGTTTTATCACCAGCCATATCATAAACATCATAACAGTTTATCAAGTTGCTTATCAGTTATCAGTCCTAAGGCTAGTAAGTTAGTTAGTTGCCCATCACAAGTGAACATGGCGACATCGTCAGACATGTTAAGTCATTTGTGACAGCATATGTACAGCCCTATCTGAGCGTGACAAACTCTACCTCAAGTAGGGTGCACATGTACAGCGTTAGTAATCAGGCCATCTTGCATTCAGTACTTTTGTGCAGCTCGTTTTTCCTGTGCCTCAGTTATGGTTCTCTGCTCAGCAATGCAAGCTCCATGTTGTGATGGCAGTGCGCCAGACAGAGCAGTTTGGAGCATAAAGCTCTCAGGCAGCGACATCAATGGAGAAACTATTCAAAGAAACTTTCAGAGTGCCTTTGTATCGTTTCATCCCCCCCCCCCCTCCCCCCTGTTGAGCGCTGACCTTGCCTGAGCTCACCATACAACAGTTGCTTAGGAAGGTTTGCATCTGACATGCTAACAACATGCGCAGAAATCTCAAGGCTTCACATTGTCTAAGCAGAAAATAGTGACAGCAGTTTTGGGGTTCATTAGAAATAATACTTGAATACTTTTGTCACTGTAAAATACTGTACAGTTCATTTTTGTGGAAGAATGGAAGAGCTGAACTTTGATGGAATGCATGGGGGGAAAATATGTCATGTGAATGTGGTGATGTCTCTGGAAAAAATAAACAAGTCAATGATGGGCATAGTGAAAGCTTTTTTGTGTCAATTGTAACAGTGTCTTCATTACTATTTTGCCTTTGCCACTGAGGATTCGTCGTGGTGACTATTTACCACTGAGGATGTCTTCAAACAAGCTAAAGTCATCAGCTGTATTTTGAATTGAGTCAAACATGGGCTGGTTGCTCAAGGGATTGTCTAAGAAATGAAGGAATTCGTCTGGATTTGACGCAGATGGTGGACCTAAGAAACCTACTGACTGGGACACATTTGATTGAGAATTAGAACCTCCACCGCCGTGCATGGATGATCCGGGTGAAGGGACGCCAATATTATATCCTGCAGGGGGCACGGATGTAGCCCCTGGTGAAGGAATTCCCATGTATCCAGAATTTGATGCATGCATACTCATCTGTTGGGACACTTGCATGCTCTGGTGCTGCATCATCATTTGTGATCCACCGGCCATAAGGCCAGGGTTTGGACCTCCTCTCATCTGGCCAGGCATAGGCTGTCTCAACTGTTGCTGTTGCAGCTGGGCCATGTTTGTTGCTGCTGCAGCTGCTGCGGCTGCTGCTGCCATACTCCCTGCATTTGCACTTCCCCCATAATGTGGAGGCCGGCATTGCTGTTGTTGTTGTTGTTGGTACTGCATCAGATGTGCTGACATGGACGCTGACTGTGCTAGGTCATGAGGGCTTGAACACCCTGAAGGCATGCCTGACCTCATTCCTGAATGGCCTGTCTGTAACACTGAGGCTGGTGACCAGTCTGTGTGAGTGCGCGGCTGGGGAAGATTCAACCCATCTGGGCATATGTTGACACTGGGAGGTCTTTGACTTCTCAATGCTGCACTGGTGTAGGTAGAAGAGGATTGAGCACATGTAGACGATTCCACAGCAGAATATGCTGGTGGCTGCTGCATGTGCTGCTGGGCGAGGAATCCAGGTCGGGCCTGGCTGGACTGTGGCATGTTTCCAATGTGGGATCCATTGGACACCATTGAGGCAGACATGGACTGTTGCTGCATTGCAGAGATTTGGGATGACACCATTCCGTTGTTTGCCTGTCCCGAGGATGATCCACTAACTACTTCACTCTTTACGGTCCCATAAGCTTGAGTTTGGTTCACCATATTTTGCATTGTCTGAAGAGGGTTCTGGTTGCCATTGGAAACAGTTGCACCTGCATATGGACCTTGGGGCCTTGCACTGTGGTGCATTTTGTACTCAGGTGGAGGCCTACCCATGTACTGTGGGGGCATACGGCCCTGTTGAGCCTGCTGTTGCTGCTGCTGTTGTTGTTCCATCCTCATCTTCTCCATCATCTGCATCTTCATCTGCTCACTAACCATCTGCTGTTGACCCATATTAAAGTTCTGCTGCTGCGACAGAGATATATGCTGGGCTGAGGGTTGCATCTGAATCTGTTGACTTTGAGAGAGCTGCAGGTTGTGTGTTCCATGGGAAACCTGCACATGCTGAGACTGCATGATTTGCAGTTGATGTGGGGCAGCAGAGGAAGGCTTGAAGTGACTCTGCACCTGGTTCTGCAGCTGCTGCAATGAAGATGGTGAATTATGATGTTGCCCGGGTTCATTTGGAAAGTGAGTCAAAGGCTTGGTGCCGCCGTAGCCCATAGCAGCAGCCATTTCGGGTGTCATGTGGGATGAGTCACCCATGTGGTGATTTGTCATATGGTTGTAGGGGAATGCTGAAGCTGTGTTAGGAACTGAGCGATAGAGTGAGGAATAGTTAGGCGGAAAGCCTCCGTTACGCAGACCATCTGTGAAATGGTCCAGTCCTTTCATGGGGTAGCCAGGGCTATGCTGGTGCTGATGTTGCGCAGCCATTTGTTTCAGAGTCTCTGCAGCTGGACCTGTTGGTTCTGCTATAGGCGATGGAACTGAATTGGTGTGATTGGTCATTGCCGCAGCATTCATATTCTGGTTGCTGTCAAAAATGCTGCTTATGTGCCCACCAGAGCCAAGGTTGGAGAAAACTCCCTTTGAAAGTCCCGGAGACCCACAGGCTAGAGGACCACCATACATGTTGCAAGATTCATTGCTCTCAGAATCTCTTTGGACCTTATCATAGATTTCATTAAACTCATTAAGTTCCTTGAGAAGGGACGGTTCAATGTCCTCATCCTTTTCAATACTGTCCAAGATATTCTGGAGTTCGTCCACGTCATCAATGCCAATACCAATGTCACCGACAGATGAAGGATCAATGTGGCTGTTGTGAGCAGCACAAGATGAAGATGATGACCGTGCACTATCTTCAGTTGACTCCTGTTTACACTGGACACTTGTGTGAACACTAGTGCTGCCAGAATTTGGTGAGTCTGTACCGTAGTGGGAGCTGACAGTCACGTTGGTATGTATCGTTTGCGAGGTGTCTTGTTGAGGGTGAGCGCTAATCTGCTGTACTATCTGCACAGACAAACTTGGCAGACCCGAACCGTGTTTACTACCTCCTCCACCAATGTTGTTACTGCTACTGTTGTTGATTTTGCTGCTGTTAATTCCAGACGACAGAAGGTCTTTGTCATCAAAGCTGAAAACAGTTTCTGATGCTGTTGTAGTGGCAGCGGTTGTAGAAGATGATGTATTTCCTTCAGCACTCACACTGTCAATTTTTTTCTTCAGTTTCTGGAAATTTAATCAGAAGTAGCACATAGTTAATAAAAAGTAACGTTTATGGAAAGAACAAGAGCACAGAGTTTATAACAACAAAAGTAGCACATAGTTAATAAAAGCAAAAGTAGCAGTGCTCGTGATAACAAAAGTTGTACATAGATTTAAAAAAAAAATTATAGTACTTGAATAATAATAGACAAATGTAGTGCCCAATTAATACAAACTCAAGTAGTACAGAGTTAATGAAAACAAAAGTAGTAGTCAGAATGAAAACAACAAAAAAGCAGTGAGAATGAATATTACAGTAGCAGTGAGAATGAAAACAAAAGTAGCAGTGAAAATTAAAACATAAAGTAACAATGAGAATGAAAACAAAAGTAGTACAGAGCACAAAAAGGAAACAGCATATTTACGAGGGGCGCTCCGAAAATAAGCCTTATTTTATTATGATGTTCCACGATGTCAGAAGTGCATTTTGGCAGTATGGCAGAAAAGTTTTAACCTTCCAGAAATATATGTAAAATTGTGCTTGCAGTGGTGGAGCAGTCTGACAAAATGGCGCCTGTCATGGAAGTGCGTCATAAACAGAGGTGCGTTATTGAATTCTTCCATGCCGGAAAAGTTGCAGCAATTGTCATTCATCAACGCTTGATGAACGTTTATGGAGACCAAACAGTCGATGCTAGCACAGTGAGGTGGTGGGCAGTGGCGATAGCGACTTAAAGGACAGGGGCACTTTCCGTACGACCATGCACAACTGCCACACCACCGTCGGAGGATTACGACCAGGGAACTGTCTACGGAGCTGGATATCGGCTTCAATGCGTTGGAAATGATGGGGGTCAACGTTGGAATATCACAAAGTTTGCGCCAGGTGGGTTCCACGAATGTTCACACATGAACAGATAGAACGCCGCATTCAAGTTTGAACCTTTGCGAAGATGAAGGTGCCGGTTTCCAGGATCGCATAATTAGTGGTGATGAGACGTGGTGATACCACTACGTTCCGGAGCCCAAATTGCAGTCCATGGTGTGGAGACATTTGAATTCCTCATCGAGGAAAAAGTTCAAGATGCAGCCCTCTGCGGATAAAGTGATGTACACTTTTGGGATAAGAAAGGGGTAATCTTACTTGATATTCTGGAACCAGGACAAACTATCAATCTTTGACCAGTACGTTTGCAAAGCTGACTAAGCTGAAGACTCGAATTCTCAAGTTCAGGCCAGATTAGAAGACAACCTTTCTTTTACAACACGATAACGCCAGACCCCGTACCAGTTTCAAGACCGCTGAGCACATTGTCAGTCTTTGCTGGACTGTCCTACCCCACCCACCATATATTCCGGATTTGGCGCCTTCCAACTTCTATCTGTTTAAAGCCAATGAAAGATGGATTGTGTGGGCAACATTTTCATAACAACGACACCGTCATAGCAGCTGTGAAACAGTGGGTCATCTCGCTAGTGCGGAATTTTACGAGCGTGGCATGAGTGCTCTTCTTCATCGTTAGAGAAAATGTATAGCCAAGGGAGGTGACTATGTTTAAAAATGGTTCTTTGAAGACAGGACATTGCTCTATCAAATGGGGTTTGTGTGCTCCTTTTTTCTGTTATGGTATTCATGGAATAAAATAGGAAGCATTACTTTCGGAGTGCCCCTCGTATCTAGCCGTTATTGCCAACACCTGTCTCTGTTAATGTTCGTGTAACACATGTGTAATATTCCTGGACTTTATCAACTTCAATTTTATCAACAACAGTATCTTGCTCTGCAGCTGATAACACCGACACAAACCAATGGGATCTATTCCCACATGTACCATTTAGACTAACGATTTAGTTCCAAGACATCAGGCATACATTGGTCTTTCTGTACACATAAGTAACACGTGATCTGACCTTTCTGTTTCCATAAGCAAAAAATGGGTCCTTATCTTCACTACGAAATAAATAAATTAACTGATTCTTTAGAGAACAAACTAGAGATTGAAACTACCAAAATCAGTGCAAATGCGACAATGATTGAATGACTGAAAAATAAATCTAATCAATGGACTAGTAGGGCTAGGTTAGTCCCCAAATAAACGGCTTTAATATTCTTCACTATCTGAGTCTCAATTTGCGTCATAATACTCAACGATATTCCCAATATGTGCGCTCCCAAATAACGGCACTCTGTCATCGGAAGTGCTCGAGTGTTATCGGTTCTCTCCAGGTAAAGCAACAGCCGAAGTCAAACTAGTCCCTCTGCACAATATGATATACGCAAGCCGTTTTGAATTCTGTCATAAGTAAATCTAGTTTTCGTTTGCTTCTTGTGGATGGTAGTGTTGTGGTTATTAAGATTATGTAATGGTTCCCGTTAATGAAAAATACCTTGTGAAGTATTAAAGTGTTCGATTGTCAGTATAATTTGACAGTGTTTCAAAGGGTGAAATATGGAAAGCGACTCGGATTTGAAAATTGTTCCATCACAACAAAGCTTGCCAGAGACAAGTTAATATAAGATGGTCAAAGGGATGTAGCACAATCACGTGACGCAATGCTGTGTCCTCGATTCAGTTTAGTTTAGAGCCCTCAGCTTTGAAGAAAAACAGAAAGTTTTTAATAACCCAAACATTTCTGTTAAATCAAAGATGAAAGACTAAACACGTCATTTCAAAACATGAGTATTATACATCTTCAAAATGGTTTTCTGCATATAAGTCCAGAAGCACGGTGTATTATTGGCCTTGTTTGCTGCTCGAACTAGATCATAGAGTGTATAATAATGGCTTTAGTAGTATCGATCATTTTCACAAAGCCAAAATACGCCATTTAAATACAATCACATCTATCCACAATAACTAAATTAAAAACTTTCGGTAAAACTAGAATAGATGTTTGAATATATATATATATATTGTTCGTATATTCAATTTCTAAATATTGTGCATCGGTTGAAGTGAACTAAGCTGGATGAACTGTGACGAAAAGTGTCATCCGTAAGCTACATATTGTACGTTATATTGAGAGTATTCCTCTTTAGTCCAATAATGAAAGGTGTCCACGAACCTAGCCCTTTTTGAGATAATGCCCCGCACGCCACTACTCGCTATTAAATAAATAAATTACTATAATTGATGCTTACATTCACATTGTTAGGTCTACCAGTGAATTTATAGGTATGTAGAATAAAGGCCGCGGAGTGCACATGATACTGTTAAATTTTTAATCAACCCAGTCCAAAATGAGGGAGAAAATATACGTCTCAACGATGTTTTGAACCCGTGTCTCCTGGGTCAGAAGTGTGTCACTTAAGCTGTCGGCCACCCGGTTATCGTACATGGCTTTTTACGTGGTCTATTACAAAAATGATGTGACGTCAGTTTCTCTAGGCCCTCCTCTGGTCACATGACCCAGACGTTTATATTTTGTTTTGTATCTCGTGTTCCTCTTCTCCAGCTTCCTCGCGCCGCCTGCGTGTAGCGGGGCAGCCTCTATACCAATGTCACAGCTACACGGAACGCAGTTGCGGCGTCAGAAACAACAATTTGTCATGAGGGTGTTGCAAGCTTTGTGTACAACCTGGTTTAGTTGCCGTTATGAAATGATAGAGCGTCTGATTGGTGTATTAGTAGAGCGCTGGTTTTTCACGGTAAAGGTACAGGATTAAACTCCCACGACCGTCACGCTCCAGTCGACCCAGCTGTCAGTGTGTATCTGACGTACGATTAGGGAAGTTAAAGGCGGCAAGTACTGAAACTCATCGCCCTATCTCATACAAGATGTGACTTAGTATACAATTTCATTCCCCGACAGTAGTGTTACTACTATGGTACAAACCTTGACTTAGTATACAACTTCATTCCCCAACAGTAGTGTGACTACTTTGTGACAAACCTTGACGTAGTATACTGAAGTCTGTAACAACTTCATTCCCCGACAGTAGTGTTACTACTTTGTGACAAACCTTGACTTAGTACACTGAAGTCTGTAACAACTTCATTCCCCGACAGTAGTGTAACTACTATGGGACAAGCCTTGTCGTTCAGTGGTATTAACCATTATACCACGTGCAGCAAGAGAATGTCTGTATTCATATATTGACCTTCGTGACCTGTTCCTGGTCGTTGCTGTCGGTCCCAACTTCGTCTCCATCGTCTTGGGCCCGGAAATCCAGTGAGTGGTGAACTAACCTCACAAGAAGTGTTCCGGATGTTGTTTCGGACAGCAAAGAAGTTCGCCCATTGGAGGTCTTCCCCGTGGTCTCTTTTTGCCTCGGGAGAACCAGATTGCTGCCATCATGCTGCATCGACTAAAGTATTGTCTTAACATGTGACCCTGCCCATCTATGTTTTGCCGTGTCTGCATATATTACCACATCATTCACTAAGTGCAATCTTCGTATGTCAGAATGGTGGAGATGGTGTATGTCTTAGTTGCGGAGAGTGATTCCGACCAAGCGTCTCTCAAAAGAGCCTGGGTCACTGTCAATTTGTCCTCGGGTGATGTTGTGAGTCCCCATGCCTCTGAACCATATCACATCGCAGAGAACATAGTGGAACTGAAGATAGAGACGCGCACGGTTTGCTCTTAGCAACCATCCAGGACCGTGTTTATTCATAAGAAGGATGCCCAGTTCACGAGGCGACGGCTTGTTAGATAGGGTTCCAGATTATTCTGCACATTGAGGAGGCGCCTAGGATAGATCCACTCGCTGACATCATCTTAGCCTACCCCGCCAAGATCACAATGGAAGAAACGATTGTGCAACACTTTGGTCTTCGAGACATTCATTTCTAGTCTCGCTTTCTTACCTTTGTCATCGAGTTGCTGCACCATGCTGTTGGCTTCTACTGCTGACTCTGTGATGAGCACTATCTCGTCGGTAAATCGAAGGTGATTGTAACGTCTACCGTCAATGCAGATACCAAAGGTGTCACAGTAGCACTGGATCCACTGATGACTGATTCTAAACATGTGCAGAAAGATTTGGTGAGACAGGATCCCCCCTGACGCATCCCCTTCTGTACTGGCACCACAATTGAACGTTGAAATGGGCGAAATGTGGTAGTGCAGTTTGCAAGGATTCTGGTGCAACTAGGATCGACACATTGTTCCAACAAATTGGGGTTCTGTTCGTTACTGCGGTATTCAGCGAAAGACGAAAAGCAACAAACATATACGGAGTCTATTTACAAATACAAGATATGAAATGGAGCCAAAAGGACACAACTTTATTTATCTAATTGATGTCCACCGCCAAGATTCATAGGGTTGAGGAAAAATGGCCGTTTGCCTATTTAATCGGCACGCACAGTACAACCACGTAATCCTCAGCATCCATTCATATCAATGTCATTTTGAAAACCATTATTACACGTACAACACGTTGCTCGTGATAGTAAATACTTTTGTTACTTATATATAAGGAGAGGAGACTCGGGAGACTCAGATAGAACATACTGATAGGAACAATTTTAGCCAGGGTCAGGCAAAATATACTGACCAAGACCTCCACTTTACTCCCACGTATATCTTCCTGGAAACATACTTTTCCAATGGTAGTTTGTCTAACGAGGTGGGAGATCGACCTGGTCTCTGTAGTAGTGAGCGACACGCAGATGAAGTCACGTAGATGAAGTAAGGCACATCACAACCAATATGAAGACCTAGTCTAGCTATATCAACACGCTCTGGGTGTGAGGAAATCTACAGCAACTCGCCACTTAACGCCCTTTTCAGAGTGCACAAAAGGGTAATCCTACTCCTTGTAGGCATACAACAAAATTACTCATGTGTATGTATATGTGTGTGTGTGTGTGTGTGTGCGTGAGGGAGTGAGTGTTACATGCATGCGTGTACGTGGTCAAGGGATTGTGATCTGAGTGTACAATCCGAACGTAACATGTTCAAATCACGTCGGCGCTCGATTTGACAGACCGGCCATGCTGTGTTTATTTTATCCACGATGCGATCACTTCTTCCAGCTGTAAATAGGTCAGGGGAAAATTTTTGAGCCGTAGCAGGAGTTACGGAGTCCATATTCTGCAGTCCTCACTTTGAAAGGGTTTGAGCACATATGGTGGTGTACTTATGGAATGTTCGGTTCCATGAGCCATGTCGCATTCTTGTCCTTAATATATATATATACAGGGCTTGATAAAAGCGCTCATCTGAGACAGTAAAAAATGTTGTTGAGTAAAAATAATATCAGTTTTTAATTAATTGCATTTTTAATGGTTACTATATAACGACTCTCGCACGATTATTAATGTCATTGCGGTTGAAAAATATTGTTCATAAACTAGCTTGAGGTGGTGAATCTAAACGGACCTCGACTGTCAAAATTTAAAGCTACTAATGCCATCGATCACAGCTATCACATGAGGTGCCTGCGCAGAATCCTTGGCGTTGGGTGGCAAGACACGATCACCAACGCAGAGGTATTGGAGAGAACAGACACTGCCACCATTTTGTCTATGCTTGGTCATCGAAGGATCCGCTGGCTGGGACACATTCGGAGAATGGATGATGCCAGAATACCAAAATATCTTCTCTATGGGGAATTGCAGTTGGGGAAAAGGTCTCGGGGCCGGCCACTACTTCGGTACAAGGATGTATGCAAGCGGGATATGAATGACGCAGGCATCGATTTGGAATCATAGGAACGGGACGCCATGGATCGTGTTACATGGAGTGGCATGATTAAGCATGGAATACAGACAAAGGAGATACTGATTACTGATAGGCTAAAGACGCAGAGTTTGAGAAGACACGCCACACCATGCGATGGCACAAACGGTCCTGATTTTTCTTGCACACACTGGTGAAGATGCTTCTCTGCCCGGATTGGTCTTACGAGTCACATTCGTTACCGTCATGGACTGTAGTAGCATACCTTTTCAAAGCACAATTACTATCGTCTGACAAGACGGAAAGAGCTAGTGATGATGAAAGCCATCGATAAATGGTACTCCATTGCTTAAAATGTTCAAGGACATGCCCTTAACAGCAATGAATTTTTTCTTCAGAACAAATATGCTAACACTGTGTAAGTAATACAATATATTTTGCTCTTAGACACAATGTTATGTAGAAATAAAGGTGAATTAGTGTCTAGTTTGAATTTGTTAACATAAATTGCATGACTGTAGTCCCTCCCACAATGCTGACTGGTGAGCCACCTCAAAATTTGTCAAGCCCTGTGTGTATTTATTTATAGTTTGTTATACATTGTCTGTTGACAACTTGGCCTATTCGTCCACCCTGTCTAAATTGAGAAGATTTAGCATAAGTTGGCTGCAGAAAGTGATTCCGAACAAGCGTCTCTCAAGAGAGGCCTGGGTCATTCTCAATTTGTCCTCCAGTGATTTTGTGAGTTTCTATGTCTCTGCGCCATAGCACATCGCATAGTACACAGTGGACGCGAAGAAGAGAGAGGCGAGCAGGTTCTGGTATTGTCCGCGGTTAAAATCAAACTTTTGAAAGAAATACAGATTTGCTCTGTGACTTGCAAGCACAATTTGTTTACTGATTTAAAGACTTTGAGACCCCTTGCCCTAACCACATGTTTTGATTTTCCCTTCGCCGTCTACTGTGGATATTACGAACGTTTCCGAAGAGAATGCAGTATGGACTTGCGTAGCTTCGGTGTGACACTATCGTGAAGCAGATATAATGGATAACGGTATTCACAAATTGTAACAAGGATATTTTTTTGTTAAATTACGTTTTTCGGTTCAAGCTTTTGGGTAATAAAAACGTCACTAGAGATTAGACCCGTCTGTTACGAAATGAACAACTGATCGATCGACTGAATATTTTGTCAATAAACCATTTTTTCTAAAATGATTAGTGTCTTGCTTTCTATGGGAACCTTCGTGTTGCAGGCGCTTTGGCAATCGTCTGCCGTGCAATGGCGAAGAGTTCGGAGGCACATGGACGGCATATAGCTCGGAGATTTACCGAAGATTCAACCGACACCTGAGTGAAAAAAGGAAATATAAGGAAACATTTGGAATGGCCTGTTCAGAATCCGTCAACATTTGACAGATTAACCCAGCGTTCTTCAACAGTGCGATGCGTCCACTAGTGGGCAATTGTAGCTTTCAGATTGTTCAAATGATGTTAAAAAGATGATGTTAAAATGAGGAAGTTGATGTTAAAATGAAGAAGATGATGTTAAAATGAGGAAGATGATGTTAAAATGAGGACGATGATGTTAAAATGAGGAAGATGATGTTAAAATGAGGAAGATGATGTTAAAATGAGGAAGATGATGTTAAAATGAAGAAGATGATGTTAAAAACATCCAATATTTACAGACCGTGGAAGCTCGCGACATTTTTTTCAGCTTAGTGCCGGGTAAGGATAATATACCCTCACGAAAGTCAGCTTTCTAGGTTATGGGGAGATTATTAAAATCTGACATATAAGTCTATGCATCCGGACAACCTGGTATTCAAATAGGCAGGTCATGTCTGTCTGCTGCCAGGTAGCCAAAGCTATTCATAGTACGTTTTTTTTATTGATATTACTTGCTGCTGCTTACTAGGCTTATGAGCAGGTAGGTGGCATATTGGTTAGGAATGTCAATTAATCTTTCTAAATTGGTGCCTGGAAAGCGACTAACAACCGACTAGTTTTTTTATTTTAAACTAACAAGGGTTCTTTTACGTGAGCAGCATGTACGTGGGAGCGTACATTTTTTTCCGTCAATCTTTGATTGAGCATGGTTGCTACTTTAATACTAGGGAACACTTGAAAGTTGCGGAATAAGATGCCCTACCATTTTACACTTTGGTTCGTTTCTTGTAAGTCAAGTTTTGCCTTTCAGCGTCAGGTTATGATTGTGTGTCTCGTGCACAGTGGCATTCACTGCCTCAGATATGTCTGTGGGATCAAGATGCTGAGCAGCGCATGAGCTACAGTGGTCAGCGACCCATAGCTGACTGCTCACGTCAGGGCCAGCGAACAAGAGCTGCCAAGACCCTTCTACACTTCCACACGGTGATCCTGGATAACAGGCTGCAGCAGGGCAGACTGGCTAATGAGAAGGTATCGAAGAGGGAATGCTAAGCCGGTACTCAAAAAATGCTTGCTAAAGTCGGATGTGTTGGACCGAAAGGTGCAAATATCGCAGTCAAAATGTAAACTACGACCCAACGCATTCCATTCTCTGGACTACATTCTGCTATTTAAGCCCTTTCAGGGTTTGGTAACGGGAGATTGAAAACGAATGAAGCCAAGCCAAGCCAAGATATGTCTGTAATCCATCTTGTTCGTGGTTTTGAATCCGTTGTATCTCAATAGCATTGCCTGTTTTGGGGTGATGTATGGTGATATGCTTGTTTCGTGGTCAAACTATTGTAGCTGCTGTCTTCTGATGTAGCCTAATACTGGTGTTGTTTCCACCTGTCTTTTGATGTAGCCTAATACTGGTGTTGTTTCCACCTGTCTTCTGATGTAGCCTAATACTGGTGGTGTTTCCACCAATCTTTTGATGTAGCCTAATACTGGTGTTGTTTCCACCAGTCTTTTGATGTAGCCTAATACTGGTGTTGTTTCCACCAGTCTTTTGATGTAGCCTAATACTGGTGTTGTTTCCACCAGTCTTTTGATGTAGCCTAATACTGGTGTTGTTTCCACCAGTCTTTTGATGTAGCCTAATACTGATGTTGTTTCCACCAGTCTTTTGATGTAGCCAAATACTGATGTTATCGTATCGTTGAGCTGTGGTTTGATGGTGTAGAGTAATCTTTTTTCGAGGATTTTACCAAATTTGTGCCAGTGTGCCTGAAGAGTGATATTAGCTATGAGTCTTGCATCTATTACTGCTCTTTTCGTGTTTCCGTTGACTAGTGGAAAGACAATCTGACTTCTACAATGCAGGTCATGCCATCCGTTTCACGTAACTATTTTCCTTGCCAATGAAGATAATACGCAAGACAATATTAATATCAAGACGCACATATTAGTAGTTCACATCAAAACTTAGGCTAGCATTATCTCAGGGTATTAAACTTCATTAACATTGATCTGATGCTTAACTTAAAAACGTTACGTCTTTATCCTAACTTAGATGACCGCAGAGTCTGTATACAACCAGTTTCTTTTACATTTCCTTGATTTAAAAACTATGCGCATCCAATCTATTCTTGAATGCATTAATTAACCCTCCCTCCATTATTTTCTGTGCCAAAGCATTCCAGGCATTAATCGCTCTTTGACTAAAAAAATATAATATTTCCTAATATCTTTAATTAATATGCTGCTGTGCCCCCTTGTTCTTGTAAGCGATTGTATTTTGAAAAAAAAACACTTTTAGTCTAATGTATCTATTTCCTTGATTATCTTAGAAACCTGTATTAAATCACGTGGAATTCTTCCCCTTTCTAGACTCTGTAGACCGGACTTTCTGTCCTCATAACTGACCGTTGAAGTAAAACACTGCATGAGCTTAGTGGACAACCAACAATGACTTTAAATTATCACGTTATTTCTGCAAGTACTGAGCAAAGTTTAATTTTAGGTCGCTTTCTTTGTTGTGAATACACGATTGCGTTTTAATGATTTATTTTAATTTTTTTGCGTTCGACTTATTTTTCTAATCCACAAGGCAGTGTGCGTTGCACTGTGGTTTTTATGTTGCGCCTTTTTTGCGTTTTAATGTTTTACATTCTACAATTTGAAAGTAAGACATAGGTTTTACTGAAGTCAGTCGTAGACCATAAACCTTGACCTCCTGGAGTCAACAGGGAGTCCGACTCGTGATAATGGATATATTGTTTTCACCCTTTTCTTGGAACCCCAGAGGTCTATTCCACAGTGAGAAGGCTTTGGGTAACGATCGTCTTATGCTCGTCACGTTCATGATCATTAGGAAGCGCAGAATCAACATTACAAATTGACCTCCTTACAGGAAGCCTGCACCAAAAACACGCTATGTGCACTGACAGTAGTGGTTTCTGTTGCTATTTTATTTACATATTGAGATGTGTAATTCGCTAAATCCTCAAACTCGTGACTTTTGTTTCGGCGAGGAGCAATCGTTAACAGGAGGCCCAGGGATTCAATTTCCAAGTGACAATTATTTGATGTTCTTTTATGTGTTGTGTTTTATATATAAATGTCCAATTAATATATATTGCTGTTTCGTGTTTAATATATAAATGTCCAGTGATATATAGTGCTGTTTCGTATTGAATATATAAATGTCCAGTGATATATAGTACTGTTTCGTGTTTAATATATAAATGTTCAAGTCAAGGTTGGTTTTGTTTTATTTAAAAATGGCCTATCCTATATATTTCCCAATGTTTGCTACCAGAACAGTGGCATTTTAAATGAGCACTCCCTCAAATGACAACACAAAAACTGTGGGCAAGAGACCGTTTGTTGATCACATGGCAAGATACCACCCGAGGCCGCTCGATACCTGATTTATCGATTGATAGAAAGGAGATAGACACATTAGACGGAAGCTGGCGTGTGCTTAGAAGGGGACGGCTCTGAGAGAGAGAAACAGAAAAAGAGAGATAGAGAGAAAGATAGAGAGAGAGAGAGAGAGAGAGAGAGAGAGAGAGAGAGGAATATCATGGCGGGTGTGGTGGTGGCGAGGTCAGACAGTTTGTCGTATCAATTTGAAGACGTGCAGAGAATCAAGGAACGGAGTGTGTGACAGACAAATGATATCACGTGATATGAATGTAAGAAAAGGAAACAAGTCTAGCAATAAATATATCCACACATACACAAATCATATCTTTATGGTGTGATTTCAGCGAACAGAGTATTTGTATGACAGGAATTAATGCCGTTTGTCCCAACAGTCGCTCCGCAGAGTACATAATAGGTTGTTCACTGTGCCCACAATAGGAAGAAAAACCTGCATGTAAATTGTATTTGCAGCGTCGCGTGGTCAGATGACGCACATCGAAACAGTTAGGCCTGGACAGCCAATCGTTTAGTGCAACAATACGCTAATGTTCAAACAAGAAGTACATATCTTGTTTGTTAAATAGCTACGATTTAAATACAGGTCTTGGTATAGCCTGTTAAGAGGATCTGTCAATATTTAATACAAAGCGTGTTCAAATTAAACTGGACCTAACCGCACCAATTGAACAAAGGTAAAATGCGCATGATGTCGTCACTGCTGGTATAGACAGCACATACTAACCGTCAAGTTTGCAAAATGTCATTATCCTCTGACTCACAGTTTCCTCAGCATACCGTTGAATGTGTGACAAGTGTGATACAGGATCCGTGGGTGATTCGGTTTCTAACAGCTGAAGGATGTCGATCAGTTGACATTCGTCGCAGAATGCAGGCAATATATGGTCACACAAAAGTGTGGTGAACGTTAGCTCCGGTGACGGTCCAGCCGAATTGCTGCTTTTATTTTGGCGATGATATCTTTGATGTACTTCTGATGTAACAATATGCGCCTAACCTGGTCTTGGAAGATCTTTTGTTAACTGGCGTCCTTCTTTAAACATCGTTGTCCAGTTCTTTACTGGTGTCTTCGACACACTTTTGTCCCCATACACTGCCTGCATTCTGCGATGAATGCCAACGGGTCGACATCCTTCACAGCTCGCTGATCAACTCTGGAGGGATTACGTTTCACACCCGCCATATTTTCAATGTTCCCTTGAGAAAACTATGAGTCGGAGGATAATGACATTTTGCAAACTTGACGGCTGGTATGTGTTGTTTACATCAGAAGTGACGTCATCATGTGCATCGTACGTATGTTCACTTGTTGCAGTTTGCTCCGGTTTCATTTGAGCACGCCTCGTATCGAATAGGTCGCACTAGTAGAGTCGTTGTAGCACATTTCAGCTCTCTAGCTTACCGGGGAAGTTGGTTAAAATGGGAGAAATAGAAGTCCATGCAAACAGACAACGGTTATGGCAAATTAAATAAAGGTTTAGAGACGGCGTGGATAGCGGTTGAGTCAAAAGGTTCACAGCCAGAAGGTGCTGAGTTCTCGCTCCCTAATCACAGCACGGGCCGTTACCCCGGGGAAGCAACCACTTTGAAGAATGCAGATGGAAGCAGATTCTTACATACAATGGATGCCAAAGTCGACAGGCGCAAGTAACAAACATAGTGCAACGCACACCGCTTTGGGGAATAGAGAAATAAGACGAACGCAAAACAAACAAAATAAATAAATAAAATCAAGGCCTGCAACAAGGACTAATGAAAAAAGAGGTGCCTGGTTCAGAGGTTAGAATTTCGTCTCATATTGTGGAAGCATGAGTTCGAACGTCTGTAAAGTGTACGTGTATTTTGTTGTATTTATATTGGGAGCCTTTTGCTGTTCTGCCGAGCTTACGGTGGATACAGGGACATGTCGAGTTTATGGTGAATACCGGGGCATGTCGAGTTTATGTTGGATACCTGGTCATGCCAGGTTTATGGCGGATACGGGGGCATGTCGAGTTTATTTTGAATACCGGGACATGTCGAGTTTATGGTAGATACCGGCTCATGTGTAGTCAATTGTGGATACCAGGATATGTCCAGTTTATTGTGGAAACTGGGACATGTCGAGTTTATGGTGGATACCGGGTCATGTCGAAGATTATGGTAGATACCGGGTTATGTGGAGTTTATGGTGGATACAGGGTCATGTCGAGTTTATGGTGAATACCAGGATATGTCGAGTTTATTGTGGATACTAGAAGATAACCTACCTAATTCCAGCTGTGGATGTGTTTATATCTTCCTGATCTGCCCCGGATAAGCAGCTCTCTGTTGGTCATGGTGTCTCACAGGAGCATTCTATGAATCCTTTTTAGGCAGATTGTGTGAAAATGTATGTTTCTCTTTCCGCTGCTCTCCAGCACTCTGTACCATACAGAAACACATAATACACACACCTCTTGTATATTCTTTCTTTGGTGTACTGCGGTGCCTTCCAAGCGTTCTTTAAGCACAGCGAAGGGTAGTCTGGATTTTATCATTCTGCTTTTGATGTTTCTGTCTGTTTAACTGTGCTACCGAGGTTCCTGTATATTGGTGGGCTCAGGATCAGAACATGGGGTGGTCGAATGAGGGCTGGTTATACGTTTCATGGGCCACGTGAGGGAATAGGCTTCAATAGTCAAGGCTCGAATGAAGGCATGTTCTAGAACTAGTGGTCGCAGATAAGAGCACGTTCTGTCCACCAATTGTAGCATACGAGGACACGTTCTATGACATAAGGATAGTATCTTGGAAGAAAGACTAACGTCTGGTCGGGCAAAATTTACTGATCAGACATGTTGGCCAGGGTCAGGCAAAACATACTGGTCAAGAAACTCACCTTGGCTATCTCGTAGCTCTCCATGGGAACGAACTGTTTTAATGGCAGCCTGGCTAAAAAGGTGAGGTATCGACGTGATCCCTATAGTAGTGGGCGACACGCAGATGAAGCTCAAGCATAGCACAACCTCCTGGAGGACCCTGGTTCACCTTCATCAGCAAGCTCGTGATGTGACGAAAGCTACTTCAACCATCCACTTAACCTTCCTTTCAGGGCGGAAATAAGAGAATTAAAAAAGAAGAAGAATAAGAACAAGAGGACGAAAAAAAAGAAAAAGATAAAGAGTAGGAAAAAGCAGACGAAAGAAGAAGAAAAGAAAGAGGAAGAAGATACAGAAAAATAAGACGAAGAAGAGAACACCAAGAAGAAAAAGAAGACGAGGAAGAAGAAGAAGAGGAAGAAGAAGAAGAAGAGGAAGACGGAGATGAGGAAGAAGAAGTTGAAAGGGAAGTATGAAGAATGAGTAGGAAGAATACGTAGCCCTCGAAGATGATAACAAGAAATCAAAGATAAGTGGAAGAATATCAAGTTCAAGAAGATAAAGAGAGTGAAGAAATGGATGAAGAAGATTTCAATAAAAGCTAGCAAGTTGGCCCTGTGGCTTCCCCCTGGATAATCTGGATATGCAGCGTCCTGCAATGATATCGATTCTAGCAAACATTAGACCAGGTCTGTCCACGTGGTAAATAATAATTTATTTGGCATGTCACTAGTGTGGCAAGTGGGGAAATGGGCACGGGAGAAAACAGAGTGTGCATGTGGCGGCGGTCTGGTCAGGGAAGAGAATGAAATGGCTAAAAACAAAAACATGTTTGTGTTCAGATAGTGAGACATGTATGCAAACACAGCAGTAAACGAACAAACTGCACATTACCTCAAAATGATTCTTTCATTTAAGAATGCGAAACGCATAACAGTCTGGGATAAAACTGCATATATGACAATAGCAGCCACTGGAATAACAAATCAAGCGAAGAAAATGGGGCTGGGAAGGACATACGCTACGGAAGGCACTGTTCAACATAACCAGACAGGCTTTTTTCATGGAATCCTCAAGGGAAGGGAGGGGTTTGTTTGTGTTTGTTTGTGTGTGTGTGTGTATGTGTGTGTGTTTGAGAGAGAGAGAGAGAGAGAGAGAGAGAGAGGTATTCTCCTAAAAATACACGGAGAAGAGAATGTGAGAAAGAACTAAGATTAAATGATTACACTTGGACAGAGGCAGAAAGAGCAGCCGAGGGTTGTGTATGCTGGCGGGATATTATCAATGGCCTACGCACCGAATAGAGCGACGGCCTATGATTGATTGATATTGCTATTATTAGCTTGTCTGGCGTCTGGTGGTGCATTGTTAAGTTGGTATTATCGGCGTGCATAGCTTTATCGATATTGATGAATACCGTAGCTATTATTAATATATAAGCGTTTATTTACTGGTTTAATTAAGCTGTAGTTGCACTTCTACCATAAGGTGTAGAAGTTTGCCAGGCACAGTACGACAGACTATCCTGTCCGCTGTCTCGCACTGATCACTGTCCAATCTTCTACGCTCGAGTGCCGATGTTTGCCAGGCAGTGATCGACAGACTATCACTCTCTCATATTCTATCCACGATTGTAGAAGTTTGCCAATCAGAGAACGGGGGACTATTCTACCCGATGTCTTGCAAGGCAAGTCATCACTCTCTCGGGAACTCTTATCGCGTTGTCCCAGTTGACGTCCTATTGGGTCTTGTTGACGACCTGCTGGGGTCTTGTTGACGTCCTGTTAGGGTCTTCTTGACGCCTTATTGGGGTCTTGTTGACGCCCTGTTGTGATCTTGTTGACGTCATGTTAGGGTTTTCTTGACGCCCTGTTGGGGTCTTGTTGATGCTCTATTAAGATCTTGCTGACGCCCTGTTGGGGTCTTGTTGATGTTCTATTAGGGTCGTGTTGACGTCCTATTGGGTCTTATTGATGCCCTGTTGTGGGCTTGTTGATGTTCTATTAGGGTCTTGTTGACGCCCTGTTGGGGGTCTCGTTAACGTCATGTTCTGTCTTCAAAACGTCACGTTGGGTCTTGATGCCGTCTTGTCTTGCTGATGTCAAGTTAAGTCTGGATCACGTGTTCTCAACTCCTCTCAATGTGCTTGGTAGTTGGTCTCCCTTAATTCTGCGCATATCGCTAAACCATAATCATTGTGAAGATCCCACTACAATGTTCTTGTCTGAGTTTCTTTAATGATGTTGCTTCGGATGAATTTACCTTGATTATTGCATTGAAAGAATTATGTGATTATTTATACGTATCGCATTGCTAGTCGCAAACAGGCATACATTTTAGTCCAAATGTATAATCATAGTGACAAACGAACACGCGGATGAGAACTTTGTCAAAGAAGCTAACGGGGCCAAAGATATGGCACAGTGATTGAGCGACTCATAGTTGGCTGCGTGCATCAGGGCTAGCGAACTACAGCTGACCAATACAGTATTCCGCTTCCAAACGGCGGCCCTGGAAACAGGCTGCACTAGTGTAGCCTGGCTGAGATAATAGGGATCGAAACAGGAAGGCAAACCCGGACCCACAAATGGTGTGCTGAAATCGGCGATGTCGGTTCAAAAGGCGCAGATATCTCAGCCTCATTTTATACTACGACAGTCATGATTTCCTTTTCAGAACGTACGTCGGAGAAAAAGAGAGAAGGAGAACACAGAAGAAGAATAAGATAGAAGAAACAGAAGTGAGAAAAAGAAGAAGATAGAAGAAGATGAAGAAGAAAAAGAAGATGAAGAAGAAGAAGAGAAGAAGACAGAAGAAGAAGAATAAGAGAGGACCAAAGAGAAGAAGATAGAAGAAGAAGATGAAGAAGAAGAAGAAGATGAAGAAGAAGAAGAAGATGAAGAAGAGAAGAAGAAGGCGGAGGAAGAAGAAGAATGCAGAAGAAGAAAACCCGTCAATCGAACTGTACAATATGACAGATGGAACAGCAATTTAACCAAATTAAAGATCCTCCCTCTTCCTGCCCCACCCGCCTGTCTCAGATACCCCGACGATCTCTTACCTCTGCCCGACCCGCCTGTCTCAGATACCCCGACGATCTCTTACCTCTGCCTCACCCGCCTGTCTCAGATACCCCGACGATTTCTTACCTCTGCCCAACCCACCTGTCTCAGATACCCCGACGATCTCTTACCTCTGCCCCCCCCCTTTCCTCAAATACCCCGACGATCTCTTACCTCTGCCCTACCCGCCTGTCTCAGATACCCCGACGATCTCTTACCTCTGCCCCCCCCTTTCCTCAAATACCCCGACGATCTCTTACCTCTGCCCTACCCGCCTGTCTCAGATACCCCGACGATCTCTTACCTCTGCCCATCCCCCTGTCTCAGATACCCCGACGATCTCTTACCTCTGCCCCACCCACTTGTCTCAGATACCCCGACGATCTCTTACCTCTGCCCCCCCCTGTCTCAGATACCCAGACGATCTCTTACCTATGCCCCCCCCCCTCAAAACATCACTGCATACAGATAAGTAATATTGTCTGGAAAATACGATCAAACACTTACATTGAAGATGCCATAAAAAAAAACGTACATTTTAATTGTTATGTGCCACAAATAACTGTCCGATGAACAACTAAAACAGTAAACATGATAAAATACCTTCTATTGCCATTGTTAAGATACCTAACCATTCTAATAAGAACACAACGACAAATGATCAATGGTATTTTTATACCAAGTAATCTTTACAGACTCATTATCTGCTCCTCGAGTTCTGGGAGATGGTGGTCAGTGTAAGTCTGAGCTTACTCAAATATCCCTTCACGCCAAACAACGTATTTTATCCCATGAGTCCGGTAAGGTCCACTTTTGGTTTCGCTTCGGTTATGTTTGTGTCGGTGAGGTCCACTTTGGTCCTACTTCGGTGATGTTTGTGTCGGTGAGGTCCACTTGGGTCCTACTTTGGTCATGTTTGTGACGGTGAGGTCCACTTGGGTCCTACTTCGGTGATGTTTCTGTCAGTGAGGTCCACTTGGGTCCTACGTCGGTCATGCTAGTGTCGGCTCTCTATTGTGTGACTGACTGATTAAGATACCGAATTTTCTTTGATGCACGTATTTCTTCCTTTTCTTACTGGAGCATACGGATCCAGCCGCTCTCCACTGATTCTTATTTTGGGTCTTCTTCCTGGTCTCCGCCGATGAAATGTCCCAGCCTTTGCTGCCTATTCTATTGGTCCTTATCGGGATTCCTTTGTCGTTTCTAATCGTCTCGTCATCAGTGGGTTCTAAAAGCAGAGCATTGTGGGTCAAACTATCAGGTCTGTTTCTGAGCGTGTGTCTTATTTATCTCCATCTCCTCTCTTGTATCTCTGGGTGTAATGTATATTGTCACAGTTAAATGTTGTTATTACGTCTGGTCATCTGAAGCAATGTTTGTGGCGATAACTTCTCTTCGTGTTGTTGTTGTTACGGATCCAGCAGCAACCGTGCTCTCGCCTTTCGGCCCAATGTCATGTAATGGTATCTGCACGTGTTTATCAGCTGTTGTTTAGTTCCATGTATCTGGCCAAGGAGGATAAGTATTTTCCTAAAATCGCTGAGTGCTACGGTTTCATATGGGTGTGTACACAACTGGTACTTAGAAGTGAGCTGTGGTTGGATTCTGTTCAGTTGTGTTTTAAGTGGGATGTGTTGGGTTCTGTTCAGTTGTGTTTTAAGTGGGATGTGTTGGGTTCTGTTCAGTTGTGTTTTAAGTGGGATGTGTTGGGTTCTGTTCAGTTGTGTTTTAAATGGGATGTGTTGGGTTCTGTTCAGTTGTGTTTTCAGTGGGATGTGTTGGGTTCTGTTCAGTTGTGTTTTCAGTGGGATGTGTTGGGTTCTGTTCAGTTGTGTTTTAAGTGGGATGTGTTGGGTTCTGTTCAGTTGTGTTTTAAGTGGGATGTGTTGGGTTCTGTTCAGTTGTGTTTTAAGTGGGATGTGTTGGGTTCTGTTCAGTTGTGTTTTAAGTGGGATGTGTTGGGTTCTGTTCAGTTGTGTTTTAAGTGGGATGTGTTGGGTTCTGCTTAGGTGTGTTTTAAGTGGGATGTGTTGGGTTCTTAATCGAAAAATGGTGCTCTGATCCTTTCTTGTGAGTTTATAATCTGGATCTATCTCTATCTTCCGTCCACTAATGTCGACAGGCTTCATGTATAACCTCCGTTGTTTCATATTTATTTGGAAGGCAAATATTCGCAGGTGACTTGCCAGGTCAATCCCAGTATCTGTTACTAGCCGTTAGGTTGGTAACGCCTGGAATATACGATTGCCTGTTTTTGAGACTGGGGGTAGTGGAGCATGCTAGACCCACAGCCTATCAGGCGACATCTATACCGCTCCGCTAACCACATAACCAAGACTAGACAGTGCCGTGCCCTTTCTTTGCGACATTTTCTGTGGGTAGAAAATTCCTAGAATAATTAGAGTAGATTTTTAACTTGAATTTTGCACGAGCAAAGGCCGTTAAGCCTACTCTTTTCGATGTCCAACTGGCAAGGGATTTTTAACGTGCGCGCCACTGTACACGGGTGTCTGATTTCACTACTCAGAGATCAGCGGGAGTTTTTACAGGATGATCCACATGACAAAAATCCAGGTTTTCACCTTGATTTGAAACCACGGCATCCACAACCCGAGGCGAACACATTACCTCAGAGACCTATGGGTTCCCTCTCTCTCTCTCTCCCTCTCTCTCTCTCTTATACACACACACAATCTGGATACAACACATCTAATAACACGTGTTTGCAAGCCACACTGACCAAGTTGATTGCATGTTTATTCTTATATAGAGTAAAGAGTCTAACCAAAATCCTATCACCGTATCTATTTAGGGAACTAAAACGCTACTCCGTTCAGGCAGAACATAATGACCAGGATGTCGGTCAGTAGCAGCCCCAATGTACTGACAAGACCACTATCTCTCTTCCATGTAGCGTTCCCTGGAAACAGGCTGTTTCCAAGGCCGTCTGGCTGACGAGATGTGGATCAACGAGATCACCGTAGTAGCGAGTGTCCTGCAGATGAAGCCAAGCATAGTCCAAATGGCTGGAGGACCGCTGTCCACTTACATCGGCCCGTTCGGGATGTGAGGAAAACTACAACCCACTACTTAATGCCCTTTTTCAAGGCGCACAAAAGAGTAAACTTTCTCATTGTGAGCTTTCAACAACACCTGTTTAACAAATGATATCTAAAGCCAGATCACCCTCCCTGTTTAATGATTAGATCTAAAACGATATCACCCAACTGTTTAATGATTACATCTAAAACTCTTTTATCACCTTATCTGTTTTATGATAACATCAAAAACTCTTCTTTCACCCTCCCTGTTTAATGATTACATCTAAAACCATGTTTATCGATTATATCTAAAGCCAGATCACATCTACCTTAAATATATATAAGTCCCTAACACTCCAGTTGTTTAATGTATATTTCAAAGTTCGCTAGAAGCCCTTTGGCACCGCCCTGTATAATTCCTATACAGGGGTCCATCTAAAGCCTTTTCACGGGACTATGTACAGTAACGTTGGATTTGTTTTGGTAATGAGTCATTATTTTTGCACAGTGTTGCACGAAGGACATAAGCACGGGAGAATAAATAGGCCAAAACTCGTCGCGCCTGAGCTATTGCAACGGACACGGTTCGAGAGCAGAAATGATACGCGATGAGAATGATTATGATGCATACACTTAGGGCAGGTTAGCAAACGTTCACAGATCAGCACGTAGACTGCCCGTCGTGACTCACTGCCTCGGTCTTAGCAGACAGTGCATGCCGTAATTACGACCTGTGCACCTTACATCCGTCTACATTGGAGATTCCCAAACTGGGTTTCCTAGGAGCAGTTTCCAAGATTGTGAAATAAATAAATAAATAGAGCGAGGCTGCGGCTGTACTATGGGATAAAATGAAGCGTAAAAACAAAGAACACACATTTATAGGTATGGTCTGATACATCGCTATAACAAAAACAGAAAATAAATCTACTTTATGGCTAAAATGCCTTCATCAGAAACAAACAAAAATAACAAAAATATGAGCTAACGAATCATTGAGAGAGGGATGAATTCGTAAAAAAAGACATTTGAATACATTAATTAGTTAGAAAGCGTACTTAGCTGGATAGCACATAAAAATAGGTTACAATATCGTATTGTGGACATGACAGAGTCAAGATCGCAAGTGGGTGAAAGAAGCGAGCGGAAGTTACATGACCAGATGTTGGAGAAAGCCGGTTAAGCCTGTAGCGGCCAAACAGGAAATGGTGAAATCTGAATTTGAGTATTTGTAAAACACTGAAATGAAAAATGGAGGACAACTGATAGATGGAAGTAGGGAGCAGAAGTGGGGTGAGATCAAGACTAGAAGAGAAATAACGGTGTCCTCTTTCTTCTATTCTGGGAGTCAAGTGTGTAAGTAGATCAATCCATTCTTCGGCATTCAATTGCGTCAGTGGTCCCTAAGTCATTACACATGAGTACCGTAACTGCCTCCCTAATGAGTACTCATATCACCAGCTTTTGTTTGAATAATTCATTCGCTTCACATTATCTCGTACCTGTACTTGTGTTATGTGGTTCTCAAATATTGTCCAGAGCTTAGCCCACGTCGTCTGCCAAAATCCGGCCGCTGATCTCCAGTCTATCAAACTCCGTCCGACGATGTTCTTCTCACACAGAATCTTGTGTTGTACTGGAGGCCTGGAGCATGGCTCTTTGGATCACATGATGTCACTTATATTCTGCTACTAGGCATGACAATGTCATCAGCACGGAAACTGACAGCAAAAACGGATCTAGGTGGACTCCATTTCAAGGACGTGTCGTGGCATCCCTATTTCAAGGACGTGCCGTGGCATCCCTATTTCATGGGTGTGTCCTAGCATCCCTTTTCATGGGCGTGTCCTGACATCCGTTTTTCATGGGCGTGTCCTGGAAAACCTATTTTATGGGTGTGTCCTGTTACCCCTTTTCATGTACCTGTCCTGACATCCCTTTTTCATGGGCGTGTCCTGGCATTCCTATCTCATGGACGTGTCCTGGCATCCCTATTTCATGGACGTGTGATGACACCTCTTTTTAAATCGTCTCCATCTGCCGTCAGCACTTTGTAGCTGATGTTGATACATCTCTTTAACAGTACGATAACGACAGCAAAAAGTACTGAGGGGTCTAACTGGCGCAGTCAATGCGGAATACAAGATATATGTCTCATGGCCTTTCCTGTCAAAGTCTACCTCACCTACACACTGGTCGACTTGTTCTACTCAGTAATCTTCTCAAAGAATTAGGTTTTAACCCCAACGAGAGACTAGGTGGGACAGCAAACAAGATTAAGGTCAAGTCGAAGTACCTGACCAAAGTGGAGAGTTAGAGCACTCCACCATAGAATAGGTGCTGAAGACAGAGGTACCAGTCTAGGAGGAGTACCAGGCCAGGAGGGGTACCAGGTCAGGAGGGACACCGGGCCAGGAGTGGAACCAGGCCATGAGGGGTACCAGCCTAGGAGGAGTACCAGGCCAGGAGGAGTACCAGGCCAGGAGGGGTACCAAGCCAGGAGGGCTACCAGCAACTGTGGTGCTGTGCAACCCACCAAGTCTACACAAAAAAGTCAATAATCGATATTGTGCTCGGACTGTTAAGTTTCTTCAGACATGATCAGTACCTGGGTCTGGGCCTCGATAAAATCCACCTTCTTCTACTGGATATTTCACTAGAATGCCCTGTGCCCTAAGAACTGGCTCACGAAGACAACCCTTCTCATAAAAGCTGGCTCTCCACCCCAGCAAAATGTACACAGAGAACTGGTATTCTTCTCGCGGTGTTACTGTTTGATTCCCACAGATTACTCTTTTGTGCGCACCGGGAATAGCGTCAAGTGGCGGACTGCAGAGGCTTTCCTCGCATCTCGAGCGTGCTGATGAAGGTTGTCCGGCGTCGTCCAAGCTACTGTGCTATGGTGAATGTTTAAAGGAGGCGCTTCTACACTGGTGAATGTCTGAGGTGCTTCTACACTGGTGAATGATTGAAGCGCTTCTACACTGGTGAATGTTTGAGGCGCTTCTACACTGGTAAATGTTTAAAGGAGGCGCTCCTACACTGGTGAATGTTTAAAGGAGCCGCTTTTACACTGGTGAATGTTTAAAGGAGGCGTTTCTACACTGGTGAATGTTTGAGGCGCTTCTACACCGGTGAATGTTTGAGACGCTTCTATACAGGTAAATGTTTGAAGCGCTTCTACACGGGAGAATGTTTGAGGCGCTTCTACACTGGTGAATGTTTAAAGGAGGCGCTTCTACACTGGTCAATGTTTGAGGTGCTTCTACACCGGTGAATGTTTGAGGCGCTTCTACACTGGTGAATGTTTAATGTATGCGCTTCGACACTGGTGAATGTTTGAGGCGCCTCTACGCTGGTGAATGTTTAAGCACACTCTACACTTGAAAAGTTTCAGTGTAGAAAGATGTTTCAGTATGTCTGAACCAATCCTGGACAGTCTGTTTCACTTCTTTGTCAGTGCTAAAATACTGACTTTTCAGGAATTATTTTACGAGTTCAAACTGGTCTGCGCTGTAAGGTGGATGTGGCAATGCCTCCAAGTTGAATTACTGCAGACAGTGCTGTGAGCCGTATAAGGTCAAGCGGTACCTTGCAAGAGCAGGACGGGATCATCACTTACGGATGTACGGCCTTCTCTAAAACGTTTACACCATTAAAATTTCCTACCGCGGCTGAGTGTCTCATTACCATATTATGATTGCAGTCTTCTGTAAATTTACGCAGATTTCCCGCCTTCTTTCACAAGAAACTTCATCACAACACGCTATTCCATGCAAGCACTAAGAGTGTTATCAGCCTTTTTTATTTATTGCCCCGTGACTGGCTCATGGCATCTGGGTCACCTAGCAGTAACAGGACACAAGTGCACCTAACTAGTGATAGTAGTTACAGCACGCTATAACCCATTCAGGTAGAATTAAAGAAAAAAAGCTCTGTTTGATTTGAACACTTCTCGTAAATAGTCGGTGATATGTCGCACACGTACCTCAGAGCTTCATAGACCATCACTATCCATGTCTTGTACCATCTTCTTCTTCTTCTGCATTCGTTCTCAATCTTCCGTCACCATGCCCCGAACAGGGCTCTGCAAGTAGCAGTTTGTCGTCCAAGGAACGGATTGCGGTGTGTCGCTAGTTTACAGCTTGACTGCGATATTTGCACCTGTCGGTCCGACACATCCGTCTATAAGAATAAGGGTACCACATTCAGAGATTCGTTAACACGTGCCTTCATCGCATTCTTCGTATCAGATGATCGAAGTACATCGATCAGATTCGCAAGGTATTTTCATGTAAAATCAATCATGGAATATAAGAAATGAATTCGTGCATCGGAATCCACCATTGTGTTTGTTGCGCGGTGTGATAGTTATTTCGTACTTTACATTTCAACCTGCACTACGTCATGCGCGTAAGCCCATTTTTGTTGTCTACGTCATTGACTGCTGTAGGCCACTCGGATCTAGTCAACTATCGCCTTGTCCTCAATATTACTGGCATTTTCTATACACAGCCTGTTCTCGTGGAGATATGTATAAAATATATGAAAACCCTGTCCCAGTATCTTCATTTGTGCACTTCTCAAAGGAGGGCAAATCTACCAGTATACAACAATGGGTGGAGGCCGAGGGAGAGCCAATCTACCAGTATACAACAAGGGGTGGAGGCCGAGGGAGAGCCAATCTACCAGTATACAACAAGGGGTGGAGGCCGAGGGAGAGCCAATCTACCAGTATACAACAAGGGGTGGAGGCCGAGGGAGAGCCAATCTACCAGTATACAAGGGGTAGAGGCCGAGGGAGAGCCAATCTACCAGTATACAACAAGGGGTGGAGGTCGAGGGAGAGCCAATCTACCAGTATACAACAAGGGGTGGAGGTCGAGGGAGAGCCAATCTACCAGTATACAACAAGGGGTAGAGGCCGAGGGAGAGCCAATCTACCAGTATACAACAAGGGGTGGAGGCCGAGGGAGGGTCAATCTACCAGTATACAACAAGGGGTGGAGGCCGAGGGAGAGCCAATCTACCAGTATACAACAAGGGGTGGAGGCCGAGGGAGAGCCAATCTACCAGTATACAACATGGGGTGGAGGCCGAGGGAGAGCCAATCTACCAGTATACAACAAGGGTGGAGGCCGAGGGAGTTTTGTTGCAACCGGACAGCAGTAGTGAAACCAACGATCCTGATCAGTACTGACCACTTGAGCAGGAATGAGATGGCCAATGACAATCACAGATCCATCAACCAAAACCCCTCCAGCGCCACGAAGACTGTGCGGGAAGGAGACTACGTTGGGAAATGAACATTCCAATCGTCCGCTGGTTACTTTGTGCCGAAACTGCGTGACTGCAATAAGAAACTGGTTGTCTATAAACTCTACATAGCCTTCTGTGGTCTAGAGGTAAGACACTCGCCTCGCAAAGGTGGGCGATCATATCCTGCAAAGTTTTCAAGCGACCCCTGGTCTCAAGGAAGCTGGGGCAAGAAATACCTCCAATCCTCTTGACGTATGTCTTGCCACTGGTCCAAGGCAGCTCGGGACCAGAGAGTGAGATTGATGACTATCGCAGTTTCTTCCTCACTATAATAAAAATATTGGCAACTGTCAACAGAAGGAAACTCGCTTGGTACGGTAACATACCGAGATCAAATAGTCTTGCAAATACGATCCTCCACGGAAAGGTGCAAGGCAGACGACGAAGAGGCCGGCCCAAAAAGAGGTGGGAGGACAACATAAAAGAATGGACTAATCTCCGACCACAAGAGGCACAGGCAGCGGACGCTGACAGAGAAGTGTGGCGTGGGGTTGTTTTCATGTGTGCCCCAACGACCTAACCGGTTAAGGGATGACCTGACCTGTTTTGATAATCCAAATACAGCGCAAGTTACATCATCGAGACAAAATCATCTAAATATGTCGTCATCGATTACATAGGGAGCTAACTAACTAACTAACTAACTAACTAAATAACTAACTGCAAATACAAATATATGGGAAAGTACACGGAAGCAACTAATACAGCTGAAAATTATGGAGAGAAGTTGGGAATGGACAGAACACACTCATAGAAAGAAGCCGGACAGCATGACCAGACATGCACTGGTCTGGAACCCACATTGAAAGAGAAGAATGTGAAAGCCAAGGAACACCTGGCAGAAAACGGTAGAGGAAGTCAGTTCAATCGAGTTTTCTCGTGAGCGGAACAAAATAGGAACAGATGTAGAGCGTCTGTTCCGGACCCATGTTCCAGGGGGAACCAGATGGATAAATGATGATGACAATAATGAGAGAACTTAGCTTATGGGTATTCCCGAGAAGCAGTGATATCTGTTCTAAATAACATAACGTACAGTTAGGAAAAAACATTGCAAGAAACGAAGGTAGATTATGTAGGCAGGAGCGCCCGTTGACAGTGAGGCCAGGACCAGTAGCAAACATCCCAGAATAATTGTGGAAATGAGGCGATCGGCCGAGGACTCGAGCGAGGGCTCTGTGCACCGGTACAAGTAGGAGATCAATAATGTCCAAATTGTAGGGAGATAACCTGGGGTGGGAGAGGAGTAAGCGACACAGGGTGTGAGATGAGCAGGGATAAGAGACGCATAGGCAGAGGCCTACAAGAGAGGGTGGGTAGTAAGGAGGAGACAGGGAGAGGGAGAGAGAGAGAGAGAGAAGACGTGATACATGGAGAGTGATGGGGGCCATTGAAAGACAAAGCCTGACTGAGAGGGAGAGAGGGAGGAGGGAGTTGAAGATAGTGGAAGTATCCATGGAGAGACATAGAGGGGTCGGGACATAGGGAGAGGGTTGGAGAAATAGAGAGGGAGAGGGTTGGAGAAATAGAGAGGGAGAAAATGGAAGGGGATGGGAGGAAAAGACAAGGAGAAGTGAAACACAGAGAGAGTGAGAGAGAGAGAGAGAGAGAGAAAGAAACGAAAAGCATGGGAGTAAGGACAGGAAGAACGAGACAGAGAGTGAGGGAGGCATAGAGAGGAGACGGTGGTACTAAAAGTGCAATGTATATTACAGAATCCGCAGAAGCAACCCGGTGTAGTTCTAACTCTAGCCAGTAATGAAGTTGTTAAACGTGTCGTCAGGTCAGGGATGTTAAACGTGTCGTCAGGTCGGGGATGTTAAACGTGTCGTCAGGTCGGGGATGTTAAACGTGTCGTCAGGTCAGGTATGTTAAACGTGTCGGTCAGGTCAGGTATGTTAAACGTGTCGGTCAGGTCAGGGATGTTAAACGTGTCGTCAGGTCAGGGATGTTAAACGTGTCGGTCAGGTCAGGGATGTTAAACGTGTCGTCAGGTCAGGGATGTTAAACGTGTCGTCAGGTCGGGGATGTCAAACGTGTCGTCAGGTCAGGTATGTTAAACGTGTCGGTCAGGTCAGGGATGTTAAACGTGTCGTCAGGTCAGGGATGTTAAGCGTGTCGTCAGGTCAGGGATGTTTAGCGTGTTGTCAGGTCAGGGATGTTAAACGTGTCGTCAGGTCAGGGATGTTAAACGTGTCGTCAGGTCAGGGATGTTAAGCGTGTCGTCAGGTCAGGGATGTTAAACGTGTCGTCAGGTCAGGGATGTTAAACGTGTCGTCAGGTCAGGGATGTTAAACGTGTAGTCAAATCAAGTTATATGTTAAACATGACGTCAAGTTACATATGAAACGTGACGTCAATTATCTTATGATCTATTACTTGTTTTCCCATATGACGTCTCCCTCTCGTGTGTTCACGTTGAGTTGAACCTCCTTTTGAAGTACGTACCTCTCAACAAGTCGTTTTGGACACATCAGGTCATGTGAGCCATCGCAGTAGTCGACGACCAGGCATAACCTCTTGTGCATCGATACAAATGTATTTCCCGAGCACACCATTTATTACATTTATATATATATATGATAAATACACACAGGGGTGACCACACTGTCATCTCTCATGTCATAAAACACAGTTGAGTAGTGGATCTCCAGACATCAAACGCATCTGGGGAAATGACAAAACAGACTAGCTAAGAATAAGTGAAGACAAGATCAGTCCTACACGGCAACAACTTTACCAGCTCTACCAACAGTCCAACAATTCGTATGAACAGCAAACAAAGACACTTGGCTGAAGAGATGTGCCCTGGGAAACTTTGGGATGTAAATTTACAGACAGATGGGAAGTTACAATCCAAATGACTGCATCAATCAACTCACAAGGAATGATCAGAACTCCATTTAATAGCCGAGAGCGAAACACACCCCACTTAACAAGTAACGACATAACCCCCTAAGAATTCCTTAAAACACAAGAAATGCAGGCAAGATTAATAGATGATACAACCAAAAGTTCAGATCCAAGTACTCTCATTCAAGCAGCTCAAAGAACTATTGATGCCTATCTCAATGAATGGATACATGTTATATACTGATGGATCTGCGTTTAAAGCCACCATCAAAGCAGGTTATGGCCTTCGATATAATATACCCGGACTGATCATCTGATGAACTATCTGATGCTTGCGGAGAGGTTTGCTCCAACTATGAAGCTGAAATAACTACACCTGACGCCGCTTTGTACCATCTGAGGAACTTTTTTGATGCCTTTATTTAAAAGGCCCAAAACACTGTTATTTTCACAGATTCAATCTCAGCTCTTCAGCATCAGAAGTTGCTGGTCATTGTAGACCTGACCTTATCCAAATAGCTCTAGACATTGACCACATTATCACTTCCAATGCTGTCAAAATAGTTCTTCAGTGGATCCCTGGACACTCAAGCACACCTGGCAATATCAAGGCAGACAGACTAGCAAAGGAGGGATCAAGACAAGAACAGCCACATACAGCAGCAACTTTACAGCCAAACAGCTCATAAAATCAGCAAACGAAGAAACTTGGCTGAACAGATGGGCCATGGGAAACAAGGGACTATAGACATATTGAATGCCCTAGCCCAGATGACAGTGTAAATCAACTCACAAGGAAGGATCAGAGCACCATTTTCCGACTGATAACCCAAGACATTCCACTAGACAAACACCTGAACAGAATCCAAGCACAACATACTCTTGAGGGCCAGCTGTGTACACACCCATATGAAACCGTTGATCATCATCTCTTTCAGTGCTCAGCGCTCAATGATTTTAGGAAAATGCTTCTTCCTCCTTGGCCAGATACATGGAACTCTTTGTGTGGAACTAAACAACAAACACGCGCAGGCAGCATTATATGGCATTGGGATTACAATGCTGAATAGTGCATGAGCTGCAGCGGTCAGCGACCCATTGCTGACTGCTAGCGTCATGGCCAGCAAACCAGAGCTACCAAGACCCTTCTACGCTTCTACGCGGTGATCCTGGATAACAGGCTACAACAAAGCAATCTAGCTAAGAAGAAGGGATCAAAGACGGCAGGCTAACCCGGTATTCAAAAATCCCTGCTGAAGTTGGATGTGTTTGGTCGAAAGGTGCAAACATCGGAGTGAAGCTGTAAACTACGACACAACTCATTGCATTCTCTAGACAACATCCTGCTACGTGCAAAGCCCTTTTCAGGGTTTGATAGTGGGTGTTTAAGAACGAGGAAAGACGATTACATGACATTGGGCCAAAGGGCGAGAGCTCTGATGCTACTGGATTGGAACACACACGGAAAAGACAAAATAGCACTTGACGAAGTAACACACAAGACGGAGTAACACAAGACGAAGTCAGGACAGCTGGAGTCGAAATATCAATCGGCGGTGAGTAATCGTTGCAGACTTATGTCACACGAGGCAGAAGAAAAAATAAGTCAAGTCACGTACATACAAATAACACTGATGTCCGGTTATAATTGACACTGATGTCCGGTTATGTTAATATTGAAATCAACACGAAATCGATTATATATAAACACGAGTAGTCGGTAACTGAGCGCCCGTGTACACAGAGTTGTTCAAACGTTTGTCTCTCTGTGTAAAGCTGACTAGGTGTAACTGAATTGTGTTACCGACCGGTACATTCAATTGTAAATGTTCACCTGCCTGCCAGCTTTAGGGAGGTCTAGGAAACGATGAATGGTAGTCGTCCCTGGATCATCATCTCTATTGTTGACGTGTCTTAATGACATGTTGGAAAATGAAAAATGCATTCATTAATCAAATGTGCGGGTGCTGTTACTTTCAATGCATGTATGTGTAGTGCTTCTTTAATATCGTCAATCCATCTTTTCTTTGGTCTTCCTATTTCTATAAATTTCTGCTGTTCTGTTAAGACAAGATCTCATTGCATTCTAGCCAGATGGTCTAACAATTTATTTTTTCTTCTCTGCGATCGTCATGAGAAGGCCGTTGTGTCGTAGCTTACAGCGAAGCTGCGTCTTTCGGTCCGACACATCCGATTTCAACTAGCTGATTTATGGTACCGGGTTGGCCTTCCCACTGCAATCCCTATCCCTTTAGCCAGATTACAGTAATCCTGCTTGTTTCCATGGCCGGTTCCCTCAATGTCTATAGCGGCAAATATTGTGTTTTAACATTCGTCCATATTTTCTAGAGCTGCTTGAGGTATTCATCTCAGTTCGTCCTTTTATTGTTTTCCTTTAAAATTGAGTTGATACGTGCTTTATTTACAACTGCGGATGAATTCAAACATTCATCTCTAAACTTCATTTTGTTAATCGTTTAGCACAATTATTAAGAAAACTGTTAAGCTTTCACTATATTTCCATAATTCCTCCAGCTTTGTCCACTCCTAGTATCTATCTCTCCGTAATATTTGATGTTACATGACGTAAACATTTATTTGGTGTGTTTAGACATATCTTACTAAGCTTTGCTTGCGCTCCATAGCCTTTGTGATACTCGTTTCTTCTTCTTTCCTCCTTTCTACTGCTCTACCCATGCGGAGTCGCAGAGGAGCGGGGTGCGTAGATCTCTTGTTTGGGCCAGGTGAGAAGCTTGTGTTGTCGTAAAGTGGAACCTCCCGAGTGTTTCAGATACACGTTCTATCCATCTGCGACAAGGGCGGCCTCTTGCACGAGAGCCTGATACTTGCATATGATAGGCTCTTGCTGCTGGCTGGTCGAACCAAGTAACCAAACCACTTGATTTGTTGGGCTTCAATGTTCGTTCCTAACACCTGTCTCAACGTGGTGTCTCGGATACGGCCTCGGATGGACTTGCCAACTGCACTTCGCACACAGCGCATCTCACAGCTCTGAATCCTACTTGTGTGACGTTCCAATAAGGACCACGATTAACACTGGTAACACAAAGTAGGAATGACAAGCGTGTTGATCAACCTCCTCTTTGTTGAAAGTTTCACTCCTGGATGTTTTAGAATCGGTGCAAGCTGGTAGTGGACATTGCTTGCTTTCTGAATACGACGTGCTATCTCTCTGTCCACTCTGCCATCATCAGTGAAAACACTTCCCAGGAACTTGAACTGTCGAACCTGCTGGAGATTTTTGTGATCGCCGTGGAAGCGCTGCTTCACGTGTTTACGTGTTATTTTCATAGACACAGTCTTTTCTATGTTGATTTTCATGTCATTTCTTTGACAGGCGGAATTGAGAGAGGTGAGGTGATGTTGCAGGTCCCCCTCATTGTAATTAAAGATGCTTTGATTATCAGCGAACATCAGTTCATTTAGGGTTTAGAGGGCGGCGTCGCCTAGTGATCAACGAACATCAGTTCATTTAGGTTTTAGGGGGCGGCGTGACCTAGTGATCAGCGAACATCAGTTCATTTAGGGTTTAGGGGGACGGCGTCGGCTAGTGATCAACGAACATCAGTTCATTTAGGGTTTAGGGGGCAGCGTCGCCTAGTGATCAGCGAACATCAGTTCATTTAGGGTTTAGGGGGACGGCGTCGGCTAGTGATCAACGAACATCAGTTCATTTAGGGTTTAGGGGGACGGCGTCGGCTAGTGATCAGCGAACATCAGTTCATTTAGGGTTTAGGGGACGGCGTCGGCTAGTGATCAGCGAACATCAGTTCATTTAGGGTTTAGGGGGACGGCGTCGGCTAGTGATCAGCGAACATCAGTTCATTTAGGGTTTAGGGGGCGGCGTCGCCTAGTGATCAGCGAACATCAGTTCATTTAGGGTTTAGGGGACGGCTTCGGCTAGTAATCAACGAACATCAGTTCATTTAGGGTTGAGGAAGGCGTGGCCGAGTGGTTAAGTGACACGGCTCACAAACCGAAGGTGCTTGGTTCAATCCCCATTACAGCACCGGCCGTTACCCAGGGGAAGCAGACCCTAACATACATTGCATGCCGAAGTCGGATGCACTGGTCCGACAGGCGCAAAATAAGAAACAAAATGCAACTAGTAAGATTGGGGAATAGAGAAAAAAGGAGAACGCAAATTTCTTTTTTTAATTTCGGGTTTTATCTAAGGGGATCTGCTGACTGGGTAATTTTATCCATATAAATGATGGAGAGAAGAGAAGGATGCTCTCCCTTTGATACCATCATTCTACCTACCTTAGATGTAATTCGTATTTATTTGTTGTTGTTGCTCGTTCAACACTACAACCTCAACGGCAGTATCTCTTACGGGGCTTCCTCTGTGTTCCTTTACACAATTAATCTTCAATCGAGAAACATGAAGCCCAGAAATTCGGGTTCTATCAATTTCAGGGAACCGATATTTCGTGTGATCTCTTTCCTAGTTGTGGCATCGTGGCTTTCAGAAGATGTTCCATGACAGCTCCCGTTGCGTCGCAGATTAGCAGCAGTGTGAGCAGGCGTTTGATGCTCGGCGCCCATTTCTTACGCCAGTCAAGGTATAGTTCACAAATGCACTAGGTTTCATTTGACAAAACAGACGTGATATACTGCTGTAATTTATGAACACACCCGTACAAACAAACAGACATAAACAAACACACAGACACGTACAAACACACACACACAGATGTATATATATATATATATGTTGATCAACAAGGATGGATAAAACGTTGGCGGTTTATACCTTTTCCAGTCTAGCCAGCAGTTTAACCTTTTCCATTCCAACAAGCACTTTAACGCTTTCCAGGTCCAACCCTTCCTAGTCTAGCCAGCAGTTTAACTCTTTCCAGTCGAGCTAACAATTTAACTCTTTCCAGTCCAACCAGCTAGTACAACCCTTCCTAGTCTACCCAGTAGTTTAACCCTTTCCAGTCGAGCTAGCAGTTTAACGCTTTCCACTCCAACCAGCTAGTACAACCCTTTCCAGTCGAGCTAGCAGTTAACCCTTTCCAGTCGAGCTAGCAGTTTAACACTTTCCAGTTCAACCAGCTAGTATAGCCATTTCCAGTTCAGCCAGCTAGTACAACCCTTTCCAGTCTAGCCAGCAGTTTAACCCTTTCCAGTCTAGCCAGCAGTTTAACCCTTTCCAGTCGAGGCAGCAGTTTAAATATTTCTAGTCGAGCCAGCAGTTTAACCCTTTCCAGTCCAGGTTAGTAACTGCATCGGTTATTACTAGAGGATACAATGTTCTGTGATAAAAATGTGAAAACCTTCAATTTGTTAGGCTAAACTAAACAAAGCTTCAAATATGATAGAAGAAATATAAGAGTTCATAACTGGTTGTCTCCGGTACAGAAAGAAGAAACGGCACCAGAAAAAGAGAAGAAACGTAAAAAGATGATGAAAATGTACTAGTGGTGGTGGTAGCAGTAGTGTAGGTAGTCGTAGTAGCAGTATTAGTATGGACAGTGGTAGCGGTAGTAGCAGTAGTATAGGTTGATAGTAGTATTGGTAATAGTAGTAATCGTAGCTGTAGTAGTATTCGTAGCAGTAGCATTAGTAGTAATAATAGCAGTAATAGTAGCAGAATTAGTAGTTGGGTGAAAGGCAGAGGTAGCGGTAGTAGTAGAATGGGTAGTGGTAGCGGTAGTAGTAGAATGGGTAGTGGTAGTGGTAGTAGTAGAATTGGTAGTGGTAGCGGTTGTAGTAGAATGGGTAGTGGTAGAATGGGTAGTAGTAGAATGGGTAGTGGTAGCGGTAGTAGTAGAATGGGTAGTGGTAGCGGTAGTAGTAGAATGGGTAGTGGTAGTGGTAGTAGTAGAATGGGTAGTGGTAGCGGTAGTAGTAGAATGGGTAGTGGTAGCGGTAGTAGTAGAATGGGTAGTAGTAGAATGGGTAGTGGTAGCGGTAGTAGTAGAATGGGTAGTGGTAGCGGTAGTAGTAGAATGGGTAGTGGTAGAATGGGTAGTAGTAGAATGGGTAGTGGTAGCGGTAGTAGTAGAATGGGTAGTGGTAGAATGGGTAGTGGTAGAATGGGTAGTGGTAGTAGTAGAATGGGTAGTGGTAGCGGTAGTAGTAGAATGGGTAGTGGTAGAATGGGTAGTGGTAGAATGGGTAATGGTAGTAGTAGAATGGGTAGTGGTAGCGGTAGTAGTAGAATGGGTAGTAGTAGAATGGGTAGTGGTAGAATGGGTAGTGGTAGTAGTAGAATGGGTAGTGGTAAAATGGGTAGTGTTAGTGGTAGAATGGGTAGTGGTAGCGGTAGTAGTAGAATGGGTAGTGGTAGTGGTAGTAGTAGAATGGGTAGTGGTAGCGGTAGTAGTAGAATGGGTAGTGGTAGCGGTAGTAGTAGAATGGGTAGTGGTAGTGGTAGTAGTAGAATGGGTAGTGGTAGCGGTAGTAGTAGAATGGGTAGTGGTAGCGGTAGTAGTAGAATGGGTAGTGGTAGCGGTAGTAGTAGAATGGGTAGTGGTAGTAGTAGAATGGGTAGTGGTAGTGGTAGTAGTAGAATGGGTAGTGGTAGAATGGGTAGTGGTAGAATGGGTAGTGGTAGAATGGGTAGTGGTAGAATGGGTAGTGGTAGCGGTAGTAGTAGAATGGGTAGTGGTAGCGGTAGTAGTAGAATGGGTAGTGGTAGTGGTAGAATGGGTAGTGGTAGCGGTAGTAGTAGAATGGGTAGTGGTAGTGGTAGAATGGGTAGTGGTAGCGGTAGTAGTAGAATGGGTAGTGGTAGCGGTAGTAGTAGAATGGGTAGTGGTAGTAGTAGAATGGGTAGTGGTAGAATGGGTAGTGGTAGCGGTAGTAGTAGAATGGGTAGTGGTAGCGGTAGTAGTAGAATGGGTAGTGGTAGCGGTAGTAGTAGAATGGGTAGTGGTAGCGGTAGTAGTAGAATGGGTAGTGGTAGTGGTAGAATGGGTAGTGGTAGCGGTAGTAGTAGAATGGGTAGTGGTAGCGGTAGTAGTAGAATGGGTAGTGGTAGTAGTAGAATGGGTAGTGGTAGAATGGGTAGTGGTAGAATGGGTAGTGGTAGCGGTAGTAGTAGAATGGGTAGTGGTAGTAGTAGAATGGGTAGTGGTAGCGGTAGTAGTAGAATGGGTAGTGGTAGAATGGGTAGTGGTAGCGGTAGTAGTAGAATGGGTAGTAGTAGAATGGGTAGTGGTAGTGGTAGTAGTAAAATGGGTAGTAGTAGAATGGGTAGTGGTAGCGGTAGTAGTAGAATGGGTAGTGGTAGTGGTAGTAGTAGAATGGGTAGTGGTAGCGGTAGTAGTAGAATGGGTAGTGGTAGCGGTAGTAGTAGAATGGGTAGTGGTAGCGGTAGTAGTAGAATGGGTAGTGGTAGCGGTAGTAGTAGAATGGGTAGTGGTAGCGGTAGTAGTAGAATGGGTAGTGGTAGTAGTAGAATGGGTAGTGGTAGTGGTAGTAGTAGAATGGGTAGTGGTAGAATGGGTAGTGGTAGAATGGGTAGTGGTAGCGGTAGTAGTAGAATGGGTAGTGGTAGCGGTAGTAGTAGAATGGGTAATGGTAGCGGTAGTAGTAGAATGGGTAGTGGTAGCGGTAGTAGTAGAATGGGTAGTGGTAGCGGTAGTAGTAGAATGGGTAGTGGTAGCGGTAGTAGTAGAATGGGTAGTGGTAGTAGTAGAATGGGTAGTGGTAGTGGTAGTAGTAGAATGGGTAGTGGTAGAATGGGTAGTGGTAGAATGGGTAGTGGTAGCGGTAGTAGTAGAATGGGTAGTGGTAGCGGTAGTAGTAGAATGGGTAGTGGTAGCGGTAGTAGTAGAATGGGTAGTGGTAGTAGTAGAATGGGTAGTGGTAGAATGGGTAGTGGTAGAATGGGTAGTGGTAGCGGTAGTAGTAGAATGGGTAGTGGTAGTAGTAGAATGGGTAGTGGTAGCGGTAGTAGTAGAATGGGTAGTGGTAGAATGGGTAGTGGTAGCGGTAGTAGTAGAATGGGTAGTAGTAGAATGGGTAGTGGTAGTGGTAGTAGTAAAATGGGTAGTAGTAGAATGGGTAGTGGTAGCGGTAGTAGTAGAATGGGTAGTGGTAGTGGTAGTAGTAGAATGGGTAGTGGTAGCGGTAGTAGTAGAATGGGTAGTGGTAGCGGTAGTAGTAGAATGGGTAGTGGTAGCGGTAGTAGTAGAATGGGTAGTGGTAGCGGTAGTAGTAGAATGGGTAGTGGTAGCGGTAGTAGTAGAATGGGTAGTGGTAGCGGTAGTAGTAGAATGGGTAGTGGTAGTGGTAGTAGTAGAATGGGTAGTGGTAGAATGGGTAGTGGTAGAATGGGTAGTGGTAGCGGTAGTAGTAGAATGGGTAGTGGTAGCGGTAGTAGTAGAATGGGTAGTGGTAGCGGTAGTAGTAGAATGGGTAGTGGTAGCGGTAGTAGTAGAATGGGTAGTGGTAGCGGTAGTAGTAGAATGGGTAGTGGTAGCGGTAGTAGTAGAATGGGTAGTGGTAGTAGTAGAATGGGTAGTGGTAGTGGTAGTAGTAGAATGGGTAGTGGTAGAATGGGTAGTGGTAGAATGGGTAGTGGTAGCGGTAGTAGTAGAATGGGTAGTGGTAGCGGTAGTAGTAGAATGGGTAGTGGTAGCGGTAGTAGTAGAATGGGTAGTGGTAGCGGTAGTAGTAGAATGGGTAGTGGTAGCGGTAGTAGTAGAATGGGTAGTGGTAGCGGTAGTAGTAGAATGGGTAGTGGTAGCGGTAGTAGTAGAATTGGTAGTGGTAGTAGTAGAATGGGTAGTGGTAGTGGTAGTAGTAGAATGGGTAGTGGTAGAATGGGTAGTGGTAGAATGGGTAGTGGTAGCGGTAGTAGTAGAATGGGTAGTGGTAGCGGTAGTAGTAGAATGGGTAGTGGTAGCGGTAGTAGTAGAATGGGTAGTGGTAGCGGTAGTAGTAGAATGGGTAGTGGTAGCGGTAGTAGTAGAATGGGTAGTGGTAGCGGTAGTAGTAGAATGGGTAGTGGTAGTAGTAGAATGGGTAGTGGTAGTGGTAGTAGTAGAATGGGTAGTGGTAGAATGGGTAGTGGTAGAATGGGTAGTGGTAGCGGTAGTAGTAGAATGGGTAGTGGTAGCGGTAGTAGTAGAATGGGTAGTGGTAGCGGTAGTAGTAGAATGGGTAGTGGTAGTAGTAGAATGGGTAGTGGTAGAATGGGTAGTGGTAGAATGGGTAGTGGTAGCGGTAGTAGTAGAATGGGTAGTGGTAGTGGTAGAATGGGTAGTGGTAGCGGTAGTAGTAGAATGGGTAGTGGTAGTGGTAGAATGGGTAGTGGTAGCGGTAGTAGTAGAATGGGTAGTGGTAGCGGTAGTAGTACAATGGGTAGTGGTAGTAGTAGAATGGGTAGTGGTAGAATGGGTAGTGGTAGCGGTAGTAGTAGAATGGGTAGTGGTAGCGGTAGTAGTAGAATGGGTAGTGGTAGCGGTAGTAGTAGAATGGGTAGTGGTAGCGGTAGTAGTAGAATGGGTAGTGGTAGTGGTAGAATGGGTAGTGGTAGCGGTAGTAGTAGAATGGGTAGTGGTAGCGGTAGTAGTAGAATGGGTAGTGGTAGAATGGGTAGTGGTAGAATGGGTAGTGGTAGCGGTAGTAGTAGAATGGGTAGTGGTAGCGGTAGTAGTAGAATGGGTAGTGGTAGTAGTAGAATGGGTAGTGGTAGCGGTAGTAGTAGAATGGGTAGTGGTAGAATGGGTAGTGGTAGCGGTAGTAGTAGAATGGGTAGTGGTAGCGGTAGTAGTAGAATGGGTAGTAGTAGAATGGGTAGTGGTAGCGGTAGTAGTAGAATGGGTAGTGGTAGAATGGGTAGTGGTAGCGGTAGTAGTAGAATGGGTAGTGGTAGAATGGGTAGTGGTAGCGGTAGTAGTAGAATGGGTAGTGGTAGTGGTAGTAGTAGAATGGGTAGTGGTAGCGGTAGTAGTAGAATGGGTAGTGGTAGCGGTAGTAGTAGAATGGGTAGTGGTAGTAGTAGAATGGGTAGTGGTAGCGGTAGTAGTAGAATGGGTAGTGGTAGCGGTAGTAGTAGAATGGGTAGTGGTAGTAGTAGAATGGGTAGTGGTAGCGGTAGTAGTAGAATGGGTAGTGGTAGAATGGGTAGTGGTAGCGGTAGTAGTAGAATGGGTAGTGGTAGAATGGGTAGTGGTAGCGGTAGTAGTAGAATGGGTAGTAGTAGAATGGGTAGTGGTAGCGGTAGTAGTAGAATGGGTAGTGGTAGAATGGGTAGTGGTAGCGGTAGTAGTAGAATGGGTAGTGGTAGAATGGGTAGTGGTAGCGGTAGTAGTAGAATGGGTAGTGGTAGTGGTAGTAGTAGAATGGGTAGTGGTAGAATGGGTAGTGGTAGAATGGGTAGTGGTAGAATGGGTAGTAGTAGAATGGGTAGTGGTAGAATGGGTAGTGGTAGCGGTAGTAGTAGAATGGGTAGTGGTAGAATGGGTAGTGGTAGAATGGGTAGTGGTAGTGGTAGTAGTAGAATGGGTAGTGGTAGAATGGGTAGTAGTAGAATGGGTAGTGGTAGTGGTAGTAGTAGAATGGGTAGTGGTAGAATGGGTAGTGGTAGAATGGGTAGTAGTAGAATGGGTAATAGTAGAATGGGTAGTGGTAGAATGGGTAGTGGTAGAATGGGTAGTGGTAGAATGGGTAGTGGTAGAATGGGTAGTGGTAGAATGGGTAGTAGTAGAATGGGTAGTGGTAGAATGGGTAGTGGTAGAATGGGTAGTGGTAGCGGTAGTAGTAGAATGGGTAGCGGTAGCGGTAGTAGTAGAATGGGTAGTGGTAGCGGTAGTAGTAGAATGGGTAGCGGTAGTAGTAGAATGGGTAGTGGTAGCGGTAGTAGTAGAATGGGTAGTGGTAGCGGTAGTAGTAGAATGGGTAGTGGTAGCGGTAGTAGTAGAATGGGTAGTGGTAGCGGTAGTAGTAGAATGGGTAGTGGTAGCGGTAGTAGTAGAATGGGTAGTGGTAGTAGTAGAATGGGTAGTGGTAGTGGTAGTAGTAGAATGGGTAGTGGTAGAATGGGTAGTGGTAGAATGGGTAGTGGTAGCGGTAGTAGTAGAATGGGTAGTGGTAGCGGTAGTAGTAGAATGGGTAGTGGTAGCGGTAGTAGTAGAATGGGTAGTGGTAGTAGTAGAATGGGTAGTGGTAGAATGGGTAGTGGTAGAATGGGTAGTGGTAGCGGTAGTAGTAGAATGGGTAGTGGTAGTGGTAGAATGGGTAGTGGTAGTGGTAGAATGGGTAGTGGTAGCGGTAGTAGTAGAATGGGTAGTGGTAGTAGTAGAATGGGTAGTGGTAGTGGTAGAATGGGTAGTGGTAGCGGTAGTAGTAGAATGGGTAGTGGTAGCGGTAGTAGTAGAATGGGTAGTGGTAGTAGTAGAATGGGTAGTGGTAGAATGGGTAGTGGTAGCGGTAGTAGTAGAATGGGTAGTGGTAGCGGTAGTAGTAGAATGGGTAGTGGTAGCGGTAGTAGTAGAATGGGTAGTGGTAGCGGTAGTAGTAGAATGGGTAGTGGTAGTGGTAGAATGGGTAGTGGTAGCGGTAGTAGTAGAATGGGTAGTGGTAGCGGTAGTAGTAGAATGGGTAGTGGTAGTAGTAGAATGGGTAGTGGTAGAATGGGTAGTGGTAGAATGGGTAGTGGTAGCGGTAGTAGTAGAATGGGTAGTGGTAGCGGTAGTAGTAGAATGGGTAGTGGTAGTAGTAGAATGGGTAGTGGTAGCGGTAGTAGTAGAATGGGTAGTGGTAGAATGGGTAGTGGTACCGGTAGTAGTAGAATGGGTAGTGGTAGCGGTAGTAGTAGAATGGGTAGTAGTAGAATGGGTAGTGGTAGCGGTAGTAGTAGAATGGGTAGTGGTAGAATGGGTAGTGGTAGCGGTAGTAGTAGAATGGGTAGTGGTAGAATGGGTAGTGGTAGCGGTAGTAGTAGAATGGGTAGTGGTAGTGGTAGTAGTAGAATGGGTAGTGGTAGCGGTAGTAGTAGAATGGGTAGTGGTAGCGGTAGTAGTAGAATGGGTAGTGGTAGTAGTAGAATGGGTAGTGGTAGCGGTAGTAGTAGAATGGGTAGTGGTAGCGGTAGTAGTAGAATGGGTAGTGGTAGTAGTAGAATGGGTAGTGGTAGCGGTAGTAGTAGAATGGGTAGTGGTAGAATGGGTAGTGGTAGCGGTAGTAGTAGAATGGGTAGTGGTAGAATGGGTAGTGGTAGCGGTAGTAGTAGAATGGGTAGTAGTAGAATGGGTAGTGGTAGCGGTAGTAGTAGAATGGGTAGTGGTAGAATGGGTAGTGGTAGCGGTAGTAGTAGAATGGGTAGTGGTAGAATGGGTAGTGGTAGCGGTAGTAGTAGAATGGGTAGTGGTAGTGGTAGTAGTAGAATGGGTAGTGGTAGAATGGGTAGTGGTAGAATGGGTAGTGGTAGAATGGGTAGTAGTAGAATGGGTAGTGGTAGAATGGGTAGTGGTAGCGGTAGTAGTAGAATGGGTAGTGGTAGAATGGGTAGTGGTAGAATGGGTAGTGGTAGTGGTAGTAGTAGAATGGGTAGTGGTAGAATGGGTAGTAGTAGAATGGGTAGTGGTAGTGGTAGTAGTAGAATGGGTAGTGGTAGAATGGGTAGTGGTAGAATGGGTAGTAGTAGAATGGGTAATAGTAGAATGGGTAGTGGTAGAATGGGTAGTGGTAGAATGGGTAGTGGTAGAATGGGTAGTGGTAGAATGGGTAGTAGTAGAATGGGTAGTGGTAGAATGGGTAGTGGTAGAATGGGTAGTGGTAGCGGTAGTAGTAGAATGGGTAGTGGTAGCGGTAGTAGTAGAATGGGTAGTGGTAGCGGTAGTAGTAGAATGGGTAGCGGTAGTAGTAGAATGGGTAGTGGTAGAATGGGTAGTGGTAGAATGGGTAGTGGTAGCGGTAGTAGTAGAATGGGTAGTGGTAGCGGTAGTAGTAGAATGGGTAGAGGTAGCGGTAGTAGTAGAATGGGTAGTGGTAGCGGTAGTAGTAGAATGGGTAGTGGTAGCGGTAGTAGTAGAATGGGTAGCGGTAGTAGTAGAATGGGTAGTGGTAGAATGGGTAGTGGTAGAATGGGTAGTGGTAGAATGGGTAGTGGTAGAATGGGTAGTAGTAGAATGGGTAGTGGTAGAATGGGTAGTGGTAGAATGGGTAGTGGTAGCGGTAGTAGTAGAATGGGTAGTGGTAGCGGTAGTAGTAGAATGGGTAGCGGTAGTAGTAGAATGGGTAGTGGTAGAATGGGTAGTGGTAGAATGGGTAGTGGTAGAATGGGTAATGGGTAGTGGTAGAATGGGTAGTAGTAGAATGGGTAGTGGTAGTAGTAGAATGGGTAGTGGTAGAATGGGTAGTGGTAGAATGGGTAGTAGTAGAATGGGTAGTAGTAGAATGGGTAGTGGTAGTAGTAGAATGGGTAGTGGTAGAATGGGTAGTGGTAGAATGGGTAGTGGTAGAATGGGTAGTAGTAGAATGGGTAGTGGTAGTAGTAGAATGGGTAGTGGTAGAATGGGTAGTGGTAGAATGGGTAGTAGTAGAATGGGTAGTGGTAGAATGGGTAGTGGTAGAATGGGTAGTGGTAGAATGGGTAGTGGTAGAATGGGTAGTGGTAGTGGTAGTAGTAGAATGGGTAGTGGTAGAATGGGTAGTGGTAGAATGGGTAGTGGTAGAATGGGTAGTAGTAGAATGGGTAGTAGTAGAATGGGTAGTGGTAGAATGGGTAGTAGTAGAATGGGTAGTGGTAGTAGTAGAATGGGTAGTGGTAGAATGGGTAGTAGTAGAATGGGTAGTGGTAGCGGTAGTAGTAGAATGGGTAGTGGTAGAATGGGTAGTGGTAGAATGGGTAGTAGTAGAATGGGTAGTGGTAGAATGGGTAGTGGTAGTGGTAGAATGGGTAGTGGTAGAATGGGTAGTAGTAGAATGGGTAGTAGTAGAATGGGTAGTGGTAGAATGGGTAGTGGTAGAATGGGTAGTGGTAGAATGGGTAGTGGTAGAATGGGTAGTAGTAGAATGGGTAGTGGTAGAATGGGTAGTGGTAGTGGTAGAATGGGTAGTGGTAGAATGGGTAGTAGTAGAATGGGTAGTGGTAGCGGTAGTAGTAGAATGGGTAGTGGTAGAATGGGTAGTGGTAGAATGGGTAGTAGTAGAATGGGTAGTAGTAGAATGGGTAGTGGTAGAATGGGTAGTGGTAGAATGGGTAGTGGTAGAATGGGTAGTAGTAGAATGGGTAGTAGTAGAATGGGTAGTAGTAGAATGGGTAGTAGTAGAATGGGTAGTAGTAGAATGGGTAGTAGTAGAATGGGTAGTAGTAGAATGGGTAGTGGTAGAATGGGTAGTGGTAGAATGGGTAGTAGTAGAATGGGTAGTAGTAGAATGGGTAGTGGTAGCGGTAGTAGTAGAATGGGTAGTGGTAGAATGGGTAGTGGTAGCGGTAGTAGTAGAATGGGTAGTGGTAGAATGGGTAGTGGTAGCGGTAGTAGTAGAATGGGTAGTGGTAGTGGTAGTAGTAGAATGGGTAGTGGTAGAATGGGTAGTGGTAGAATGGGTAGTGGTAGAATGGGTAGTAGTAGAATGGGTAGTGGTAGAATGGGTAGTGGTAGCGGTAGTAGTAGAATGGGTAGTGGTAGAATGGGTAGTGGTAGAATGGGTAGTGGTAGTGGTAGTAGTAGAATGGGTAGTGGTAGAATGGGTAGTAGTAGAATGGGTAGTGGTAGTGGTAGTAGTAGAATGGGTAGTGGTAGAATGGGTAGTGGTAGAATGGGTAGTAGTAGAATGGGTAGTAGTAGAATGGGTAGTGGTAGAATGGGTAGTGGTAGAATGGGTAGTGGTAGAATGGGTAGTGGTAGAATGGGTAGTAGTAGAATGGGTAGTGGTAGAATGGGTAGTGGTAGAATGGGTAGTGGTAGCGGTAGTAGTAGAATGGGTAGTGGTAGCGGTAGTAGTAGAATGGGTAGTGGTAGCGGTAGTAGTAGAATGGGTAGCGGTAGTAGTAGAATGGGTAGTGGTAGAATGGGTAGTGGTAGAATGGGTAGTGGTAGAATGGGTAGTGGTAGCGGTAGTAGTAGAATGGGTAGTGGTAGCGGTAGTAGTAGAATGGGTAGAGGTAGCGGTAGTAGTAGAATGGGTAGTGGTAGCGGTAGTAGTAGAATGGGTAGTGGTAGCGGTAGTAGTAGAATGGGTAGCGGTAGTAGTAGAATGGGTAGTGGTAGAATGGGTAGTGGTAGAATGGGTAGTGGTAGAATGGGTAGTGGTAGAATGGGTAGTAGTAGAATGGGTAGTGGTAGAATGGGTAGTGGTAGAATGGGTAGTGGTAGCGGTAGTAGTAGAATGGGTAGTGGTAGCGGTAGTAGTAGAATGGGTAGCGGTAGTGGTAGAATGGGTAGTGGTAGAATGGGTAGTGGTAGAATGGGTAGTGGTAGAATGGGTAGTGGTAGAATGGGTAGTAGTAGAATGGGTAGTGGTAGTAGTAGAATGGGTAGTGGTAGAATGGGTAGTGGTAGAATGGGTAGTAGTAGAATGGGTAGTAGTAGAATGGGTAGTGGTAGTAGTAGAATGGGTAGTGGTAGAATGGGTAGTGGTAGAATGGGTAGTGGTAGAATGGGTAGTAGTAGAATGGGTAGTGGTAGTAGTAGAATGGGTAGTGGTAGAATGGGTAGTGGTAGAATGGGTAGTAGTAGAATGGGTAGTGGTAGAATGGGTAGTGGTAGAATGGGTAGTGGTAGAATGGGTAGTGGTAGAATGGGTAGTGGTAGTGGTAGTAGTAGAATGGGTAGTGGTAGAATGGGTAGTGGTAGAATGGGTAGTGGTAGAATGGGTAGTAGTAGAATGGGTAGTAGTAGAATGGGTAGTGGTAGAATGGGTAGTAGTAGAATGGGTAGTGGTAGTAGTAGAATGGGTAGTGGTAGAATGGGTAGTAGTAGAATGGGTAGTGGTAGTAGTAGAATGGGTAGTGGTAGAATGGGTAGTGGTAGAATGGGTAGTAGTAGAATGGGTAGTGGTAGAATGGGTAGTGGTAGTGGTAGAATGGGTAGTGGTAGAATGGGTAGTAGTAGAATGGGTAGTGGTAGAATGGGTAGTGGTAGAATGGGTAGTGGTAGAATGGGTAGTGGTAGAATGGGTAGTAGTAGAATGGGTAGTGGTAGAATGGGTAGTGGTAGTGGTAGAATGGGTAGTGGTAGAATGGGTAGTAGTAGAATGGGTAGTGGTAGCGGTAGTAGTAGAATGGGTAGTGGTAGAATGGGTAGTGGTAGAATGGGTAGTAGTAGAATGGGTAGTAGTAGAATGGGTAGTGGTAGAATGGGTAGTGGTAGAATGGGTAGTAGTAGAATGGGTAGTAGTAGAATGGGTAGTAGTAGAATGGGTAGTAGTAGAATGGGTAGTAGTAGAATGGGTAGTAGTAGAATGGGTAGTAGTAGAATGGGTAGTGGTAGAATGGGTAGTGGTAGAATGGGTAGTAGTAGAATGGGTAGTAGTAGAATGGGTAGTGGTAGTAGTAGAATGGGTAGTGGTAGAATGGGTAGTAGTAGAATGGGTAGTGGTAGAATGGGTAGTGGTAGAATGGGTAGTGGTAGCGGTAGTAGTAGAATGGGTAGTGGTAGAATGGGTAGTAGTAGAATGGGTAGTGGTAGTAGTAGAATGGGTAGTGGTAGTAGTAGAATGGGTAGTGGTAGTAGTAGAATGGGTAGTGGTAGTGGTAGTAGTAGAATGGGTAGTGGTAGTAGTAGAATTGGTAGTGGTAGTAGTAGAATGGGTAGTGGTAGTGGTAGTAGTAGAATGGGTAGTGGTAGAATGGGTAGTAGTAGAATGGGTAGTGGTAGCGGTAGTAGTAGAATGGGTAGTGGTAGCGGTAGTAGTAGAATGGGTAGTGGTAGTGGTAGTAGTAGAATGGGTAGCGGTAGTAGTAGAATGGGTAGTGGTAGTAGTAGAATGGGTAGTGGTAGCGGTAGTAGTAGAATGGGTAGTGGTAGTGGTAGTAGTAGAATGGGTAGTGGTAGTAGTAGAATGGGTAGTGGTAGCGGTAGTAGTAGAATGGGTAGTGGTAGTGGTAGTAGTAGAATGGGTAGTGGTAGTGGTAGTAGTAGAATGGGTAGTGGTAGTAGTAGAATGGGTAGTGGTAGCGGTAGTAGTAGAATGGGTAGTGGTAGCAGAAGTTGTAATGTTTCCACTTTCTGATGTATGTAGTAGTTGTCATAGTAGTAGCAGCAGTAGTGCCAGCATCAGCAGCAGAGGAACCAGAAGAAGACGAGTAATAGAAGATGATTAATCAATCAGTCAAAACATTTTCAGCACCCTGGGAATTAGAGGTCTGCAACAAATACATGACGAGTCATCAAAGGTTGTTATTTTTGTGGCTTAAATGTTCAGCAGGAAGAATCGCCAGCCACATGCCCAACCTATCTTGGTTGTGCATATTACGGCATGCCAGTCAGGTTACAATGCACCATTCGTTGCTCCTGTTTCGAGTCAGAGAAATACTAGGATGAAAAATGAGCTATATATGTTCTTCAAACTAGAACGATAAACATGTATCTCTCTATCTTGTTTATTAACCTCTTGTCCTCTCTCATTATTTCTCTATTTTACTCTCACTTTTACCCCCCCCCCCCACCCCCTCTCTCTCTCTCTGTTTCGCTCGCTTTATTTCTCTATTTGTCTGTCTCTTTCTTTCTATATGTCATTCTCTCCATCTCTCTGTCTTTCTCTTAAGTTCGCGCTCTCTTTCTCCCATACTCCCTCTCTTTCTCCCATACTCCCTCTCTTTCTCCCATACTCCCTCTCTTTTGCTCTGTTTTGATCTCTTTTTCTTTTCGCTATTGCTGTCTCTTTATTTCGCTCTCTCTCTCTCTTTCTCTCAGTTTTGTTCTTTCCATTTCTCTGTTACGCTTTTTCCTTTCTCTTTCTTTCATTCACTCTTTCTCTCTTTTCTCCTTCACTCACTCCCTCTCGCTTTCTTTCTCTTTCACTCACTCACTTCCTCTCTCTTTATTTCTTTTTTTCACTCACCTCTCTCTCTTTTTCTTTCTCATTCACTCACTCTCTCTCTCTTTCTTTCTCTTTCACTCACGCCCTCTTTCTTTCTCTTTCCCTCATTCCCTCTGTCTTTCGTTCTTTTTCACGGATTCCCTTTCACTTTCTTTCTCATTTACTCACACCCTCTCTCTCTCTCTCTCTCTCACTCCCTCTCTTGCGTTCTCTCACTTCCTCTCTTTCTCTTTCACTCACTCACTCCTCTCTGACTCCTCTCATGATGTGCAGCAGAAGTCAAATGTGAAACTGCGATATACTGCTCAAATTAGAAAGGGAAGAGGGGGGGGCAGTGGAGTGGGTAGTGTGAGGCAGTGGAGTGAGTAGTGTGGGGGGGGCAGTGGAGTGGGTAGTGTGGGGGAGTGGAGTGGGTAGTGTGAGGCAGTGGAGTGAGTAGTGTGGGGGGGGCAGTGGAGTGGGTAGTGTGGGGGAGTGGAGTGGGTAGTGTGGGGAACAGTGGAGTGGGTAGTGTGGGGGGCAGTGGAGTGGGTAGTGTGGGGAGGGCAGTGGAGTGGGTAGTGTGGGGGAGTGGAGTGGGTAGTGTGAGGCAGTGGAGTGAGTAGTGTGGGGGGGCAGTGGAGTGGGTAGTGTGGGGGAGTGGAGTGGGTAGTGTGGTGAGGTAGTATGGGGGGGGCAGTGGAGTGGGTAGTGTGGGACAGTGGAGTGGGTAGTGTGGGGAACAGTGGAGTGGGTAGTGTGGGGGGCAGTGGAGTGGGTAGTGTGGGGAGGGCAGTGGAGTGGGTAGTGTGGCATGTTGTGGGAACTATAATGTCGCAAACAGGATGTGTTAACTTGCAAAATTGTGCAAATGTAAGACGAAACATCGCATGTTACGGTATTGGAGCCCCACAGCAATCACTCCAATTTATAAAGAACATTAAAACGTTTAGGAGTTGGAGTTGTGGTGCCTTCAAATGTTACATGATCAATTACTTCTAGCGGCGCGGCACTTGATGAATAACAATGTGATGTCCCCGCTTGATAACCGGAAGGTTAAGAAGTAATATGATGAAAAAAAAGCAGAGATCGATCTGGATCAATAATCCAGGCAGGACATGAAGAATTTGCTTGCATTATACAGGATTTCCCACTGGCTGCCGGCCCCTGGATTTCTCGTGTAACGCTTAAACCAATGAGCGCCATTCAATACAATTTGACATGGGCATACCATGACCTACTTTAGATAAGCTGACTGACTCACCAGGGAAATTCCTTTGAAACGTCACATTCCACCGCCGACTAGATCGCCGACTAAATAACGCAACTCATATTGTGCTAAGATTTATAATCAAGCCATGATCTACACAGAAATTTAAAAAAAAACATTCACCGTACAAAACAACAAATCATTGTTGAGAATGATCCTTTCACACAATCCTGCCCTGGAACTAGCTGCATATCCATCCTTGCAAGTTCCGTTATTTAGTCAGCCGTGGATGTGACGCTTTAAAAGGATTTCCCCCTTAGTCAGAAAGTCTCCAGTAGGATGTGAATATACTGTGAACAAGTTGGACTACACGGAACTTCGGAATTTGCTATTTCAGTTGGAGGAAGCCACATGCCCCATATCAAATGTCAGCATGGTTGAAATTGATTCCTTTTTTATAACATGTGTCATTTTTAGAAACTTCAACAACAGTGTCGCCTGATCTTACCCACTTGATTACTTGCTATGAGGCATGTTAGGAGGGAAAGTGTATAGCTGCAGCCACGGCAACTCACGGAACTGCAAGAAAAACATTCGGCGGGAAACTGAGCCTGTGACGCCTGATGGGTTGGTGAATACCTACCGTAACACAGAGAGACGTGTGCAGGCATACCTTGATGCTAATGGCGATCACTTGCAATATTTGCTACGTTCTCATTATGTTGCTCAAACACCAAGGTACGTCCATATCAGATTATTAGGAATTATGTTTATTGGTTTAAAAGTTATAAGGGAAAATCGGGGGCCGGTAGAGAGTTGGACACCCTGAATATACAACAGAGAGGACGGAGCAAGCAGGGTACACAAACACATGAACATGTGCAGACTGAATTATCTCGCTAAGAAATATAATAGATCGAAGCTCACAATGGAACAGTATACACATTTTCTTGATTTTGACAAGGCCTTTATTTTTATTTTTTTTAAATTGTATGTGTTTGCCTCACCAGTTTCTACTGGCGGAGGCGCCCCTATTCCACCCTAGACCGTAGTCAAACTGGGCGATATTAAGACGCATAAACCAGTGTTTGGATGTATGTGTTCGTCTTTATTCTACTATGTTAGGTTTGTGCGCTCTCAGAAGGCAGCCCAACCAAAATGCAGTGGAAGGGTCTCACCCTGAAAGTTGTGCAAGAGTGTGACTGTACGACAGAGTCAAATGAAACAGAGTGAGGTAAGTAGAGAGAGGAGGATGACGTCTTTATACTGGTTTAAAAGTCTCTGCAGAGTCTGTATGAACCAGTGTATTTTAAACTCACGTTTTATAACTGGCACCCACTTCTATAACTTTCGTGACAAATTTGTTCTAATAGCGCACTGAGTCTATGTATTTTTGATGTTTTTAATCATCATGTAGCATGTCCTTTGCAGAACGTCGCTCCCATCACAGCCTGTTTGAAAGAAATTCGATCTCTTGCCAAATCTCCAACCTTCTTTGTCCAAGCATTCCTTGGCATCTTAGTACATTCGCCTTCTTGGTCTGCCTCTGCCTCTCGTGTTCCGCACTATACCTTCCATTATCGCTCTCTCAAGGCCGTAGTGTCTTTCAATGTGGCTAACGTATTTCAATGTTATGTTTTTGATGAAATTTATTATTTACTTCTCCTCTATGCACAGCTCTTCTCGAATGTATGCACTCTTCTTTTGTGATGTCCATGGTTTTCTGAGGACCTATCTATAAAATTTCTTCTCGGGCAACTGTCCATGTTTTGTAGCAGTATGCAGCCACGTGAAACACACAGATTCTCAAAACTTGCACAGTTGTTAGTTTGCTGGTATTCTGCGAAAGTTTTCTCAGGTTGTGCTTTAATATACCAGGAAATTCTTCGCCCAATTGAAAGCTAAAACCGCGCAATAGTGGACGGTAGCGCACAGGTTGAAGTGCACTGATCTACACAATAAAAATGGCTAACATTTAACCTTACATACCCAGGACGAACGTTGACGTTTGCAGGTGACGTCCTCATATATAAGACTGGCTCAGGTAGACACGAAATGGTCAAGAATATTAAAGAGATCGTGCAGGTAATCTCAAAGTGATTCGGGAGAGTCAAGCTCCTAGAACAATCCCGACAAGGCCGGAGTGATGTGGTGCTTCTTGACCAACTCAATAGTAACAGCTGGATTCTCTACCCTTGATGGATGTGTAATAGATTAATGATAGTTTGAGATATCGTGGAGTGACGTTTGATCGCAAGTCTGGCGTTCGCACCGCAGTGATCAAATCATTCAGAGATGCAAGCGGGGTCCGCCAGCACTAGAGACAATGATAGCTGCCAGCCTGGAGCCGTGGTTGATCTTCATCCTACACAACCAATTAGTTATGTCAGTTATCGATCATGGGCTGGGCATTCTCACATTGTCAGGGTCACAGTGTGAAAGGTTGGAGCGCATCAAGAATGAAGTAATGTGACTGGTCCTTGGTTGCATCAGGAATACACACCATCGCGAAGATGAGATTCATTCTTGGACTTCTGTCTGTAAAGTCTAGATACGCACTGGCCCAGGCCGAAGCCTACATGAGAGCTGCCGCAGACAAGAGGCACCCGCTGAACATGAACAATTGCAGATATCAAGGGTAAAGGAATCAGCAGAGGAATGGCATGGATTGCACAGGCAGAGAGAACGATTGGTGAGGTAACCAGTGGAGACCATAAACAAAGGGGAATGATGCATGCACACAGGAAATTGATTGATGTTGACTATCTACAATGAGTAAGTCTGCAGTAGCTTTCCTCCCATACCGAGCGCTCTGCTATAGGTGGACCGGCGGTCCTCCCGGTAGCTGTGATGTGCTTGGTTTCGTGTGTGTGTGTCGCTCACTACTGCGGGGGATCGCATCGATCACCTACCTTGTTAGCCAGGTTGCCACGAAAGCAGTCAGTTTCCAAAGAGAAGTCATGGTGGGGATCTTTGCTAGTATATTTTGCCTGACCCTGACCAACACGTTTGAATTATATGTTTTGCTGGAACTTCAGATCTTGATAGATCGCTTCTACCAGGTTTGCAAAGATTTGGTCTCTCAATCAAGTCTCAAGAAACATATGTGCTGGGACAAGAAGTAGATGCCACACCAACTCTTAGCATTGATAATTATGAGCTGGCAGATGTGCACCAATTATCAATAACGACAAGATCTGTCTAGACCCGGAAATAGACAGTCACATTGGCAAAGCTGTTGCTACGTGTGGTCTCTCACACCGCGTGTTTGAGACCACCAGAAACTGGCAACTAGAACCAAGGCCACGGTGTACAATACATGTATCACCAGCTCGCTACTATATGGTAGCGAGGCTTTGGCAACCTATGTCAAACAAGAGCACGGGCTTAACACCTTTCATTTACGGCTCCTGCGATCCATTCTTGGAATAACATGAAGGGACAGAGCGACAAATGCAGAGGTGCATACTCGCACAGGTCTCCCAAGAATATACATTCACCTAAGGCAGCAAAGAATAGGATGATTTGGTCATATTCGTCGCATGGAAGATGGTCGAATGGAAGATGGTCGCATTCCCAAAGATATCCTATATGGATAGTTGGCGGATAGCAAAAGAAGTCAGCAGGCCACGATTGTGACGTTCAAAAATGTGTAAGCGTTATATAAAGACTTTGGACCAGCGTCATCTTACGCTTCGTGAAGAGAAGCTCTTGCAACACAGAGACGTCAAAAGACAACGCCGAAAGGTGAAAGAAAACAAGAAAAGTTAAGTATTTATTCTGTTGATTAATACACCAGGTAATAAAATTCTATAGTCAGTCATGACTGTCATGTGCTACTTCTACGTTCGTCTCCTCCCGTGTGTTTTGGTTTATGTATGCATGTTCCAAGAATTAACAAAAATACTGACATAGTGTTGCCACTTAGTCTTATCCGTGTAACAAAACATGTTAGGCACGTAGGTCGATAGTTGACACACGTTTCAAAATAGAAAGTAATGCTTTAAAAGTCGCACTCATTAACCTTTAGAACGCTTTAGCTAGAGTCTGTACGTGTGACTGCTCGCAATTGCTGATGAGCATATATGGTGTAGCACACGCCTTCTACATTCCACTCCTTAATCAGGGCGAATTGAGATGCTAGTCCGGTCAGGCACAACATACTGAACAGGAGCTCGCTCGGGCGCTCTCTCTCTCTCTCTCTCTCTCTCTCTCTCTCTCTCTCTCTCTCTCCCTCGCTCTTACATGTGATTTATGTTTTCTTACTCTATATATCCACACTGCCGTAATCAGCCTTGCCTTATTGTAATGTTATATTTATTTTTACTACCACTGCTGCACCTATTTATATTGCCTTCTTATCTTCCGTTTCCGCTTTACTCATTTTTGAACATGGGATCAAGATGCTGAGCAGCGCATGAGCTGCAGTGGTCAGCGACACATGGCTGACTGCTAGCACCAGGGCCAGCGAACCAGAGCTGAGCAGCGCATGAGCTGCAGTGGTCAGCGACCCATAGCTGACTGCTAGCGTAGGGACAGCGAACCAGAGCTAAGCAGCGCATGAGCTGCAGTGGTCAGCGACTCATAGCTGACTGCTAGCGTCAGGGATAGCGAACCAGAGCTGCCAAGACCTTTCTACACCTCCATGCGGTGATCCTGGATAGCAGGCTACAGCAAAGCAGACTGGCTAAGGAGAAGGGATCGAAGAGTAAAAACTAACCCAGTACCCAAAAAAATGCTTGCTGAAGTCGGATGTGTTGGACCGAAAGGTGCAACTATCGCAGTCAAGCTGTAAACTACGACACAACGCATTCCGTTCTCTGGACTACATTCTGCTACTTAAGGCCTTTCAGGGTTTCGTAGCGGGAGATTGAGAACGAAGCCAAGCCAAGCCATCATTGCACATCCTCCTACGTATTCTTCCGTTCGTCCATGATTCACTAGTCAATTATTGTTGTTGTCCGCTGTCCTTGATGACTGGTACTAACGTAAGTTTTGTTTCTGTTTCCGTCTCAGTGCGGTATCTAGCCATATATATATATTGGTTATTTTTCACTTTGTTTTATTCTCTTACATGTAGAGTTCCGTGGAAACAGGCTGTTTTCAAGACAGCCTGGCTGATGAGATGTGGATCGACATAATCCCCGGTGGTAGTAGTGAGCGGCACTCAGATAAAGCAGTACTCTGTCAACTATGCCAGCAGTCCGCACCAAAAACAGTAGTGGTACAGTGGGTTCCATCCCACTGTAACATTCAAGGCAACGAGGAGGCAGACAGACTGGCAAAAGAAGGTGCAAGGTTACCACAACCAGATTCTAGTGTGACCTACGAAGAGTCCAAAATGTTTATTAGGGCCAGATACATGGCCAAATGGGAAACAGAGCATACTGGCTACACAAAAAATGATGCCCATTACCAGTTGAACAGAAGAGAGCAGGTCGTGGTCTTCAGAATCCGCACAGGCCACAACAGACTGAGGAAACATTTATTCAATAAACTGAAGATAGGTGGCACTGACGAATGCACCTGAACATCTGCTGCAAACTTGCCCGACATACGACGACCAGAGAAAGCACATGTGGCCATCACCAGTGCCAACACTAGACAAGCTCTATGGCAGTGTCGACAGCCTCAGGATGGCAGCTGCTTTCTTCGAACAAATTCAAGTTGACGTCTGAAGAAGAAGAAGAAGAAAATAAAGCCAAGCATAGCACAGTAGCCAGGAAGACCGCGGTGCACCTTCATCGGCACACTCACGATGCGAGGAAAGCTAACTACAACCCGGCACTTAAGGCCCTCTACAGGAACCACAGAAGAGTAAAATAACTCATTTTCGACATTTAACAGCTCCATGAGCATCTAAATAGCGTACTACCTTAACGGCAAAGACATTGGGTTCAAATCCCGTTATGCACGCTCGAAGCGACCCAGCTGTTAATAGGTACCTATTTACTATCAGGAAAGGAGAGTCAGCGAGGAAGGCAACCCGGACAACCCGACCACATAAACAAGCTGTGGTCTAGTCAATCAATAAATCAATCCATCAAAACCCTTCGGCTCCCAGCGGAGTCTTTGTCCTGAACAAATACTCGCCAACTCTGCCTACCATGCGCTATCATTTCTAGGTCTCCGGCCGTTTTCTTGCCGTTTTTAGGTTAGCCCTGACTTCTCCGTTAGTGTTTCGGGCTGCCCCTACTTCTGTTGCCAAGATTATTCTACAACAGGGATTGCCTTGTAATACTAGGAGCTCGTTTCCATCGGCAATGCCTTCTCCGTACGTCTAGTCCCCTAAGCATCTGCCCAGTTCTGTCACAGAGTTTTACCTAAAAGTGGCTGTATCATATTGGTATGGCAATCCCTCAATTCAACCCAAGCATCCATTGCCGAATCTTTGGACCTTTTTAGTTGTACGTTATTGATCCCTATGGCACAAAGCCATACAATAGGACGGACTTAACATTGGAGTTGAATATCTGTATTTTTGTGATGGACCACAATTTCTTTCGATTCCCACAAATTCCATAAGCAATAAAAGCCTTCTCGAATTTTGTATTCTTCATCTGATATCTCTGTCAGTAGTTATTAGCTTGTCTATATTGTTATTACGATATATGAATGAATATAATAATATGAATATAATATGAATATAATATGAATATAATATGAATATAATCATTTCGTCGGTAGGAGAATTCATTATTGTGTTTTTCCTCTGCACACCTCCAGACCTCAATACAGTGACCTTTCAGTAAATGTTATTGTGCATTCGGTTGTGGCTGTGAGACAGAAGAGTCAAGTCATCAGTAAGGTCTAGATCATTTGGTTGTGGATGTGAGACAGAAGAGTCAAGTCCTCAGTAAAGTCTAGATCATTTGGTTGTAACTGTGAGACAGAAGAGTCAAGTCATCAGTAAAGTCTAGATAATTTGGTTGTGGCTATGAGACAAAAGAGTCAAGTCATCAGTAAAGCCAAGATCATCAAGACTGGTCTAGTATAATGCAATTATTCACATCTCCTCCAGTATATGTCATAGCTTACTTCGGCCTTTATGTTACTCCTGACCGACAAAAATTAACTTGACGGTAATCAGACAACTAACAGGCCACTGCATACTCAAGATACCATCTGTTCAACAAATTTAAATTGGGTCACACAGGCATGTGCCTGGTCTTAGGTGGAGGGACGAACAGCACAGCATATTACCCTAGCCTTGCCTACACCAGGACAAGAGCAATGTGACGGCATGCTACCGTTCAACACAACTGATATAGTAACGTAGTTGGCAAGAAGAAAAGCCAGAGATCTCACTACGTTCAGTAGAAAGAGGGGACGGCGTGGGCTAGTGGTTAAATGACACGGTTCACAATCCGAAGGTGCTTGGTTCGATCCTCATCACAGCACCGGCCGTTACCCCGGGGAAGCAAACCCTTAGAAAATGCAGGAGGAAGCAGACCCTTACATAAAATGCATGCTGAAGTCGGATGCAGTAGGCCGACATGCGCAAAATAACAACCACAGTGCAACGAACACCACCTTTATGGAATAGATAAATAAGGCAAACGCAATTAACAGAGCAAAACAAAAAAAATTAGAAATGGAATTAGTTATTTAAGAGTAAACGAAGAATTCGTATGTGACAAATGAAATATTGCGCGCCATTAATATATGCTTGTTGACACATTTATTTTCTTCCAGCCATTTTTATATTAACAACTTTCTAACTTTAGCCTACAAACTAGATGTCGGTGTAAGTGCCTCCGTGACTTCATTGTTTCAGAAGTAATATGCACACAGTGCAGCAGGAAAACTACCTGTATGCTGGCTGTGTCCAGTGATAACTTTTACGACGGAAATGAAACAATAACACGTGATTTACTTGACGTTGTTCGCAAGTGAACACACTAGCGACATCAATACTTGACACTTGACACACGAAGTAGGCCAAACGACAGAGAGCCGTGCACATATACGAATCCCCCTCAAACGTAAAGGTTCTTAAAATGTATTTCTCTTTAGACGTTGTGTATTCTGTGATGACAATCAACGAACGGTGTGGTATGTAAGGTTCTGTGATTTACATCGTGTAGTTCATAACTGAGCACACTGCCGACATCAATACTTAACACTAGACATGAAGTAGGCCAGGTCAACACACCAGACTTTCGTGTACATTTTATGATTGTTCTCAAATTCAGAGGTTCTTGTAATCTAGTAGTTTTGGGACCAATGTGTTGTTGGAGATCCGGTGGTTACTGGTCTTCGGCCAGATGACAGCACGGCACAACTTCTCAACTATCCGTGTTTCCTGCATTCACATCCAGCACGCTAAGCGTATATGATCCTTCTATGGTCAGGAAGGAGTCGAACCGCTACTCGTTTCTCCCAAAGTTGAATCAAATCGACATCAACTTCAAGAATTACTATCTAGCGCCTATTGGACTGGTCAACCGATCAACTAATCAGATGTATGGCTGGGTTTGTGTGGCACTCTAACGTAACCCGGGCAACTACAGTACTAAAACCATTTTGGTCTATGTTAAATACTTACTTACTTCCCCTATTATGGGCACTACGTCAAACATCATGTTTCGAATGTTTTTCCCGTGGAATACATTGTTGTTTTCCCTCAACATGCTATCCATATTCCATGTTTCTTCAAGGTTTAGGCAGATCCATGTTGCTTCGGTATTGCTTCTGTAGTGGAAGGATTGGCTGACTGAAAAGTCGTTTTCGATTTATGTTCTTAACTACAATCTATATGGAAGTTCCTTTTGTGCCCCTCTGTATTCTAAGTCATTTTTAGCATTATTTAATGAGATTTAGTTAACCATCTACCCTAGATGAGCCCATCCACTATTTTCTCGTTATTTGGCTTAGAACACTATTGTTACTCTTGGCAGCTTATATCACACGCGCCTCGCTTCTGACGTGAGGGCCGTGTTAGGGTTGCACCATAAGCTCCGGTGCGAGACAGTGAGTGCTTGTAGAATCCATTCTTGATTTTATGATGTAAATACTTCACGATTGTGAATCCTTTGTGCTCTTTTTGGCAAGAAATAATACACATTACTATGCAAGTTGCTCAAAGCGCATGAGTAGAGTTGTACATGGGTCTGGCAACCTAATTGTGTAAACAAAGTGGAGAGGACACGCATCTACAACAGCATGTACGAGCTTCCTGCAAGGAGGAACTGTTACCGGTGGATCAAACATATTAAGGTGAAATACTACTTAATGATGCAAAAAATGTCAACGCTGGATATAATGTAGACAATATCATCCGACGTCCTAACACATATTGCCTGGCACAAAAAATGATTTTTAGTGACATGTACTGTCACCTAATTGGATCATTTATTCGGACAGCGGTAAACACTCTACGTGACATTCCTAACTTGGTATCCGTGTACACTCTACGAGACATCGTTAACCTGACAGCCTTTTGCACTCTACGTGACATCGCTAACCTGACAGTCTTGTACGCTCTACGTGAAATCACTAACCTGGCAGCCTTGTACGCTCTACGTGAAATCACTAACCTGGCAGCCGTGAACACTCTACGTGATATCACTAACCTGGCAGCCTTGTACACTCTACGTGAAATCACTAACCTGGCAGCTTTGTATACTCTACATGAAATCACTAACCTGGCAGCTCAAATGGTCTGGCCATGTAACTAGACATGCCGCCATCTCCAAAATAATATTACAGACAGCAGTTCATGGGGAAGGGAGCGATGAGGATGGGCCTACAGTGTCTAGAAAAGAGAAGAAGTCGATGTGACTTAATCCAGGTTTATAAGATAATCTTAATTAGACTATAACAATCTGTTTTTTTTCCTTCAAAATACAACCGCTCACAAGAACAATAGGGATAAACGCAACAGAGTGAGACTGTCCTAGGGTTCGGCAACAAACTGGACATGCTCAAAAAATTGCCACAGCTTAACAACTACAATTATGATCGAGCACAGGCGTTTTGAAAGAAAGACACCAAAGGAGCCTCCACTGGAAACAAGTTTTCAGTCGGCGAATCCTTTCACTGCATAAGCAACATGGATCATAAAATGCTTCTACAATCAGACACTTAACGTCATTGTCAGGGCGCACAGAAGAGTAAACTTACTCATTATGGTCTTTATACAACAACAACAACGCTGAATAGTAAATATGGGCGTGTCTCCTTTTATTCTAGCAATATATTTTGTAAAAAGTGTGGTCCATTGAGGACCCTTTGTTGGTCATTGACACGGACTATATGTTGAGAACCGCTGTAGTCTAACTAATCCGTACTTTGGTCTGTATTTTATATATGCGAGACAGAGTTGATGTATGCCGCGACAATGCACACGGTTGAATGTTATCACATAATACGCACATAAATGTAAAAGTACACAGAGGTGAATGTCGTTATATAACACACATTTGAATGTCGTCACTTCAAACAAAGTTGAATACCGTCACATAATCCAGTTCTATGTCACATAATGTCATCACAGAACAAACAATTAAATGTCGTCATAAACCACTGCCGAATCTCGTCACATAATAATTGAATGTTGTGACAAAATATATCTGAATCTCGTCACAGAAACATTGAATGTTGTCACAAAATTTATCTGAATCTCGTCACAGAAAAATTGAATGTTGTGACAAAATATATCTGAATCTCGTTAAGGAACAATTGAATGTTGTGACAAAATATATCTGAATCTCGTAACAGAACAATTGAATGTAGACAGAAATCACACTGCTAAAAGTCGTTAGAGAATAAACAATTGAATGTTGTGACAAAACATAGCTGAAAGTCGTCACAGAACAAGCAGTTGAATGTTGTCACAAATATATACTGCTGAATGTCGTCACATAACAGTTGAATACCGTCATAAAACTCAGCTAAATGTTATCACAGAGCAGTTGAATATCGTCATAAACATCACTTCTAAGTGCCGTGACAGAACAGTTGAATGCCGTCATAAAAAACACTTCTAAATGCCGTCACAGAATAGTTGAATGTCGCCATAAAGAACACTTCTAAATGTCGTCACAGAATAGTTGAATGTCGTCATAAAAAAACACTTCTAAATGTCGTCACAGAATAGTTGAATGTCGTCATAAAAAACACTTCTAAATGCCGTCACAGAATAGTTGAATGTCGCCTTAAAGAACACTTCTAAATGTCGTCACAGAATAGTTGAATGTCGTCATAAAAAACACTTCTAAATGACGTCAAAGACTAGCTGTTGAATGAGGGAACAGAAAACACTGTCGAATGTCGTATTATAACATACAGTTGAATGCCGTAATTAACATACGGCTGAATTTCGTAAGACGCTAATACAACACATCCTGCAATGCCACGTTACAGAAAACATGTCTAAATGTCCTATTCCCCCAGTTGAATGCCGTAATTAACATACGGCTGAATTTCGTAAGATGCTAATACAAAACATCCTGCAATGCCACGTTACACAAAACATGTCTAAATGTCCTATTCCCCCGGTTGAATGTCACACAAAAACACAACTTCTGCTGCTACTTAAATTCTTCACCATCAAACTATTTATTTTCCTGCTAACCTCGATAATCCGTCTCGTCGCCGTAGACTGTATACCGCTAACTTTGCTGAGGGTGGCCATGTTGTTCCTCTGCTCCTCTCGCAAAGCCGGCAGACCTGGAGAAATATTTTTCTCTTTGTTTATTCAACCCACGTGGCCACATGTCTGTTTGACCAATTTTTAACTTGGAAATATTACTTTTTAGTCAGCAGTGGCATGTTCGAATGCTGAATATTGTCACCCGATATCTTCTTGTCTTCTGTATATCAGATTTACGCTGTTTTCTGTATCTTTGTCTGTTTATTTTTATCATTGTCTTTATTTCTTCATATGTAGCTTGTCTTCAGATTACGTTTTACTTTCACCCCATGTGTCTAGTCCACCTGCCTCCTAATTCAAATTGTTCTTCTTCTCCTTGTTCTTCAGCGTTCGTCCTAAAAGGTACGTTCTGTTACGTTGTGTCGTAGTTTACAGCAAAGATGCAATGCCTGTGCTTTTCTACCAGACACATCTGATTTCAGCATGGCATTTTTGGGACGATATGCCGACGACACAGTTTTGTTCTCTAATAGCGCCAAGGGCCTAGAACAAATAATTACATCAGTCCAGAAACATAATGGAGCCCAGAATCTTTACCTGAATACAAAGAAAACAAAGATAATGACAACTGGTAAGACAAAACTTCAACCTAAAAATCGAGATAGCTAGCGAAGAGATTGTAAAAATGTTGCACATTTTAAATATCTGGGATCAATACTGAACAACAATGGAGACTGTATAAAGGAAGTAAGAAGACGACTGGACTATGGCAATGCAGAAGATAAAGAGTATGCAGAATGTATGGCATAATACAAACAAAGAACTAAAACTAATGATCCTAAGAACATGAATTTTTCTTGTGGCAACCTATGGATGTGAAACATGGACGATTACAAAAGCAATACGAGCGAAGATCGATGCTTTTGAAACACAGTGCTTCGGAAGAGTCCTGAAAATGCCGTGGACAAAGAAAGAAACAAATCCATCAGGCAAGACATGAATGTAGAGGAGAATTAGCTTATAAATGATGTAATGATCCGAAAACTGAGGGTTTTTTTGGACACGCCAAACGATACAATAGACATGAAAGGCATGGTCACTGGGAAGAGAGGCATGGGCGACCGAAAAGGCGATGGACTCAGGACATCAAGGAGACGATGGATTTGACTTCGGGGCAGGCCGGAAGACTAGCGGAAGAGAGTTTCCTACGGACAGGCTGTCATGAGAGCGACGTTCTGCAAAGAACATGCTACATGATGATGATTGTTGGACTGCGTTTGCCTTCCCTCTTCGGTCCCTATCCTCTGAGCCAGACTGCACGCGTCTAGCCCGTTTCCATGGCCGTTACATGAAGGAGGAATAGGGTCTTTACCTAACCCTGACTTACATGTCTGATCAGTATGTTTTGCCTGACACTGACTAACAATGTCTGATCAGTATATTTTGCCTGACCCTTACTAACATGTCTGATCAGTATGTTTTTCCTGACCCTGACTAACTTGTCTGATCAGTATGTTGTGCCTGACCCTGACTAACTTGTCTGATCAGTATGTTTTGCCTGACCACGACTAACATGTCTGATCAGTAGGTTTTGCCTGACTAGTCCCTAGTCTTTCTTCCGATGACCATTATAACCTATCGGGAACCTGTAAAGAAAACTATCTTGCCTGAAGCATTGCTCTTGTTTTAATAGAAGGCTATTGAAGCTGTTCTTAGTGCCTGAGCCTAAGTTCTGGACTTGCTTGAGAATCGTCCAGTGCTCGTTGGCTTTTGGATTTCTGCCTTTGATTTCATTGCATATACGCACTATGACTCTCTTTCTCTGTAACGTACTCCCAACACACACCCCCTCCTCCAAATTGTTCAAAGCACTCTTTGCTGCTCCATCTTTGTAAAGGTGGATCAATTCGGTGGCTGAATATGTCTTTGAATATATTGCAAGACAATTTTTTGTATCTGTATAGATGTCTGGTATGATCAATTCTAGTTTACTTCTTTATCAGCTCTGGGAATCGTGCTCTCTTCCATGGCAAAAGTGCGTTACTTGCCATTTGGGGCTCTGCCTTTATATGTGCATAGTCTGGCATGGAGTCTGCAAATTATTTTGCTTTTTAATGCAAATCGGATTCTCCGGATTTGCCTCGACATCATTTGAGTTTTTTTTTAAATTCATTGAATGATTTGGAAGCCGTTTGAATTTGTCATCCTTTCGTAATCTTTTATGTCAGTCATGGCTTGAATCTTCGAGATTTTTCTCATTACTTTTATTGATGTGTGTGTGTTGCATAACTCCTGTAATAATGATTTCTGTCTGATTTTGAATTCTAGAGATTTCTTACGAACCCGCATGACTAATCCAGACTCTGCAAACTTTTATCGTGTGAATGGCAGGTTGGACAATGTCTTGAGTGGGGAAATCTTCTACTACAGAAAGATATATATATATATATATATATATATATATATATATATATATATAGAGAGAGAGAGAGAGAGAGAGAGAGAGAGAAAGGAATGCGATATATACATAGACAGAGAGAGAGAATAATTATATTATCATCTGTATCGATAAAAACATATCAAGGCAATGGCTAAGTGATCGCACCAGGACAAAAACAAAAATATACCTACGTTACGGCCACAATGCTATCGTCGGGTATACAAAAATAACGAAAACAACTTTTAAAAAAACCACAACAAAGAAAGAAGACATGAAGTAACATGACAGGTTTCAATGAACTGCCGTTATAACCAAACAGATGTGCCAGGAATGTTGTGAGGCACGGCGGTGTACCAGTCACGAATTGGAGTTTACTAAACAAGAAATCATCAAAATGATTACACACAAACAAAAACAAATTAAACATGAACTAATCGCGGAAACACTACAAACGACAAAAAACAACCACCTATATATAAATTGATACACAAACTAATGAAAAACAACCATCGTTAAAAAGAGATATATATATATATAAAATAAATAGAAAACATCGCATCCGTTCGGGTTACCAATCGGGATTGTTGTTTGCGAATGCCCATAATGAGTTGGTTACTCTGGCTGGCTTGGCTTCGTCCGTTATCAATCTCCCGCTACCAAGCCCTCAAAGGGCTTAAGGTAGCAGAATGTAGTCCAGAGAAGGAATGCGTTGTGTGGTAGTTTACAGCTTGACTGCGATATTTGCACCTTTGGTCTAACACATCCGACTTCAGGAAGCATTTTTTGAGTACCGGGTTAGTATTCCTTCTTCGATTCCTTCTCCTTAGCCAGTCTGACCTACTGCAGCCTGTAATCCAGGATCACGCATGGAGGTGTAGAAGGGTCTTGGCAGCTCTGGTTCGCTGGCCCTGAGGCTAGCAGTTAGCTATGGTCGCTGACCACTGCAGCTCATGCGCTGATCAGTATCTTGATCCCAGTTGGTTATTCTATTGTTCGTTCTGAAAAGGACGTTAAGTGGCGGGTTGCAGTAGCTTTTCTCACATCCCGAGCGCGCTGATGAAGGTTGAGCCGGGTCCTCTAGGCGGTTGTGCTATGCTTGGCTTCATCTGCGTGCCGCTCACTACTATGGAGATCACACCGAACCTCACCTTGTTGGCCAGACTGTTGTCCTCGACAACAGCCCGTTTTCCAGGACGACCAACGAGGAGGTCAGGTGAGGGTCTTGGCCAGTATATGTCTCCTGACCCTGGCAAACATTGTCTGATCAGTGTGTTTTGCCTGGCCAGACGTTAGTCTCATCGTCCATACCAATCGGGTAAAGGGGTACACGGAATGAGCACGGTGAAGGACAATAAAGCAAGGCAACACCTATCGCTTGAACCCCATTGAAATGTATTGTTGCGTTTGCTGGGATAAAACGTGTTGTCTGACACCCAACAGCAGGTCCGTATTCCAACGTTTATTGTTACTGTAATATCAATATCACTGAACTTCTTCACCGTTTCTTCAGGAGGAGTGCACGCAAACTAACGGTCCGCCTAGACAGACGTGGCTCGTTAAGTGATTGACGTCAAAAGTGGAGGAAGATAAGAGGTATTAAAACTCTCCTGTTGTAGAGTTACATAAATACGTCGGAGAACCAATGACAGACAAAAGATATTAGTTTCAACACAAAAATAAGAATTTTCCACTCTAAGGTGAAGTCAGTGCTTGCGCATAACTCTGACATTTGGAGAAAAAAAAAAAACAACTACAAAATAGGTGCACACTTTCACAAATGGGTGTATATGCATAATAGATAGATTGAAATCGTACGATTGGGCCGACAACAGAGCACAATGAATGAGCTCACAGCAGCCTACGACGAATAACTGGATGCTTGCATCAGAGTCAGCGAACTAGCGCTAACAAAGATACTTTTTCCACCTCCAAGTGGTGGCCCTGGAAACAGCCTGCTCTAGTGTAGTCTGGCTAAGAGAATAGGCATCGCTTTGGGAATGGCAAACCCCAAAGTAGTCGGGTAACTAACTTCAAGAGGACAATTAGAAACAAATTTTTCTCTACTTTCTTCTTCTGATTCCTGTACTTCTTCTTTTTGTCAGCATTACGCTTTTGTGGTGCATAGGCTATCAACCGATTCTCTCCAAGCATACCTGTCATGCTCTATTGTCTTCAGTTCTTTCTATCTTGTCCTCAACTGCCCTTGGATCTCTTCTGTTTACTGTTTGCCCCCCCCCCCTTGTCTGTTTTTCCCTCGGGTGTACAACGACAGAGACTGCTTGGTGTTGCTGGCTTGAGACTTTCGCACTTGTGGTCTATCGAACTCCTTATTCCAGCTAAGATTTCCTAGATCGTGCTTTGCTCCCAACTTTCGTTTTGACAACAGGCGTATTATCTTCAGTGATGTTATTATTTCTTCCCAAGTAAGTCTGTGTTCCTTTGAAGCGAACAAATAAAAAGAGGATATGGTAGCGACTATTTAGCATTGATCTTTTTCGCATGCTAAGGAAACACACATAGGTCCCTTATAGTAGAGGCCTCGAATTCGTAGTCCATCAATTCGTTTATTGAGGCCCGCTAAATTGCTGCCGTATTCTTTGCAGTACTGACATATGGCAGTGAATCATGGGCAATCAGCAAGCAAGCGCTTAGATCTTTGGAAGCAACGGAGATATTGGTTTTGCAGAAGAATGCTGCGGATCCCATGGACTGCAAGGAAGAGGAATGATGCAGTCTCGAAGAGGCCCAAAGATAACGCACGATACAGTACTCGAAGAGGCCCAAAGATAACGCATTGCAATTATCAGAACAAGACAGCCATCCTTTTTTTCTGGCATGCTACGAGGAGAGGTGGCTTGGAGCACATTGTAAAAATGGAAAACACAGCCAAAAAAAAAGAGACAAGAAGAAAGCAGATAGAAAGATGTTGGACAAGCTGAGAGAATGGCACGGGCGACAATCAACAACAGAGTTGGTCAACTACACACGTGATAGAAGCATGCGAAAGTCTATGATCGCCAACCGGCAGGGCACCTGATGATGATCATCATGATTTTTTGAATAGATCCGTGTTTACTATTACACCTGACGTCGAATGTGAAGTATGCGGTGAAGTCATTCGTTGGTCAAGGTCTAAATTCTAGATTTGACTAGTCAAATGACATGTTTGCTATCTATACAGATAACAATACATCTTCTTGTTCTTGTATTTCCACGTTGAGTAATTTTACTCATTTGGAAAAGGCGCAGTAGATTTCATCCATATCCCGAGCGTGCTGACGAAGGTGAACCTTGGACCTCCAGACTGTTGTGCTATGCTTGGCTTCATCTGCATGTCGCTCACTACTACAGGGATCACATCGATCACCACCTCGCTAGCCAGACTGTCATGAAACAGCCCTGTCTCCACGGAGACCTGCATGGGGTTGGGTCTTGGTCAGTATGCTTTATTGATCATAACATGGAGGAAAACTAACGTTGATCAGGCAAAACAAACTGGCCAAGACCCTCACTGACTTCCCCGCCGTCTTCCATGGAAATATGATGCTTTCACGGCAGCCTGGCTGACAAGCTTTAGGATCGACGTGATCACCGTAGAAGTGATCGACACGCAGTTGAAGCCAAGGATAGCACAACCGCCTGGATGACCCTTGCCCACCTTCATCAGCACGCTCGGGATGTGAGGAAAGCTACTGCAATTCGCCACAGTCCTTTTCAGAGGACACACAAAGGAGTAAACCTACTAATTGGGGGCATTCGGAAACAACAACTGACCCTAGCATTGCCTGGTCAGTACGTTCGACACTTTTCATTTGAAGGCGTAATTCGTTTTCAAAACGCATGGTCATTGGAGCCACGCAATTTACCCTCGTGTCGTTCTAGGGGCGGTTAGATATTGAAAACCCTTGAAGATAAACAAATTCCCGAACTATTAGCAGGAACACAGAAGAAACAACTGCTGATATACCGACAACACTGCTTTAATGGGCTTGAGTGAGAAATATCTACAGGAAATTACTGATAAAGTTATGGGGGTCGGGATGAAGGCCTTAAGTTTCAAAGATAAGAGAAATCAAACAGGCAGAACTGTTCAGACACATAGGTCAGATCAGGTCAGGCCAGGTTATCCTGTAACCGGTGAGGTTGTTGGGGCACACATGAAGACATCCTCACAACTCCACGCCATCCCTCTCTGTCAGCGGCCGCTGCCTGTGACTCTTCTGGTCGGAGATTGGTCCATTCCTTTATGTTGTCATCCCATCTCTTTTTGGGCCGGTCTCTTCGTCGTCTGCCATGCACTTTTCGTGGAGAATCGTATTTGCAAGACCATTTGTTCTCTATATGTGACCGTACCAAGCGAGTTTCCTTCTTTTTATAGTTGCTAAGTGTTCTTCAAAATGCTCTATTGCTGTTGTAATTCTATCTCGCATTTCCTCATTTGTAACTCGATCTGTGTACGTGACGTTTAAAAGTCTCGGAAATATCTCATCTCCAATGCACGTATCCTTCACTTAAGATCAGCTGTAACTGTCCGTGTCTCAGAGCATAGAGGAATATTGACAGGACCAGTGTACGCATTAATCTGATTTTCGTGCAAAGTGCTAACCGTTTATCTTGCCAGATTTTGTTGAGCCGTGCTATTGTCTGTGCTATTCTGGCCCAACATCTCACATTTTGATTCTTCATCACTGACAATCGAACCAAGATATTTAAAACGGTCAACCGTTTTTTAAATTAAATATCAGACACATAACGACAAAGGAAACACTCCAGGGTCTGAGAAAGAGAGAGATCCTTGACAACAGGGGCACAACTCATTCAATTCAAGGCCTGTAAATAACATCAAAGACAATGTGACACTAGAAGATAGCGGCAATCAGAACAGAACAAGTAAAAGTAGCTCTTCAGAACAAAAGGCACAATCTACGTACGTTATTTGTGCCACCTACGACTGTAGGAGAAAAGTTCTCCATTGCCAAATAAAGACTAAACTAGATATGAAACGTGATTACAGACCAATTCGCTGGAGGTCAGTGGCATAACCGGAGATGATGTGGAGGATGATGTGTTTATTAGTATCCCCTACTGATCAGACACGTCAGTCAGGTTCAGAAAAAACACTGGCTAAGACCCCCACTTCGACTTCCACGTAGTTCTCCCTGAAAACATACTTTTTTCTTGGCAGCCTGACCAATGAAGTGGGGGATCGACGATGTCCCCGTTAGTAGTGAGTGACACCCAGATGAAACCAAGAATAGCACAAACGCTTGGAGGACCCCGTTCCACCTTCACCAGCACGCTCGCGATGTGAGGACAGCTACTGCAACTCGCCTTTAACATCTTTTTCATGGCGCACAAAAAGAGTAAACCTACTCATTGTGGGCACTCACAACATTAGTATCGCCTTCTGCTTTTTCGCTGTACCAGGACGCCAGCGCTGCGTTGATTACTTGCAGAAAAGCATCACTACAAGTTGGCGAATTGCAGGAAAGCATCATTAGAAGTCGATCAGTTGCAGGAAACCAACACTACAAGTTGACCATTTGCAGGAGAGCATCTCTACAAGTTGACCAGTTGCAGGAATACAGCACGGCCGGTGGACCACTTGCATGAAGACAGCACGACTGGTGGACCACTTGCATGAAGACAGCACAACGATTGGACCACTTGTATGAAGACAGCACAACGATTGGACCACTTATATGAAGACAGCACGACTGGTGGACCACTTGCATAAAGACAGCACAACGAGTGGACCACTTGTAAGAAGACAGCACGACTGGTGGACCACTTGCATGAAGACAGGACAACGAGTGGACCACTTGCAAGAAGACAGCACGCTGGTGGACCACTTTCAAGAAGACAGCACAACGAGTGGACCACTTGCAGGAAGTCAACGGGCAAGTTGACTATACTATTTATTATGCGCCCTGTCTGAAGAAGCCCCTGTAGGACTTTGTTTTACATTAATTGTTCAGCCCCATGCCCAAACATCAAGTATGTGGAACTTCATTATGTTTGGTCGTTGAATTTATTAACTCGAACAGACAGTTCTCTTTCCTCACGGCCGGGTAACGAACACAGTATCTCTATTTATACAGACAAGAGCCCTAGCCACTCTGCCAAATCAAACACCCAAGATCAATGAAAGCCAAATATGTATAGTTGTCCCGAATCCCATGAGAAATCATGGAAGTGTCGATAAAAATGCCAAAGTCCATAGCAACAGTAGTGGAAAGTTCAGAAAAACGGAGAGTTTGTTGGTTGCCATGAGCTCGCCTGCAGAAGTGTCTATGTAATGTGGTGTTCAGCGTAGCTCAAGATGAGAGCTACTGTTCAAGGTTCAGACATGCTTTATAGAATCAAATTGATTACGTGCTTGGATGACGCAGATCTTCAGAAGGAGGAGGATAATCCATATAGATTAAACCCGTCAGCAACCAGTAATCCTTCACATTCTCTACTGTAACTAGTTAACCGTCACATTCTCCTCTGTAATCATTTAACCGTCCCATTCTGTTCTGTAACCATTATACCATCACATCCTCTCCTCTAACTTTCAGACCATCACAATCTCTCCTCTAACCAGTAAACATGCCATCAAATTAGCTTATCTAACTAGTAAACTACCCATCAAAGTATTTCCTCATACCAGCAAATTCTATCATCTAACCAGTAGACTAGCAATCAATTCAGCTCATTGTAACCAACAAACCGTCGGCGGTTCCCCGTTAAACGAAGGCTGAGATATGCCATCAGGCCTTGACAGTTTCAAAGCCACATCTGACTTCAGCACGGGTACCGAGTTAGCTTTTCATCTTTGATCGCTTCTCTGTAGCCAGTCTGCCCTCTTGCGGCCTGCTATCCAGGATCACCACGCGAATAATGGTCTTGGTAATTCTGGGTCGCTAACCTCTACATCTCAGGCACTGCTCCGCATCTTGATCTCCTGTAGGTCACTGATACCCCTGACAGTTATATAATTGTTGTTCATTAGCCAAGAAACGTAAAATCAACCCCGAGATTAACGCTGTTTTGTCTAACTTTTTTGTTTTGTTTTTTATTTTGACGTTGGTCTCTCTATTTCTCAATTCTGCAAGGTGATGTGCGTTGCACTATGGTTTTTATTTTGCACATGTCGGCCCAGTGCATCCGACTTCAGCAATACTTTTTAAAAATGAAAAGAAATATATAAATACACGACTAAATATAAATATATTATATGCTAAGTCATTTTCCACATACGCATGGTCATGGTAATGTGGGGTCGACCATCTTAGATTTCTTCTTCTTCGTACGCTGTCAAACGTCAATTTGTATTTTTTCGAAAAAAGGAGAGGTCATCCTAAGGCTGTCGACACTGCCAACGAGCTTGTCTAGTGTTGCCACTGGTGATGGCCACATGTGCTTTCTTTGATCCTCGTATGTCGGGCAGTTTTGCAGTAGATGTTCAGCGGTCATTTTCCCTGTACCACACGTGCATTCGTCAGTGCCACATATCTTCAATTTATTGAATAGGTGGTAGCTCAGTCTATTGTGGCCTGTGCGGAGTCTGAAGACCACGACCTGCTCTCTTCTGTTCAACTGGTAATAGGCATCGTTTTTTGTGTACATCTTAGATTTGAATTGCCAATAAAAGAAATACGGTGATGCATGTCTTTCACTCCAGGAAGTCTATGAGTGGATACGGTAATACTATAACGGCGTGTTTTCTGTGACAAACTTTTCACGGCCGAGTTAGGCACACCGAGTAGTGACCTCCAGAGTTGATTGCAGTCTTTGACAGACTCGTAAAGGAAAATCGCCGAGGACTGTGAGTGACAAGCACGCATCACCGTACTGGACCTTCATTCGCCGATGAATTTCTATAAGTTTCATCCTTTCCCTGCTCAAAATACGGATAACAGAACGCTGCTCTTCCTTAGTGCACGTCAATAGTGAGGCGGCCATCTTTTAACTGCAATTATTACGTCATGCTGTTCCTCAAAACCGTGATGGTACGTTCATGACACGCATGGTATCTTTAGCAACCATATTAACAAGGTACAATATAAAAGCATGGCTTTTGCTAATTTCTATCCCACTTTTAACATTTTCATTTGAAGCTTCCTCGTAGAATACACAAACAACATTAGGGATACGGGTAGATTACCAACCTGGAAAACGTGTTATACTTGTGATACAGATATCCAGGCAATCAGGGGCGGCAACTGAGAAACTGTTGGACACCAATTTCTGTCCACAACTTGTAGTATTTCTGAAGGATACAACATCAGCACTAGAAGCAATGAAGTCTGGGAAACTGTCAGGTCTACAGGCTCTACTGTCTGAACTGAGTGAACAATGCACGATTGCCAAGCCGTAGATATCTTCTCATTATGGAATACCAGAAAACGCGACCAAGACGCTGAGCAGCGCATGAGCTGCAGTGGTCAGCGAGCGACCCATTACTGACTGATAGCGTCAGGGCCAGCGGACCAGAGCTCCCAAGACCTTTCTACACCTCCACGCGGTGATCCTGGATAACAGGCTGCAGCAGGTCAGACTGGTTAAGGAGAAGGGATCGAAGAGGGAATGCTAACCCGGTACTCAAAAAATACTTGCTGAAGTCGGATGTGTTGGACCGAAATGTGCAAACATTGCAGTAAAGGTGTAAACTACGACACAACGCATTCCGTTCTCTGGACTACATTCTGCTACTTAAGCCCTTTCAGGGTTTGGTAGCGGGAAATTGAGAACGAACGAAGAAGAAGAAGAAGAATACCAGAAAACGAGAGAGCAGATCGACTGGCAATGGAGGATGTTTCAGACGAGCAACCGGATGTGCCAATTACATACAAACAAAAGCAAAGGATGATCAAATCAGTCAGGGAGCAACCAATATTAACACAAGACGATTATTATTAAATAAACAGACAAGAGCAAACTGTTGTGTTGCACCCCAGAACAGGACACAAGCGACTCTGCAACCACTTGTACACAAAATTGAAGATTAACAACTCGGCTCGACAGGCACCCCAGAGAACAGATTACATAAATTGCAGGAATAAGAAGTACAGAAAAACAAAACATGGCGGATAGAAACAACACTTGAAGAGCAATTGTGTGGGCATGTACGTGCCTACAAGAGACAGTGGCGTTTATACAAGAGACAGTGACGTTTATACAAGAGACAGTATTGCAGATATCGTCAGGTGCCTTGCCGGTTAACAATCATGGGCCTCCATCTGCTTCTATCATGTGTTTCGTTGACCAACTCTGTTGTTGATGGTAGACCGTGCCATTCTCTCAGGCTGTCCAACATCTTCTCTTTCTCGGCCTTCCTCTGTCTCTCAGGCTGTCCAACATCTTCTCTTTCTCGGCCTTCTACGGTCTCTGTTTCCTACTATCGGTCCCGTTGTCACAACGTGCTTCAAACCACCTCTTCTCATAACATGCCCAAAAAAGGATGACAGCCTTGCCCTGGTCTCTGCAATGAGTTATCTTTATGTTTGTGCCTCCTCGAGTACTGCATCTTTAGTCTTCCTTGCAGTCCATGGAATCCGCTACATTATTTTGAAAAACCACATCTCCAATGCTTCCAAAGATATATGCGCTTGCTTGCTGATTGTCCATGATTCATTGCCATATGTCAGTACTTGTTCCACGCAGCATTCAAGGGCTATCTTTCTCAGTTCCAGCGACAAGATTGTTCAGTATAAGATTCCCTTCCTGGTCTGGGAGACCGATTTTGCTTGGGCTATTCTGCATTTTATTTGATATTTGCATCTTCTCTCTGATGTAATGTATGTGTACATGTATTCAAACGTGTTAACTTGTCTCAATTCAGTCCACTTCGCTTGGACGCAGCAATTTGGAAAGTCCACTTTCTTAGCCCCTACCATCACCTCCGATTTCGTTTTATTTAAACTGATCACATCCTCTCCTACAATCATAAAACTATCACACCCTCTCCTGTAATCAGCAAACCATCACACCCTCTCCTGTAACCAGCAAACCATCACATCCTCTAATACAACCAGTAAACCAAGACTCTCCCAGAAAACCATCAAATCCTTTCCTGTAACCAGCAAACCATAAGATCCTCTCTTATAATCAACAAACAACTACATCATCTCTTGTAACCAGAAATCCACATCTTCTTTTATAACCCGCAAACCATCACATCCTCTCCTGTAACCAGCAAACCATCACATCCTCGCCTGTAACCAGCAAACCAATCACATCCTCTCTTATAACCACCAAACTCATATAACCAATGAACCAAGACATTTTCCCAGCAAACCACCACATTCTCTCATATAACTAGCAAACCATCACATCATTTCCTGTAACCAGCAAACCATCACATCCTCCGATACAACCAGTGAACTATCAGACTATGGCATTATTCGCTCTTCGTTACTCACAGACTTTGTTAACTGTTGTCATTTGTGTTGTACTTTGTCTCTGATAAAGGTTTTTTAAAGTTTCGTTGAGTCCTCATTCCGACGCTCTAGCTGATCCGTTCTTGTCTATCTTTTATACTTACATCTGCCATTACGCTACTCTGGCTAAAGTCTGCTACAAGTAAAGTAAGTGTGCTACTAGTGTTCTGGTGGCGGTATTTAGCAGATTGGTTGTCGATGTGGGGGTCACGTAGAGGTTACACAGGAAGTGAAACACTGACCAGTGCCCAATCGCCGAACCCTTTAGCTATCGCTAGTGACCTGTCTTTGTGGGCCGTTGGAATATGTCGGGAGAGAGGGAAAGTCCAGGGGCAGAACACAATGAATTCATCGAGGGTCACGCTTGACCAGGGATTCCCAACATGTTACAATTTTAGGACCACATTCTTGACTGATTCTACCTTTTTCAACCATGGCTATCGCCTAGAAATCTTGGACATAACGTTCGCCCTCCGACAGATGCGTTTTTGTACCGTCTACTTAAGATCCGTCCATGTTGCCACGTATCCCTCCTCTGGTCACCCCCCCTCCCCCCCCCCCCGAAAAACGTATCTTAGCTTCTGTATTGTGCTCCTCTGAGGGTTTCTTGTCATCAGGTTTGTAGGCGAACTTAATCTCACTACTTACATTTTTTTACCAGGTTGCGTCAAGGGCCGCAGTTGCGAAGAATCTTCTAGAGTTGCTCTAGCAATTTCAGCTTGTAACCAGTTGAAGTTATTTTCTACCGATTTCTGTTGCTAAACATAGTTCGACTCAATAAAACTCGGTGATCTGGTGCGCTTACTTTGCATAGTCACATACAATTTATTGCTAGGATGAACCTACCATGAGCACAATGATTCAGCAGAGATAGCTAATGGAATTATTCAATATGGTAATTTGTTTACCAACATCAATGCTGATGCTAGCGGGACAGACACAGCACTAGAAAATTGCATAAATCGAAATAATTAAACTGGACAAAGATGCTGAGAAGTGCATGAGCTGCAGCTCTAGCGTCAGGACCTACGAACTAGAGCTGCCAAGACCATTCTACACCTCCACGTCATGATCCTGGATAACAGGCTCCAACCGCGCAGACTGGCTAATGAGAAGCGATGGAAGAGGGAAGGTTAACACAAAAATTGTCTGCTGGTTGGATGTGTCGGACGGAAAAGTGCAAATATCGCAGTCGAGCTGTACACTACGACACAACGAATTCCGTTCTCGAGACAACACCCTTCCACTTGCAAAGCCCTTTTGTTGGATTAGCCGCAAGAGTTTGGGGGCTTGGCAGCGAGAGTCTGAGAACGTTCAGGGCTTGGCCGCGAGAGTTTGGGGGCTTGGCAGCGAGAGTTTGGGGGATTGGCAGCGAGAGTTTGGGGGCTTGGCAGCGAGAGTTTGGGGGCTTGGCAGCGAGAGTTTGGGGGATTGGCAGCGAGAGTTTGGGGGCTTGGCAGCGAGAGTTTGGGGGCTTGGCAGCGAGAGTTTGGGGGCTTGGCCGCGAGAGTTTGGGGGCTTGGCAGCGAGAGTTTGGGGGCTTGGCAGCGAGAGTTTGGGGGCTTGGCAGCGAGAGTTTGGGGGTTTGGCCGCGAGAGTTTGGGGGCTTGGCAGCGAAAGTTTGAGAACGTTCAAGGCTTGGCAGGGAGAGTTTGAGAACGTTCAGGGCTTGGCCGCGAGAGTTTTGGGGCTTGGCCGCGAGAGTTTTGGGGCTTGGCCGCGAGAGTTTGGGGGCTTGGCAGCGAGAGTTTGAGAACGTTCAGGGCTTGGCCGCGAGAGTTTGAGAACGTTCAGGGCTTGGCCGCGAGAGTTTGGGGGTTTTGCAGCGAGAGTTTGAGAACGTTCAGGGCTTGGCCCTGAGAGTTTGGGGGCTTGGCAGCGAGAGATTGGGGGCTTGGCAGCGAGAGTTTGAGAACGTTCAGGGCTTGGCAGTGAGAGTTTGGGGGCTTGGCCGCGAGAGTTTGGTGGCTTGGCAGGGAGAGTTTGGGAGCTTGGCCGCGAGAGTTTGGGGGCTTGGCCGTGAGAGTTTGACAACGTTCAGGGCTTGGCCGCGAGTGTTTGAGAACGTTCAGGGCTTAGCAGTGAGAGTTTGAGAACGAACGACAAAGAAGAGGAATCGATAAAAACACGCACAACTGGTTTGTTTCAATCGATAAAAACAGACTTAAGTTTAACTGTCTCAGTCGATAAAAACAGACACAAGTTTAACTGTATCAATCGATTAAAACAGATACGTTTTACTCTCATTCGATTAAAAAACACATCAGTTTTACTTTCTCAATCGTTATAACAAACATACATCTTAAAGAAACAATGTTTTACATTTTAGTCTAAATCAACAAAATAACAAGAACATCTTAGTATTAAAATCAGAACATCGCTTGTGCGGCATCACTAGTAATTTTTTTTTAAACCGATAGTTTTATATATTCATTAGTTGGCGAGTCTTCTACACAATAATAATTATCTCGCTCTGTTAGTCGCCTCTCATGACCTGCTCTCTATCAGTGGCTACCACAAACATAACCTCACGGGAAACCACTCCGGCACATATAAATGCATAGACAGAATGAGTGATATACGATTCTGGTAGGTTAAATCTACCGTTGGGCGGTTTTAACGATAAATGGCTAATGCGTGTTGACTTCTTTCTTTCCTTCTCCTTCTATCGGTGTATGTAAAAGAGAGGGAGCTAGGGTTCTAAATATTCTTCTATGCCACACGATACTCCCAACCTTATCTTCTAATTCCATCCTATTTTTTTAGCTTTCTTTTTTAACCTCTTTCTCATAATATCCTGATATTCCGATAACGAGTCAACAACTTAAATGTGTTATTTAATCTCTGCATTTCCTTTCATACATACATACATACAAACATACATACATACATACAAATCTTTCTCTAGCAAATTTCTTCCAACATTCATGCCTCCATCCAACATCCGTGTCTCTTTTAAATGTGTTAAACATGCCCTGTGCTCTTTGTTACGCATATCTTCTCTCCATCCCTTAACGCCGCCTCCTTCCCTCCCCCCCCCCCCCCCGTTTCTAATACACACTAAAACCATATCGTTCCGCGTGCCACCCTCAGATTTTTATCTCTCTCCACAAATGTCCGCCACCCCCTCGGTCCAGTTTTTGCTGTCAGTTTGGCACAGAGTCGGTTAAAACAAAGTGCTCAGGTTAGACTACACAGTGGATAAAGAAACAAACCCGCACCCTACCAACGCCAGCCAGTTATTACAATAGCCATCGTGTGCCCCCATTTTCTTCCTACTGATAACACGAACGTGTTGTCGAGGCCAGTGATTCTCAGCGTTATCGCCTGAAGACCATTTGGTGGTTTGTTATTGTTTGCGAATGCCCACAATCTTCTTCCTCTTCTTCGTTCATCCTCAGATCAAGGTCCCGGTTTATTTGACAAAGGACACTGTTGTTTGTAATGCTGTTTTATCTCCAAACAGCTTTTGTCTCATATCTGTCTGGCGAGGCCAGTATTGTTCTCTTTTCCTGCGTGAGCATGCAGTTTTGTCGGATGTGTTCCACGGTCATGGTATGCTCCCCACATGGACACTTGTCATCTCTCCCAATCCTCATTTTGTTGTTACGATAACCCTTGAGTCTGTTATGCCCAGTTCTCGATCTGAAGATGATGACACAACTCGAATGCCGACAATGAGAAGGTTACTCTTTTGTCCGCCCTGAAAAAGACGTTAAGTGGCGGGGTTGCAGTAGCTTCCTTACATCCCGAGCGCGCTGATGAAGGTGGACCGGGATCCTCAAGGCGGTTGTGCTATGCTTGCCTTCATCTGCGTGCCACTCACTGCTACGGGGATCACGTCGATCCCTCACCTCGTCGGTCAGGCTGCCACGAAAACAGCCCGTTTCCAGGGAAGTCTACGAGGAAGCCGAGGTGAGGGTCTTGGCCAGTATGTTTTGCCTGACCCCGACTAATATTTCTGATCATTATATCTTGCCTGACCAGACGTTAGTCTTCCTCACACCCCCTCCGCCATTTTGTGGTAGATTTGAGGTTGCGGGGGATTGAATGCTCTCCAACACATGGTTTAATAAACTGCAAAATGGTTCATTAAGCTAACCATCACTACCAAGTGACGTCTTCGCATCGGAGGTTAACGATAATGGAACTCCAGCTGCCTCTGCCCCGCGCCAGGATGGTACACTCAGAAAACTGAGCCCCGCTCACATCTTCATGTTGTCTGCCAACCTGTACCTCTGTCTCTCTTGCACTTCACTCTTCCCTTCAGTAGACTGTTGTGTCTATTTTTTTTTTCTTTTTCTGATTTTTATTTTCTTGAGACGCGTCTTCCTCGCCTAAGTTGTTCATGACCCCATTACGCTAATAAACTGGGACGCTGAATCTGGTCAGGCACAACATACTGACCAAGACGTCGGCTGAGGGTCAGGCACAATACACTGACCAAGACCACAATCTCTCTTCTATTTAGCGTTCTATGGAAATATGCTGTTTTCGAGGCAGTCTGGCTGATGAGATGTGGATCGACATGATCCATGTAGTAGTAAGCGTCACGTAGATAAGGCTAAGCGTAGCACCACCGCATGAAGGACTGCCCTCCACCTTCATCAGCACGCTCGGGATGTAAGAAAAGCGACTACAACCCACCACTTAACACTCATGTCAGGAGGCACAACACTTACTCATTGTTGAGTATTAAACAACAATAACAGCAGCTAACACGCAACGTTGAAATCAAAAACAAGTATGGGTAACAACCAGAATGATAAAGTGTTATATATACTCAACACTACGGTCTGGAGCTGACATTTGATGAATGAACAAACGGCAGTTGCTTGTACAACTTGTTCCGAAGAGAACCACATTGACATCTGTCAATCGACCAATTCGACCCCGAAAGCATATGTTACATTGAGGACAGAGGAACAGAGTCTGCTCTATATCTGTCGTGCCAGAAGAGAATTGACTACGCCAGGGATCAGCAGCAATATTCTCCCAATTATCAGGGTCAATGCCTCAGCTCTTCAGTGATGCTTTCAAATTGTCTTTGTAAAGTTTTATTTGTCCACCGCGAGCTCGATTGCCTGACTCAAGCTCGCCACAGAATATGTTCTTTGGAATTCGCTCATCTTACATGCGGACAACATGGTCAATCCATATACGCTGTGATTTGCACAGAGCTGTGTGGATGCGTGTTATGCCAGGACGCAAACGAACCTCTACATCTGTGATCTTAACAAGCAGTTGGAATATAGAATGGAGTCCCTAGGGATGTGGGTGAACAGGAGAATGTGTTACATTTCATGGAAAATTCTTCTTCTTCTTCGTACGCTGTCAAACGTAAACCTGCATGGAAACAAAAGCTAAGAAATGCAGCGGCCCTGTATGAACTAGGGGTGATCAGAAAACTATTGAAAAACATACATAAAGAGCGAGAAATCAAATATGTTGGCCACATTAGAAGGCATGACTTGTAAAAAACGTAAAAGAGGGAAAAGTTGAAGGCAGTCAAGCACGAGGTGGGCAGCTCTACAAGTGGGAGGATAACATAAAAGTATGAACAGAACAGTATGTCTGTAAGGCGGGTCGCTGTAGTCACGAGGGTAAGGCACTCGCATCTCACAGATATGACCTGAAACGGTGGGCGATCGAATCCCGAAAGTTTCAAGCAACCCCTGGTCTCACGGGAGGTAAGACCAGAGTGTCTGCATCCGGAGTTACCTCCAGTCTTCTCGACCAATAGTCTTTCCACTGATCCAAGGTAACTTGGGATAAGAGTGAGATTGATGACCAGCGCATATAATATTCCCCACTATCATCCTCATACAGCCCACGTGACATTAATAAGACAAAACTATCTGATGTTCTGACCATCATCGCAAATCGATGGGCAATGATTTGATTTTACCCCAAGGGCGTGAGTTCGAGTCATTTGAAGCCATCCTGCATTGTAGAGACACCTGAGTTGAATTGAATTGGTTAATATGGTATCGAAATGGTGAGCATCAAAACCAATAAATAAAACAGGAAAAAAATGTCACGTACCTGGGTAACATAATCTCAGCAGACGGTAATGAAACAGATGTAATAGAGCAAGTCAAATGTCCCTGATATTACAATATAAGCAAGTCACAATGGATACAAAAAGAGCACTATCCAACACAACATTCCTAACCATATTGTGCTATCAATGCCAGGATTGAACATAAACAAAGATAAAAGAAACATTGCACCAACTGAGATGAAATGCCTGCGGAAAATGCTTGGAGTAACAAGAATGGATAGCATCAGAAACTAAGATATTAGGAGACAAATAGGTACACAAACAGTGCTAGACCTCACGAAAAGAGCAAAGCAAATGATTCGGCCACGTGACTCAACAAAAAACAGATAGTTTCCCTCAAAAAGAAATGCTACATATATTATATACAATGAATACAACACCCCAAAATGGAGAGCAGAAATAACAGAAGCAGTAAAGCTCCCGGTGTACGAAGCCCATATTAAGACCCGGTCAAAACACTTCATTTACTGACGCTGAAAGTCACAAGCAGGACAAACAAGCTAAAATAAGAAAGGCAGAATATGTGAACAAGATGCTGAGCAATGCATGGGTTGCAGCCAAGTCAGGGCCAGCGACTCAGAGCTGACTGCTAGCGTCAGCAACTCAGAGCTGACTGCTAGCGTCAGGGTCAGCAACTCAGAGCTGACTGCTAGCGTCAGGGTCAGCGACTCAGAGCTGACTGCTAGCGTCAGGGTCAGCAACTCAGAGCTGACTGCTAGCGTCAGGGTCAGCGACTCAGAGCTGACTGCTAGCGTCAGGGTCAGCAACTCAGAGCTGCGCGTCAAGGCCAGCGACTCAAAGCTGACTGCAAGCACCAGAGCAAGCGACTCAGGCTGCCAAGACCCTTCTCCACCCCACGTGACGACCCATATAACATGCTCCAATAGGGCAGACTGGCCAAGGAGAAGGGATCGAAGAGGGAAGACTAACACGTTACCCAAAATTGTCGTGACCGAAAGCTGCAAATATTGGCCAGGATTGGTCTTACGAGTCACATTCGTTACCGTCATGGACTGTAGTTGCATACCTTTTCATAGCACAATTACTATCGTCTGACAAGACAGAAAGAGCTAATGATAGTGGCTTTTATTCACTTCCACGCAAGTCTCCTTGGAAACGAGCTGCCCATCTTGCAAGTCTGGCTAACGAGATAGGGATCAATGTGGTCCATGTAGTAGTGAGCGATACGCAGATGAATACAAGCATTGCACGACCGTCTGGAGGACCCAAGTTCACCTTAATCGGCACGCCCTCGATGTGAGGGTGAACAAAAGAGATGTTGTTTGTGAATGCCCACAATGAATAGGGTACTGCTCTTTCGTGCGCCCTGAAAAAGACGTTAAGTGACGGGTTGCAGTAGCTTTCCTCACATCCCGAGCGTACTGATGAAGGTGGATCGGGATCCTCCAGGCTGTTGTTCTATACTTGGCTCAATCTGAGTGTCATCCACTACTACCGGGAATACGTCAATCAATCACCTCGTTAGCCAGGCTGACACAAAAACAGACTGTTTCGAGGGAGGGCTACTGGGAAACTAGTATAGTTTGCCTGACCCTGACTAATAAGTTATGTTCAGTATAGTTTGCCTAACCCAGACTAATAAGTTATGATCAGTATATTTTGCCTGACCCTGACTAATATGTTATGATCAGTATATTTTGCCTGACCGGACGTTAGTCTTCCTTCCCAAACAAAAAGAGTAAACATACACATTGTGACAATTCACAACAACGACATCCCGAGGCGTGCTTGAGTAGTTGGACCGAGCTTCTCGTGGATGCCATAGAATGCGAGGTCCCTCAGCGAGTTAACCGCTACGAGGATTACACTACTACGGCCAAAACCGTTTTAGTCTTAGAAAGTCCTAATTATCTCGCGAGCCACATAGTTAATGGTTCCAGAACGCCAATTTGAGGACCACTGAGCTTGACACTAAACGAGCCTGTTGTTGGACGTCTTCTCAGTTGGAAAAGGGAAGCTAGCAGTACAAAAACGGAAATGGGTGTAAACTATGAAAGAAACGCTAGAAAACACGTTGGAAAGCAGGCGAAGAAAGTAGAAAAGTAAATGTAACCTTATATCAAAGACTTGTTTCCGCTGTGATAAAGTGTGACTGTCTACACTGGACAATATCAGACATGAAGAGAGCTGCTAAATGTGACTTATACCTTGCTTAAAAACTGTCCGTATAGACGAAAAGAGCCATTTTTGTGTAGGACTGAATGTGTAATATTAATAGCAGTCAAACGTTTTTCAAAGACGTCTCATCTTTCTAAATTGGGAGAGGAGACTAACATCTGATCAGGCAATGTTAGTCAAGGTCAAGTGAACATACTGACCAAGACCTCACATCACTGCCATGCTGTTTTCTCTGGGAACAGACTGTTCTGTGATAGCCTGGCTAATGTGATGGTGATTGACTTGATCATTGTAGTAGCGAGTGACGCGCTAATGAAGCCAAGCACAACACGGCAGCCTGGACGATCCCGGCTCACCTTCATCAGCACGCTCGGAATGGGAGGAACGCTACTGCAAACTTTCATCTAAGGCCCTTTTCAGGTCGCAGTATCAAAGACGATGGCATAATGTATTTTCCTAGCGCTATTTTTAGTAAGGACTAACTACGCTACTTTTTATCCTCACTCTCTCGTCTCAAGACGCCCGACCCCAGTGGCAAGTCAAGGAGAAGACGACTAGGGGGCGACTACGAGATGCAGGGGACTCCGCATCAGGCACACGTGAAAAAAGGGGGCGGAGTCTGGAGTCGAAACCACACCACCTGATCATGAGACCGACGGCTAATCCGCTTCATCATGAAACCCACGCACGCAGTATATAAATATACTTATTATGGGCATTCAACATCATCATGTAACCTGACTTTTATAGAACGTCGCTCTCGTCACAGCCTGTCTGAAATAAAATCGTTCCCTTGCCAAAACTCCAGTCTCCGCCACAGTCATACCCAGGCATTGCTGAATCTCTTGGTGCCATCGTCTTCTCGCTCTACCCATGTCTTTTTTGCCTGGCATCATACCTTCCATCGCCTTTCTCTCAAGACCGTTGTCTCTCTTGATGTGACCAAAGTATTTTAATTTTCTGGCCAAAATGAAATTGATAAAAACCAGTTCTCCTCTTTAGTTAAACTCTTGCGAATGTCTATATTTGTCGTTTTCTCCACCTATGGTGTTATGATGATCTTTCATTTTGAAAGCGAGCCACCCGAATATACACAATGCACGGCAACTCCATAGCGACTCCTCATATGTGTCTCCCAAGCGCGGCATAGTCTGTCGTGTCAGGATTTGACTTTACAGTCATATAAGATTACATATCGCATCTCAAGCATCTCTTTCCTCGCCCGTCTTTAGACCTCGACTTCAATAACTAATGAGTGCAGCAGTCGACTTGAGGCTCCGTGCACTTCCGTACAGCTTCTCGTGGAAGGAAACTGACTTGCCAAATTCTACTTCTTTTGTCGGTATACAGTGGACAGGACTGATAAATATGTTTTGCCGTCATGGGGGCTGTGCTGCAGACACAAAAATCCGTAGCGCCAATCTTGAACTACTTGTACAGAGGACATCTCGGTCTGTTATATCCTGTGCATAGCCGGAGAATGATCAATTAGTCTCTCTTGAAGGATTGGTGGCAGGCATCATTTTCTATGTGGTATGGTGGTCTTTATGCAGCACAAGTCAGATGCTGCCGTCATATTCAATTGTGATGGGCAACTTTAATTATTATTAATAGTGGGACAAGGTTGACATCAGCGCTGAACAGCCTGGCCGTATTGTAATTATTTTTTTTTAATGACAATTTCCTGCCTCAGTGGTTAATTTTGTTTCAATTTTAACGCAGGCACACACCATCACTTCATCGTTCAATGAACAGCTACCGCATGAGTGGACAGGAGACATAGAAGCCCTAAATCGTTCTGGACTAGTGTGGATGTATTGCTAGTCAGTGTCATGTCTGGGTTTACGGCGATACAAGAAGAACTGACATGCTAGCATTTAAATCATCTATAATGAGGACAGTTTGCATGGATAACGAGGGCTTTATAAACTTACTTACTTCCCCTGTCCTGGAACCCACGTCAGCTTGTCACGTGTCCAATGTTCAGTCACGCTTATTGCCTTGTCATTCGTATTACACGTTTCTAAAAGTATTGAGCAGATCATCAGATGGTCTGTGTCCCTCCACAGTCGCATGTCTCATCGTCAGATGGTCTGGGTCTTGTGTTGCTCCACAGTCACATGTCTCATCATCAGATAGTCTGGGTCTTGTGTTGCTCCACAGTCGCATGTCTCATCATCAGATGGTCTGGGTTGTGTGTCCCTCCACAGTCGCATGTCTCATCATCATATGGTCTAGGTATTGAGTCCCTCCACAGTCACATGTCTCATCATCAGATGGTCTAGGTCTTGTGTCCCTCCACAGAAACATGTTTCATCATCCCTGTATCCACATCTCTTCATGTTCTTCGGGGATCGTGATACATCAGTTTGTAGTCTATTGAGTGAATTCTTTGCAAGCGGTACTCAAGTGGAGATTCCTCTTATAGCTCGATCGATGGTAGCTGTGCCATTAATTGTACATTCGATCAACGACCTCATGTTTGGTGGTGATACGTTATTGTATGAGAGGGCTTCAAATGAAAACCTGAGATTTATTTTTTTTGGTGGAAATTTATTCTGAAAGAACGAAACATAACTGAATCATTATTCGACTTATTCACCATTGCGTTGAATACAAGTCCTTCAGTCCTTATAAAGTGCATGGATTCTTGTAGAAAAATTATCTTGGTCTTGTGTGTAAACACTCACTCATCGTCTGCTGGACCTCTTCATCGGACCTGAAAGTCTGTATTCCCAATGTCCCTTTTAGTCGCACAAAAACGTGGAAATCACTTGGGGCTAGGTCTGGTTGGTACGGCGGATGTGGTAGACACTTAAAGTGGAGATCTCCGATGGTTTCAGCAGTGGGACGGGCAGTATGGGGTCGAGCATTGCCATGTTGCAAAAGGAAACATTTCCTTAAAAATCCACGTCGTTTGAATTTCATTGCTGGTCGAAGATTCCTGAGAAGATTTGTTTACGTGGCACTGGTGACTATGTTTCCCCTGGGCATGTAGCGCTCTAAAATAACGCCTCGTTCATCCCAAAAGAGAGCCATCCTTGCAGATTGCTGCTTGCGAAACATCTTCGGTTTCGACGAGAAGGGATTGCGCCATTTCCTACTCGCTCTCTTTGTTTCAGGATGAAGTGAACCCAGGTTTCATCCCTTTCTGCTTTGAAGTGCTGCACATGTTCCTAACAGGCATCAACGAGTGGTCGTTTCAATTCTGGAGAAAGCTGCCATGGCACCAGCCTTGCAGACACGTTGTGGTACTGTAGCACATCATGGATAATGTTGGTGTGATGACCGATGTCCAGGTGTGCGGCAATTTAATTCAGTCAATTAGGGATTTTCCTTTACGATGTGGTCAACGCCTGCCATCGACTCTGGGGTCACTACTCGGTGTACCTGAATTGTTCATGAAAAGTATGTCACAGAACTCATACCGTTTTGGAACTTCCTACTCCACTCGTACACTTGTTGGAGTGAATGGCATGCATCAATGCAGTGGACCTTTATTTGACAATGAATCTATAGATTTCGCTCTTTCGCTGTTAAAGATACATACCAGAACACTGGTCCTCTTTGGTGCATGCCAATAGTAGTGCGGCCATCTTTTAACAGCAAATATAACACCATGCTATTCGTCTGAACCGTTATGGCACGTGCATGGCACTTTTGATATGCTTAGCAACCTTATTAACGAGTTACAATACAAAGGCATGGTTTTTGTAATTTATATCCCACTTTAAGGTTTACACCTGAAGGCCTCACGTATTAATCAGTTACCAGTTTGAAACCACACAAGCGTCGAGCAGGGACGGACAATGTCTGGGAGAACGAACAACATTCATATATAATTCAGCAGAATCCATACTCTATCCTTGTGGAGAAGAGAGTAGCGTATGGTTACATGAAAGATATTGATCAGACATTGTTAACCAGGGTCAAGTAAACATACTGACCAAGACCACCACTTGACTTCCATGCCTGGTTAACGAGTTTGAGATCAACGTAATCTACGTAGTAGTGTGCTTTACGATTCAAGTAAATATACTGATCAAGACACCACCTCACTTCCATGCAGTTGGAAACGGACTTTCAGTCTGGCTGATCAACGTTGGGGATCAACGTAGAATAACGCGAGGGTCGCGTGGCCAAACGGTTTCGATGCCTGCCTGCTGAGAAGGAGGGCAGCGGCTCGAATCCCAGGTAAAGCATATGTTGTTTTTCTGTTGAGGGTGAAATAAACAAATGTAGACAACACCTGACGTTGGAGCAGCACTGACGAAGCGGCCTGTAGTCCTCTGCCTAAACTACTCCAGCAATGGGGAACTGAGATGCTAGTTCTTTCAGGCAGAACAAACGGACCAGGACGTCGCGCCAGGGTAAGGCAGAACATACTGACCAGGACGTCGCGTCAGGGTCAGGCAGAATATACTGACCAGGACGTCGCGTCAGGGTCAGGCAGAACATACTGACCAGGACGTCGCGTCAGGGTTAGACACAATATACTGACCAAGAACGCTATCTCACTTCCATGTAGTGTCCCCTGGAAACAGACCGCTTTCAAGGCAGTTTGGCTGACAAGATGGGGATCGCCGTGATCCCAGTAGTAGTGAGCGTCAGGTAGATGAAGCTAAGCATAGCACAACTGCCTGGAGGACCGCGTTCCACCTTCATCGGCACACTCGGGATGTGAGGAAAGCCACTACAGTCCGCCACGTAACGTATTTTTCTTGGCGCTCAAAAGAGTGAACCGGGATCAAGATGCTGAGCAGCGCATGAGCTGCAGTGGTCAGCGACCCAAAGCTGACTGCTAGCGTCAGGGTCAGCGAACCAAAGCTGCCAAGACCCTTCTACACCTCCACGCGGTGATCCTGGATAACAGGCTGCAGCAGGGCAGACTGGAGAAGGGATGGAAGAGGGAATGCTAACCCGGTACTCAAAAAATGCTTGCTGAAGTCGGATGTGTTAGACCGAAAGGTGCAAATATCGCAGTCAAGCTGTAAACTACGACACAATGCATTCCGTTCTCTGGACTACATTCTGCTACTTAAGCTCTTTCACTGCTTGGTAGTGGGAGATTGAGAATGAACGAAGAGAAGCCAAGCCAAAAGTGTGAACCTACTCATTGTGGGCATTCGAAACAACCAGAACTTTCAGCAATGGGACTAAAGTCGTCCAACAACAGCAACACCATTTCCTGTTAACAGCCTGCGTATTTATGAGTCTGAGCCGATGTATAGTAATACGGGTTCTTCCTACCAAAACAAAACGTTATTTTTGTCGTTGCTATTTCCCCCTCCACAATTGTAATATGCTTGCAACGACATATTTTATGTACAACGTAATTACATAACGCCGATTTAAACCACAGTTCTGTTGGTTATACAAGACGTATAGCCTATTCAAAATACTCGGGCATCCAGGTCTAAACTTTCCAGCAGAACTGAAAAGCGGGTCTATTAATATCAGCCACAGACACTGGACTCTAACTCGATGGCGCATTATTAACAGCAGGATGCAGCCAATTTTGAAAATGACGAAAAGACCGAGGAAATGGTAAACGAGGTTAAATCCTGGCCACATCAAAAAGTGGCTCTAACAGGCTGGAGATCAAAATAAAATTGTGCATGTTTAATATGGCGCTTAGTTGTCTGCGAGTAAAGGCATTGGAGGAGATACGGTTGGCTAATTCCGTGCGTGAGTCCCAAGCTTCCTTAATGGTAAGGGAAGCATAATATATATATAATACGGTACTTTGTTGTCTGTAAGCAAAGGCAATGTAAACATTTGGTTAGAAGTCTTCTTACACTCTTTGAGAAAGCAAGACATTCGATCTTATATTCGTGTATCAAATAGAGCGTATTTTGTAAATGTGTTTTACAAACATGGAGGCTACTCCACGCATAGCAGGCTTTTGGGGAGTGCGGATGGTCTGTGAGTGTTGGAGGACATTCAACCCTACATGAGATACTGAGAGAGAATGGATACTTGGGTGCAGTGTCCGATGTCCCTCATTGGGGTTGGAAGGAATATGTCACTTACTAGTTACTGGCAGGAGAAGAGCACTTACTGGGTACTGGCAGGAAAAGAGCATTTACTGGGTACTGGCAGGAAAAGAGCACTTACTTGGTACTGGTAGGAAAAGATCACTTACTGGGTACTGGCAGGAAAAGAGCACTTACTGGGTACTGGCAGGAATAGAGCACTTACTTGGTACTGGCAGGAATAGAGCACTTACTGGGTACTGGCAGGAAAAGAGCACTTACTGGGTACTGGCAGGAATAGAGCACTTACTTGGTACTGGCAGGAAAAGAGCACTTACTGGGGTTAGACGGAATATGTCACTTTCTGGAGTTGCAAGGAAAAGACCCCTATCTGGGATTTAAAAGAATAAACCTCTTTATCATGATGGAAGGAATAGACCCCTTTATGAGGCATGTTGTAAAAGGCAAGCAAGGTTGTGATTGGGGCTGGCACTAGCACAATGTGAAACTAAATGCTACAGAAATCACACCTACATATGATTTAATGGTTACATTTTCAGACCGGAGCGAAGAATGGAAGCATATTATCTTTGGGGGGGGGGGGGGGGGGGGGGAAGACTTACGTCTGGTCAGGCACAACATACTCATCGGACATGTTAGTCACGGTCTGGCAAAATATACTGGCCAAGACCCTCACCTCAGCCTCCAGGCAGCCCTTCCTGGTAACAGGCTGTTTTCATGGCAGCCTGGTTAACGAGGTGATAGATCGACGTGGTCCAAGTAGTAGTGATCGTCGCGTGATGTGAGGAAAGCTACGACAACCCGCCACTTTTTTAAGGCGCACAAAAGAGTAGTCCTACTCATTGTGGGCATTGGGTATTGGACGAAAGTGGCGGGAAAGCGCTAAATCTTTCCGTTCTGGGTCCCTAGAAACAAAGGCTTCAGTGGTCCCACTTCAACGATTCCCATGTGAGCCATCTTCTAGAGCTCCAACCACGAGTCTACAGCTGCACTAGTGTTCTTTATTGATGTTCTTTAACTCACTCGACCGGTTAGTTCCAATCCAGCGCATGTTCGGTTGCACTGTTAGATGCATATGTCGATCGCCCAGTCGTATACTTCTCTACTGTGTTTACTTAATCTCACAAACTGTTTTGGTCGTCTCTGTCTATTATTACATTTGCCTATTGTTTATGTAGAAATCTACACTCCGAATCGCAATTTCGTTTAAGCAAATTCAAGCATTTGAGGAAGATGCAGCACAGTTTATGACATGACAGCAGCATCGACTCATAGCTGGCTGCATTCACCAGGGCCAAATGAACAAGAGCTGACTAGCATCTCGTTCTGCCTCCAAACGGATTCCATGAAAACAAAGCTGCACTAGTATAGTCTGGATAAGAGAACTGAGATCGTAGTTGGAAAGCAAATCCAGTACCCAAAAAAATCCAGCTGAAATCGGATGTGTCTGGCCTAAAGGGACAGAGTCGCTGCAAACTACGACACAACGTGCTTTTTGAGAGGAACGCAGAAGGAAGAAGAAGTAGAAGAATCAGCACTCACAAACAGAATTAAGATAGATGTTTTTCCACCTATACTTTTATATTGGAAAAATGAGAAATAATAATATAAAATATGATTTGACTCTCTTACAGAAATACTATGCAGGCACGGTATGAAAAAAAAACCCAGCAACATAGACAGTAAACATGAACAGATAATTGCACATTTACATGACATCTAACGACATGTCTAGTGAACAGAGCAAATTCCATGTCACGGTATGGATTATGTGCTGTTATCGCGAATGGGTGAAATGATATTTCGCCAGTGTATATTTGCTCTTTATTTTACATATTATTCGAATGTGAGTCCCAAATACTGCCATAACCGGAAATGGTTGAGAATAAGCTCTTAATTCTGTTCAATAGCTACCACGGCATGCGCAATACATAGCTTTTGACGCCAAAAGTCGCTTGTCTGCACGTGAAGAGACTAGCTCTTACTAGCAGGACGAGTTGTGCACACAGATGAATCGTCCACGGAGAGCGCAAAAAGGAGAGGCAGCAGAAACTACATCGCAAACTCCAACGGGGACATATAAAAGCACTACATGCGTACAGGAGATATCTGAACCAATTCCTGAGCTGAAACAACTATACATGCAGTAACCATTATTATAATTAACCAAAACACATCTACAAGGAAAATGGCCGTTTTAACAGACTTCATGAGCATTCTCCTAGCCATCTCAAGCCCTAAACAGCACTAAAAAGCTAGAAAGATACAGAACTTAAAGAACTTAATGATTTAAGAGCAGTACTCTGTCAATTATGCCAGAAGTCCACACCCAAAAGAGTAGTGGTACAGTGGGTTCCATCCCACTGTAACATTCAAGGCAACGAGGAGGCAGACAGACTGGCAAAAGAAGGTTCAAGGTTACCACAACCAGATTCAAGTGTGATCTACGAGGAGCCCAAAAGGTTTTTTACGGCCAGATACATGGCCAAATGGGAAACAAGAGCATACTGGCTACACACAAAAATGATGCTTGTTACCAGCTGAACAGAAGAGAGCAGGTCGTGGTCTTCAAACTCCGCACAGCTTACAACAGACCATATATTCAATAAACTGAAGATAGGTGCTACTGATGAATGCACCTGTGTACAGAGAAAATGACCGCTGAACATCTGCTGTAAAACTGCCCGACAAACGAGGACCAGAGAAAGCACATGTGGCCATCACCAGTGCCAACACTAGACAAGATCTATGGCAGTGTCGACAGCCTCAGGATGACTGCTGATTTCTTCGAACAAATTCAAGTTGACATTTGACAGCGTACGAAGTAGAAGAAGAAGAAGAAGCCCAAAACAAGATAGACTTACATGAATTAAAATATAACATTGGGTTGCTGTTATAATGCCACTATAAAAGCAGGTTCAACCGCATTAAACCAAAACTCCAACAGATGACGTACGCCAAGTCAAGGACTCCTACCCTCAATAGCATGGTTATCTCAGTAATGGTGTATGGGTGTGAGGATAGGGTCTTTGCAAATCAGATGCAGAGAAGCTCCGTATTACCGAAAGAGCAATGAAGCTAAAAGTCATAAGTATATCCCTTAGGGGCCACATGCAAGATACCGACAGCTGCGACCAAACTGAGTTCCGAGATGTCGTTGACACTAAATCAATACGAAAGTACAGATTAGCCGGCCATGTTGTCCGCTTGACTGACGACATATAGACAAAGAAAGTGTGGCCATAGAACTACAACCGCCCGCCCAGCCACCCGTCAACGAGACCGAGAGATGATCTCCATCACATCTGTGAACCATCCTGGTACTTAATAGTGAAAAACAGACACAGATTCAATCAGCGTTTGCCTAACTGAATACTAAGATTCAAGTAAGCATAATCAGATTCATAATCACAACATGAAGGTGCTGGGTTCGATCCCCATCTCAGCACCGGCCGTTACCCCGGGGAAGCTAACCCTTAGAAAATGCAAGAGGAAGCAGACTTTTACATAAAATGCTTGCTGAAGTCGGATGCACTGGGCCGACAGGCGCAAAATAAAAACCACAGTGTAACGCATACCCGCCTTGGGGAATAAGGAAATAAGGCGAACGCAAAAAAAATAAAATAAATAAAAAAATAATCACTGTATTTCAATAAACTACCCAAATGGCAATGCATCAGAATTGTGTGCACCACGTGGAGAACACTACAACAACTACCAAACATAAACTGCAGCAATAAATATTGCCATCAAAGTCATAAACAGATTGCTTGATGACAGTCTGACTATCTTCTTCTTCTTCGTTTGTTCTGAAACTCCCGCTACCTTACACTGAAAAGGACTTTGCAAGTAGCAGAACGTATTCCGTAGAACAGAATGCGTTGTCTCATAGTTTGTAGCTTGACTGAAATGTGCACCTTTCGGTCACACAGATCCGACTTCAGCGTGGCATTTTTGGGTACCGGTTAACCTTCCCTCTTCGATCCCTTCTGCTTAGCCAGTCTGTCCTGTTGCAGCCTGTGTGAGCAATCCAGGCTCATCGCGTGGAGATGTAGAAGGGTTTTAGTAGCTCTCAGATGCTGGTCCTGACACTAGAAGTCAGCTTTGGATCGCAGACCGCTATATTTCATGCATTGCTCAGCATACTATTGAGTTGAGAGGATCGACGTGATCGCCGTAGTACACGCAGATGAAGCTATTAGCAGCACAGCCACCTGAAGGACCCCGGACCACCTTCATCAGCATACTCGCCATGTGAGGAAAGATGCTGCAATCCACCCCTTTAAGACTTTTCAGGGCGCAATTATGAACAATTATACTCTTGGTCGGCATTCAAAAACAACAAGAGTAAACCAGCAGTAAAGAAGTGATACCTGGTTGAGACGATTCGCAACATACAAACACACAACATTAAATAACTCCCAGTTAATTCCATGACAAACACGGATAGGCATATCACACAACGAGCAGACAGCAGAACTAGCAGCAAGCACGGTTCAAATAAACACACCAGTTAACACAGAGGCACAAAACCAAAACAAACACTTCAAACCAACTTCAAAGTGGATTGGCTCAACTGATGGACAGAATGGTCTACTAGACGTTCCATGTATAAATAATTGACACATTAAAAAAAAACAACTGTAGTACATTTTTATTCCCATTGCTGGTGTAATCGAGAGGTCTTTATACAGAGGGCGAAAAGGCCGTTTCACCATTGCTGTCACCACGTCGTGTTCTAGATGTATTTGTTTATTTAACCTTCAATAGAAAAGCAACATATGCCTTCACCGGGATTCGATCCGCTGCCCTCCTTATCAGTAGGCAGATATCGAAACCATTCGGCCACGCGCTCTACGCATAAATACAAAGGACAATATCAACAAACAGGGAACAGAGCATAATCTTTCAACTTAGAACAGAACACGTAAGACAACACAAATATTTGAACAAGTCAGGCTATGTGCTTTAACCGAATTGTTACAACTCCTCCCGTCATTATGAGACATAGCTAAATGTACTGCTCGCTTGCCCAGTTATTGCCCCAGAAAGAGAAAAGGTATTGCCCCAACAATCACTAACACAGCTCCACTCACCTGCTACAAAACACATGCAAATTCTTCAGCTTGCCATTGACTGCGAAAGAGCGAACAGCTCGACAGACCTAGTTAATCAACAACAACGACACATGCACTTTAAGTGTTATTTTACCATAGATAATTCAGGCTATATCCGACGTAAACCTTACACGCTGTAGTCAGAACATAACCCGCTGATTAAAATGCTACTCTAATGTATATAAAATTATTTCCCATGACGCATAAAAAGCCATAAGCAGGCAGAAAAAACAACACATAAACAAGGCTTGAAAGTGCTAGCGCGCTTAAATATCTCACTGGTGTGGTGTCAGCATGGGTGGAAATGCGTGCGATATAGTCGGCATTGGGTAAATAACAATTGCGTAATAACAAACGAAAACCAGTAGCAAGGATCACAGCAATAAACACCACATATATATGGTGATTAAGAAGATAGATTGGAGGCAGGTTTAAAGAAGCCAGATATGCTCTTGTTTGAGACCCACGGGAGAATAAAAGAGTGAGGAAGTCTAAGAACATCTGGTGAAAAACAATGGAATAGTGGATAATATACCACTAAGAAATTTATTTATTTATTAATGCTGTGTGCGTTGCACTGTAGTTTTTATTTGCGCCTGTCGGTCCAATGCATCCGACTTCACCATGCATTTTATGTAAGGGTCTGCTTCCTCCTGCATTTTCTAAGGGTTTGCTTCCCCGGGGTAACGGCCGGTGCTGAGATGGGGATCGAACCCAGCACCTTCAGTTTGTGAGTCGTGTCACTTATCCACTAGCCCACGCCGTCCCCTCAACTAAGAAATAAAACAATGGAATACTGTAAAATATACCAATAAGTCATACAAGATTAGACTTACTTACTTATTCGCTCCTCTTCTACCGTGAGGTGTAGAGGTCATACAAGATTAGAATAGCAGAAAATATACCACTACATCATCAATTAGTGGAAAATCACTAGGTCATAAACAGTGGAATAGTAGGGAAATATACCACTAGGTCATAAACAGTGGAATAGTAGGGAAATATACCACTAGGTCATAAACAGTGGAATAGTAGGGAAATATACCACTAGGTCATAAACAGTGGAATAGTAGGGAAATATACCACTAGGTCATAAACAGTGGAATAGTAGGGAAATATACCACTAGGTCATAAACAGTGGAATAGTAGGGAAATATACCACTAGGTCATAAACAGTGGAATAGTAGGGAAATATACCACTAGGTCATAAACAGTGGAATAGTAGGGAAATATACCACTAGGTCATAAACAGTGGAATAGTAGGGAAATATACCACTAGGTCATAAACAGTGGAATAGTAGGGAAATATACCACTAGGTCATAAACAGTGGAATAGTAGGGAAATATACCACTAGGTCATAAAATAGTGAGTAGTGCAAACTGTAGCACTAGATAATAAAATAGCGGAATAGTAGAAAATTTAAAGTTAGGTAATAAAATAGTCGCATAGTGGAAAATATACCACCAGATAATCAAATAGCGAAAAGTGGCAAATATACCACTAAGTCATAAAAAAGTGGTAAATATACCATACGGAAATAAAATAGTAGTAAATATACCACAAGGCCATAAAATAGTGGAAAATATACCACTAAGTCATTAAATAGTGGCAAATATACCACAAGGTCATACAATAGTGATAAATATACAAATCGGTCATTAAATAGTGGAAAATATCACTAGGCCATTACATATTGGGAAATATACTACCAGGTCTAACATAGTGGATAACAAAAACTTCGTTTTCCTAAATCTACCACCTGGTGAAGAACAGTGAAATGGGACCAGAAACAGCTGGGATCTCCTGCGAGGAGATTAAGAAGACGGCCCAAAAATGAAGTTGGTGAAGAATAAATGTTAGCAGACCAAATAGATATGGCACACTCTCTGGTGGGAACCAGACGTGCGCATATTTGATACTCGCGAATGAATTCAAAAACACATGGTGAGAAACGAGTGCGCTGCATATGTAGTCCCATTTCAAGTAATGTCGTCTTCGATCAAGTGTTGGATGCTTCATTGCTGCAGGTCGTCTCAGATTCATGTGATCATTTCCCTTTTAATCGCTGTCTTGTCCTTCATAACAGTAAGTCCGCTACTCATTTACAGCTTGGTAGACTGGAACGAGTCAAATCTGGCAAAGATGGCGCCGTAACTGGCTGCGAGTCTACATTTCTCTACTGTTTTGGATCATTATGGATGCCGCCAGACCACGGATTTGCCTGGAATTCACACTAGTCGACGACTTACACTTGTGTTCACGGATACATGGAATTGTTTTCCGTCTGGACTTGTTATTTCGTTCTTTTTTTGTGATTTCTTCCATCCGTTTATCCTGGTCTGGACGCCGGCTGAATGGCGCTACGCTTAAACTAGTTATACCTGTGTCGTATCTCACGGGTTAGTTCTGCCGGTTCAACTTCAAGAAATTTGGCGTGTGGGAATTTTAGATGCTACTATGATGAACTGAATACAGCTGGGGAGAGATGCCAGACTCACTCACACGCTGAGTGTTGTCCATACGACCTCTTGTGGTTATCGAAAAGGCACGACACACTGTGTTAGAGGCCATCCCACCTTTCTACCCTGCGGGTTACATGTTTATGGAAAGGCTTCGGTGGTAACCCTGAAGCAAAATCTGCATCCTATGCTATCTCCAGTCGTCTCGATGAATGTCTTGCCACTGGCAAAAGGTAGCTTAGGCTCTGTGAGTGAGGTTGACAAAAGGCGCAGTTTCTTCCTCACTTTAATCCAAATCTCCGCGCAAGTCACCCATTTCAGCGGACACAGCAAGAGATACAACTGTCCACACGGCTGAACAAAAAAGAGAGTGGTCTTCATCACTTGTGATGGACAAACTATCAGACTGGAACGAGTCACTACTGAGGATCTATCGGTACCTTTGATGTTAGAAACATTACTCAAACCACTCTGCTGTGGTATATACTAATATGTAATCAAGTCATAGTATGTACTAATTCCAGTACTCGAATCTAGATGGAAGCAAGGACTGCAGCACATATTTAACAGTGTCAGTCAGCGTGTCAGAGATCCCAATTCTTACTTCGGAAGGGTCAGAAGGGCTGAATAAAACATCGGTGGATGGTAGCTGTACATGCATCAAACCTGGACGAGCAGGTCTGGATCTACTGCAACGGTCACTTTGTGACAACAGTGCAACAAAGAGCTGGCATCTTGGAGTCACAGGCACCGTCTGAGAGTACACCAGATATGGATAGGAGTGACATTGTTAAGTCTATCAGTGATCACCTGGTTAGATGACGGCACCACAATAGATGAATCAGCAATTCATAGACTGTAAATCTTTGATATCGAATGAGATTCGAATGGGCTGAAGACACATAAAATGACGGAACAGAAATGTGTACAATCAACGAGCTGCACAAACCATCAGGCATCTACATTCTTCCACTCTTCGCCATATACTGAAAGAGACAGCGCCTATGGATATCTCTAGAGCGCAGTGAAGTCAATTCTTAGTATAAGAAAAGAATCTAGATGTTGTGCCATAGTACTTAGGATGAATTGGGTTTGTGTCGTGCCATAGTACTTGGAGATGAATTGAGTTGTGCCATAGTACTTGGGGATGAATTGAGTTGTGCCATATTACGTGGGGATGAATTGAGTTGTGTCATAGTATTTAGGGATGAATTGAGTTGTGCCATAGTATTTGGGGATGAATTGAGTTTGTGTTGTGCCATAGTAATCGGGGATAAATTGAATGTGCACAAAACTTGAGCCTTTAAAATGAACAGCTCCATCCTCAATGCCAGGCACCAATCTAAAGCAGGGTCAACAGGAAAGTGTTGACAACGGCGAACGAAAGCAAACACTGTACACCTATACTGCTCATAAGCTCAATTCCAATTGAAATCGGATGTATCAGACCGATAGGCGCACATATCGCAGCATCGCTGTAAACTACGACAGAGCGTCCGTTTCAGGACAAACGCAGAAGGAGAAGAAGACGTTCATTATAGTGAATACGCTGATATTAACTCAGCGACTCATTTACTGTGTGCTTGTATCAAGGTCAGCTAACCACAACTGACCAATCCTCTATTCCGCCTCCAAGTGGTTTCTCTGGAAACAAGATGCACTAGTGTAGTCTGGCTTCGATAATGTAGATTGCAGAGGCAAGGCAAACTGCCACCCCAAAAAATATTACCGCGTTGAAACCGGATGTATCAGACCGAAACGCGCAGATGCCACAGCCTTTCTGTAAAGTACACCACGACACTACGAAAGAAAACGACGCTCAATATGTAATAACATTACAGATAACAACTTGCTACATAAACACACCACTTAGTCAAAAACAGTGGAGGGATCCGAAACAGCAGCAGAATCCTACAGGAAGCTCGTCATGGCGACCCGAAACTCGAGTCGGTGGAATGATATCTGCTGTAGTCGTAATTTTGTGAAACCTAATATGAAAAACAATTAAATGTACTTTATCCAATCATAGGAACGAGTCGCAACTCTTTCATGCACGTGCAAGGCCCAAACGTACGTTCTCTGAGAGCGCAAAAGGAGCCTCCAAGAAAGTTGTCTTTCGTCTGACAACAGGCCACAGCAGAGAATTGGGTCACTTACATTGGCTCAATATATCACAATCGAGTGACTGCCCATGTGGAACCGCAGTCCAGACCACTGCACGCATCATACAAGACTGCCCAATACACAGAGACCTAAGATGTAGGATCCAGGCTTGAGGAAGCCTAAATAAAGCAGAAGCTGCGAGACTGCCACCCGGATCTGAAGAGAACTATGAACTTCGTCCTACAGATCTAGCATGACCGAAAAACCTGAACGCAGAAGAAGAACAGCAAAGGTGCGTCATAAGGAAACGACTTTTCAGTTGGCTAATCAGCTATCCTTTCACTACCGAAGCACCATGGATCATAAAATAGCCATCCTGCCGCTCTCAATCAACAGTTAAGGATGCTCAACTCAATAGCCAGACCACCACATGATCTGCCCATACCTTCTGGAAACATGCAATATGGATATCATGTTGAGGGAGGAAACCATGGCAACCCACGTGGCCGAGAATTGGAACTAAGTATGACGTGTATAATGTACAATAATAAAATACGTAAGCGCATAACTTCTAATTAAACCAATAAGACATTTCTAATCAAATCCTGGACACAGACTTGCAAAAAAATACTCTGCACGTTCAAAAATTGCTGATGAAGCCAGACCTGGTCGCTCTGCTTAGATTGCAACAGACGCCTCTCTGAGGCGAGTATAGGATGATTCGAGCAGCGAGTAACGATAGGCAGTGTAGCAACAGGGTGTTCGCAAGGTTTAGCCTACATCATAATGCAAAATCAATTGAATGTCCGGAAAGTGTGCTCACCGTGGGTACACAGACACTTGACTGATGACCACAAAGTGAAACGAATAGGCGTGTCCTTGCAGCATCTATGTCGGTATGCAGATGATGGAGCAGATATTTTGAACAGGACTCTTAATGGAGACGAATCATGTGACCATCACTACCAATCCAAATCACAGCGTGCTTAATGTAATGGAAACAATCTTTCTTCCCATTCTGCCAAGAAATTCAAGGTTTCGCCACTAGTGGAGACGACTATGCCACCAGCGGAGAAGGTTATGCCACCATCGGAGAAGGTTATGCTAACATTGTTTGGGAATTTCACGGGGTGTTGTTACCCAATTTTCAGAAGAGAGATGGCAATGTGAAATTCTGTTGATGCCATTCGTAGAAAACGCACAGGCGTGTTGGCTAGAGAAATACTGCTCTATCAAATCAATTACAGAAAACGTACGGATCGAATAACCCAGAAATAAATTGACCAACTTCTTGAACATTCACCTTATAGCCCCGAGCAATTTCAGCCTGTTCGGTGCACTAAAAACCTACCTTGGCGACAGACGTTCTGCGAATAAGGAGGATGAACGTGAAAGTGCAAAACTGACTGAGACAGCAGACCAAATACTTATATGCTGCAGATTTTGGTGAACTGGAAGGCGATGTTATCAGTACATGTAAATCAACGATAGTGAATTATGTTCAGAAGTGCAATAATAAATAGTTCGCAAGTCATTTTTTTTTAAAATACCCAGGTGTGACCAATTTAATGTCTTGCCCCCGCATGGCTGGCTTGGTTTCGTTCTTTCTCAATCTCCCGCTACCAAACCCTGAAAGGGCTTAAGTAGCAGAATGTAGTCCAAAGAACGGAATGAGGTGTGTCGTAGTTCACAGCTTGACTGCGATATTTGCACCTTTCAGTCCAACACATCCGACTTCTGCAAGCATTTTTTGAGTACCGGGTTAGTATTCCCTTTTCGATCCCTTGTCCTTAGCCAGTCCGTCCTGCTTCAGCCTGTTATCCATGATCACCGCGTGGAGGTGTAGAAGGGTCTTGGCAGCTTTGGTTCGCTGGCACTGACACTAGCATTCAGCTATGAGTCGCTGACCACTACAGCCCAGGCGCTGCTCAGCATCTTGATACCTTGCCCACGTATGAATATATATATATATATATATATATATATATATATATATATATATGCACACAGGTAAAGTAATATCATTTATTTACACGTGTGTGGTTCAACCGCAGGTCTTAAATACACACTTGAATTATGTTGAGGACCACCGTGGGCCAGAGGATATATTTAGTCTTGGGATAGCGGCCAGGATATTTTTGACTGGCGACGGGCCGTATAATGCGGATCCCTGACGTCTCAAATAAAGTGCCAGAGAAACCCAACATTGTATAGGCACATGCATGGCTTGGCGCAGAAGGGCTACTATGATGAAAGGAAGCCAATGCTTGAAGCAATGGACCGATGCTACTATTACCACAAACAAATAGATTATGTCAAGTAAACAGGGGTCGGGTTGTGGAAAAAGTGTTAGACTGATGTGCAGTATGCATCTTATGTGAGATAAAGTGATGGCTTCTCTCTTTCTGTGTGCCATTTATAACTCAAAAATATAATTTAACAGCTGGGTAAACTGCAGCATGAAGTTACTTGCGGTTCTTTGTCATTCGCCCTCAAATTCCCAGAGCATATCGTCTATATCTTGGTGACGATCGACGCGGAGTTTCAGCTCTGATGTGGCGATCTGGTACCTCTTTAACGAGGTCCAGAACTCTCAATCTTTGCTCCGGAGGTGCAGAAGAGCTGGCTGTGGCATGTGTTGATAGTTCAAACAGAGGTCTCAAACCTTCAGGAATGTGTGTGGATCTACTGTCCTGTCCATGCTTTATTCTGCATGTGTTGATAGTTCAAACAGAGGTCACAAACCTTCAGGAATGTGTGTGGATCTACTGTCCTGTCCATGCTTTATTCTGCATGTGTTGATAGTTCAAACAGAGGTCTCAAACCTTCAGGAATGTGTGTGGATCTACTGTCCTGTCCATGCTTTATGCTGACCTCAGTTGCACCGCAGTTTGGATATTGGCAATGGATAGAGGTGATATGTTGAACAGGATCAATGATCACCTTTAGGATTAAGACACTGTAGTCGATGAATCAGGAATGCATAGATTGCAGGATGTTGAAATCATACGCGTGTCCAGCAGAGAGAGGCAACTGAGAGAACGATGGTGAAGTGTGTAAAACCAGCGAGCTAAATAAGCCACCAGCAGCTACACTCTTCACCATTTGTGGAGAGGGACTGCACACCTATGGGTCTGTCCGGAGAGCAATGACGTCGATTCTGAACAGAAGAAAATAGAATTGTCACAATGATGTATGTCGCACACTTGGCGTTCTGTCCCATCTTCTCTCGTCGCCACCACAGTCCATTCCTCAATTTGGTCAATTACATATATACCGTTCGTTGTGTTCCTCTCATGGAACCAGCTTTCAAGTCAGGGGCAAGCACTCTAATCACGATGAACTTCACTATCACAAAACTATAATATTCCTTATTTTTTAGTAACAAGATATTGGGAAGAAGAACTGTTGGGTGAAAAAAATTGTTTAAGAGACATAATCTATTGGCTCTTTTCGTCTTGTCAGATGAAAGTAATTGTGCTTTTAGCACAAAGACCAGGCAGAAATATAGGGACCATGTGTTGCCCATGCAGTATGGTCCCCTTTTCGGCCTGTTTTGTTTGCTCCAAGGAAAGGTGATACGAATACATTTGGAACAAGACAAGCTGCAGAAGCTGCCGGATCAGCTGAACAATTCTCTGTCTGTTCTCCTGTCGGGGCTTCACTCATAGACCAGCCACCAACCAAGACCAAGGGCATGGTTTGCCCAACCACAACACTCAGCTGAGGTTGCCTTTCCTCGCTCTAGGATAAGGCATTGTATCCTCTTGCGTGTGTTCCTTCGCAGATCGTCGGTTGTCAGGTTTGGTAGACGCTGACCAACTTTCAGATTCATCAGAAAACAGGTTGAACAGCCATATCTGACAAAACCCGACAAGATACGCCAGTATCTTATATGCAAGGCTTCAGATGGTTTGAAATCAGAGTTTTCCTTTTCCTATGAGACATAATATACCTAATCTTATTCGGTTTGTGGTTGTAAGTGCCTTTTCCCGACAAAATGAAGCAAAAATAGATTATATGCATGCTTCGTATGCATTTTGCAATGTTGATATGTTTTACGATGATATAAAGAATATATATATATATATATATATATATATATATATATATATATATATATATATATATATATATATAGCAGAATATATATATGGCAGAATGAAACTTAACTAGAATTATATGGGCCATGAAATAACTCAACGAAGTGCATATATTCAATATGTGCAAAGTGTGCGCCACACGCGCAACTGAAACTCCTAAAATGCATTTTTATTTTATGTTATCAGAGTATTTTTATTAATTAAAAGATTAATTATTTTGCAATTTTTCGTAAAATTTGGTTGCTGTCCCAATACGCCATTATGTGTATAACCGCTTACTGCTATGTTGGTCAGTTTTCATGGAGAGAAAAGAATTAGAGCGAAATGAGTATCGGACATTTGCTTGCGTGCGCATAGAAACGCAGCACACACCGTATATTAGATATTGGTGAAAGAGGGTTGTCGCAAAGGAGGCTACGGTTTGATGTTAGCATTTGACTAACCATTGACATGTGTGCACCAAAAGTCCCGCACTCAGCGAGTTAACGTGAGCGTTTCATTTTTTAAATAAGCTGTATAGTTGCAGAAGTGTACATACTAGCTTATTTACTACCGTGGAGAACATCTATTAGTGAATATAGTGTTATGGGTATGCAGTGCAAGATAAAAAGGCACATGCTAAGAAGGGATTGGAACTCTCATTTGGGCAACTCTGATGTGCATCGTGTCACAGCCCGGAACTTGCAGGCGTCTGGGGCAACGGAAAAGATGATGCAGTGGCGGGACGAGTTGTGGCGACGAGAGACAGGGTTGAGTTGATCAAGGCAGTTATGGATACTCTACAGAATAATGAAGAGATAGAAGAAAGTAAGGACAAATTCATATGTGCAGAGGATGATATATTTAGGAATTACTAGAGGAGTGGGGAGAAATGTGTTCTGTTCGTAAAGATCCGAAAAAACATGAAATCGGTGCCTCTGTGATTCTTGAGTATATGATTCTTGATATATACGCGCTTAGCTGGCTGCTTGAACGGAAAACTTATGGGAATGTCCCCTGTGTGGTGATGATGGTAAGAATGAACACGCCTTGTATCAGGGACCAGGATACGTCCGAGTTTCTACATGACACCCGTCCATATGCATAATGAAATAAATTTAACAAATATTACTTCCGGTAAATCTGAGCCCAACAAAGTTCGGGCGCCATTGTGTCTAGAAATTATGCTGAACGCCCATAAATTGCACTGTGGCACCTAACATTCCAGGGTCACTGCCCTATTTACTAGCAATTTTCCCCCATCGCGTATATCCAACTCGTATGCCTGGCTCCTATATATTTTGCCTAGATCTTAGACACAGTTGGAGCGTCTTGCTGTAAGTAGTCAGCTGCCCATTGCAAGCGATAATGGCGACATCAACAGACTGTTTTGTCTTGATGATGTAACTGTACTGTATTTGGATTACAGTGACGAAGGAGCTGCGCCGGTCATGAGCCTCACACTCTGCTCCCAAACTACATTGGAGCAATGGCAAGACATAAGTCAAGACGACTGGCGGTAATTCAAGATGCAGACTCTGGTCCAACTTCTTTGAGACCAGGAGTTGCGTAGAACCTGCGGGGCTCAAACCCACGCCGTTTCCGCTCATTGCTTTGAGAAGCGAGCATCTTACCTCTGGACCACAGCAGCCCACTGCTGTAAGTAGTAGATTGTTGTGGTCCAACATATAAAGCCACACCCATAGGTGTATAGCCACTAAAGAATATAACAGAGATTACATGTGAACGATGAAGGTGTGGGGGACCCACTGGTCTCGAGGTAAGCTGATCGCCTCTGGTGCTGGAGGTCGAGGGTTCAAATCATGATGAAGACCGGGATTTGTTCACGTGGATCATACGGTAAATATTTCCTCTGATCTCTGAGTAGTTAGATCAGACACTCGTACTCTGTTGCGGTCACGTTAAAAATGCTTTAGCAGTTGGAAATCGAAAAGAGTAGGCCCAACGGCCGCTGCTCGGGTAAAATTCAAGTTAAATATCTACTCAAATTATTCTAGGGATATTCGCCCCACAGAAAATATGTCGTAAAAAGGGGACTGTGTGGCGATACTACCAGGTCTTGGTTATATGGTTGGCGGAGCGGCATAGATGGCACCTGACAGGCTGCGGGTCTATCTTGCTATAATTTATGCGATCGTATATTCCAGGGGTTAACAGATGCTGGGATTGACCTGGCAAGTTACCAGTGGATTGTCATCTGTCAAAATAATATGAAACAAAGGAGATCTTACCTCCCCACGGTGTCTAACGACACAAGTGGACTGAAGATAGATAGATAGAAGAAGGTGTTAGAAAGCATGACTTGTTATGTTGACTATGATGTGTCCACGGGCGAGAAGACCAGTGACGATTTCTTATGTGCTATTGAGCTAAGTATCATCACTTAGTCATTTATGTGTTCATATCTCTATTTTATGTATTCAACCATTCCTCTGTGATTTGTTAGTTCATATTTTTTGCTGAAAAGAAGGAAACGCGCTTGGTACGGACACATATCGAGATCAAATGGTCTTGCAAATACGATCCTACACAGAAAGGTTCAAGGCAGACGACGAAGAGGCAGTCCCAAAAAGAGGTGGGAGGACAACATAAAAGAATGAATGGACCAATCTCCGACCAGAAGAGCAGCACCGGCAGCGGCCACTGACAGAGAAGGGTGGTGTGGGGTTGTGAAGATGCCTTCATGTTTGCCCCAAAGACCTCACTGGTTACGGGATGAACTGACCTGTCCCTGATGAACTTCCTTATGTCGTGACGTAGGATTTGTTTCTGTTTTCGTCTTAGCGTGATAACCGACCATACTTATGTTTGTTATACTTATTGATAACTTATATTTTAGAACAATTAAATAATAACACGTATTGGCAACAGATAGCAGCTGTAAGAAATAGGACGTTTTAGGCGGCTAAAAATAATAATAAAAGATGCATCTATCACCTGACCAACTATTAGTGCACAGTGGAAGTACGTTGAGCTAGACGCATAGAGGAATTACCCAGAGTATCCGTCAGCGGACAAACCATGATGTGCTGATGATAGTGCCTCGATATTAAAGTGTGAAGCGTAGCAACAAGATGTAGCTAATTAGGCCAGCGGTACTTTGGAGTAAAAATGCAGGCCCCATTCTCAAAAGCCCGTAGTGTCAGCTGGGTTTCAATGAAGAGTGTCTGTGTGACAGATCTGAGAATAGCACCACTGACAATATGCAATTACGAGGCAACAACCAATGATGGAATTTAGAGACAAGAATCTAAGAATTAAAAACAAGACAATTACAAAAAAATGAAATGCTAGCCGAGATTGAAAAATTGAATTACGAGACAAGAATCAATGATGAAATTATGAGACATGAATGGAAGATGAAATTGCAAAACAGGAATGAAATATGGAATTATGAGACAAAAATGAAAGATGAAATTACGAGACAAAAATCAACTTGTAGAATAACAAAACAATCAACGAAGAAATTGTGATACAAAATCAACGATGAAATTATGTAATAAGAATCAATGGTGAAATTACATAACGAGAGTCAATGAAATTATGTAACAAGAATCAATGATGAAATTACGTAACGAGAATCAATGAAATTATGAGACAAAATCAGCAATGAAATTATGTAACAAGAACCAATGAGGAGATTACAAGTCAAGAATCATCATTAAATTTATGAGACAAGAATCGACGATGAAATGAGACAAGAATCAACAATGGAAAAATAAGGCATAAGAATATGGTAGTGACATCTCTCAGAAGCATAACTTTTCTGCAAACAGCATCAAATGTAACACTTTATATAGGCATCAGAACAAAGAAGTTTTCTTTCTAGCCAAGAGAATTGTCCTGACCTAAGACACTTTGTATATACATTAGAACAAAGCAATCGTCTTTCTTGAAAAGAGAATGGTCCTGGATTAAGTCCAAGAGTTCGGACACTTTATACAGGCCTCAAAAAAAAGCAAACATCTTTCTTGAAAAGAGAATGGTCCTGGATTAAGTCCAAGAGTTCGGACACTTTATACAGGCCTCAGAACAAAGCAAACATCTTTCTTGAAAAGAGAATGGTCCTGGATTAAGTCCAAGAGTTCGGACACTTTATACAGGCCTCAGAACAAAGCAAACATCTTTCGTGGGCCTGTAATGAGAAGAGCAGGCAGGGTCACTTCGTGGCAAAATGCAAAACTGCTGGCGATTGAAACATAGGATGACACAGATAGAAGGAATATAGATGGTTTACACTTCATACCACTGAGGGCAAAGGATATAGGGTAGAACTGATGATACAATACTTGCAGAGAGAGACAGGAAGTCTATAGCAGATGGATTATGGCACGTGATGATGATTTCTCTAAATATAATATTGACAATGGCCAATAAATACAAATGGTTGTGTTTAATGTACGGCACAACAACACTCATACAATGGTTAACATTTCTAAAGATTGTGTAGCAAAGTTGTGATATTAGGAGATACGAACGGCTCCCTCTCAAATGCCAAGCATGTAAAGGGCATTTGACTGTACAGGGTTATCTGATTGTTCTAATAACTTGATATTGTAAAACGTATTGGTAGAGGTGATCACTGCAAAAGTGCACAGGTACAGTAAAGAGTTGTACATTTGTCGTCTTATGCATGAATGACTCGGTGCCCAAGTGAAGCACTTGCGGTGTCCAACAGAAGAACTTGTGGTGTCCAACAGAAGGACTTGCGGTGTCCAACTGAAGGACTTGCGGTGTCCAACTGAAGGATTTGCGGTGTCCAACTGAAGGACTTACAGTGTCCAACAAAGGGACTCAGTGGCCAACAGAAGGACTCAGCACCCAACAGATGGACTCGGTGTACAACAGAAGGACTGGGTGTCCAACAGAAGGACTGGGTGTCCAACAGAAGGACTGGGCGGCCAACAGAAGGACTGGGTGGCCAACAGAAGGACTGGGTGTCCAACAGAAGAACTGGGTGTCCAACAGAAGCACTCGGTGCCCACCAGAAGAACTCGGTGTCCAACAGAAGAACTCGGCGCCCACCAGAAACATTTGCAGTGTCCAACAGAAGGACCCGATGCCCAGCAAAAGGACTTGTATGTGTAAAACGGAATCAACAATTGTCCATATGAGATCATTGGAGCCTCCATAGATGTTTCCAGAAATGACACTGCTTATGGCTGCACATGCTTTCGGACATGTTCTTTCTCTCTGATCATTCTCAAATAATATATACAATGGACAAACATAGATAGTTGTATCTCCATAGAACTTGCACAGAAAGTGGTACTGGTAATCACCTTGTAAGCTCAATCACAAATGGTACTGACCATTATAAATATATACCTATGTATCTGCTCTTAGACATTGTTGAAGTGAGGTTTATATATAATACTTAAGAACAAATACATAGGTAAATGTGTAATGTAGATCTACGTTATTCTGTACTTGTTTATTCATTTGTATGCTTGGTTATGTAATTTATTATTGGCACACAACAAAATGTAGGCATTATTTATAAGTGACATTCTATTGTACCGTATAATAAAAGGAATTAGTCCAAATTAGAGCTACACCCAAGTTGCTGAGACACGATCAAGACAGTAAATGCACTCTGATATGACCAAAAGCACTGTGAATATGAATGTTCAATGCCTCACTTTATAAAGAGAGGCAATTGGAGACAGTGTGGGCTAATGGTTAAGTGGCACGGCTCATAACTCGAAGGTATTGGGTTCGATCCCCATCACAGCACCGGCCGTTACCCCGGGGAAGCAAACCCTTAGAAAATGCAGGAGGAAGGAAGAAGATCCTTACATCAAATACATGCTGAAGTCGGATGGACTGGGCCGACAAACGCAAAATAAAAACCACAGTGTAACGCACAATGCCTTGGGGATTAGAGAAATAAAATGAACGCAATTTTAAAAAAAAAGAGAGGCAATCATCTTTAATAAACATACACAAATGTAAGAAGTTTAACAAAAAATTGTTCCTGATTCCATCATAAAAGGAAGCTTTGACAGTTTAAAAGACACAATAAGTCATGTCAGAGATGGATTTTAACAACTATATTCATGCGAGTCACTAAAACGTCATCTAGTATCCACCTGCATATTTATAGACACAAAGAAATGTACAACCAGAAGTATGAGATTTGTCACATAAAGCAGTCAAAATATATTTATGGACAAAGAAATGCAACAATTATATGTAATCTATGTGATGCACCATTTAAAGCTGAATACACATACATATTTATAGATTTGAAGAAATGTACGGAATCTAAATATAGCAAGCAGATTTCTTTGGTCCACCAAAAAGTTGTTTCTATTCTCCACATAGATTTGAAGAAATGTAACAATCTAAATGTAGCAAGCAGGTTTCTTTGGTCCACCAAAAAGTTGTTTCTATTCTCCACATAGATTTGAAGAAATGTAACAATCTAAATGTAGCAAGCAGGTTTCTTTGGCCCACCAAAAACTGATTCAGTCCTCCATGTGCATTTAAATATAGACTGTACAAAGTTTTCTAAGGTCTACTTTATAAATCAACATCCATATAGATTAATGGACACAATAAATCTAACATCATTTTTCTGAGGTCCTTAATATAAAAAGGAATCAGAGGGTTTGCAGACAGATTTATTGAGATTAATAAAAATGTAGATAGTAGTGGTGGCATCAAAAAATTCAATTGACATAAAAGTGTTGCAACTTTCTGAGGTCCGTTGTGACTTTAAAAAGAAACATCTAGAATAATGATAGATCTAGATTTAGTCTACATGCAATGAAATGGGGCAGATGAGATGTAAAAAAAATAGAATAGATTCTGGGTCTATGGACCATAAATTTAAACTTACAAATGTGGAGAATTGTAACATAAATCTACCAATAGATCTAAATCTATGTACGGTAATTAAGATTTGTAGATGCAAAGAAATGTAACAAGCAGTTTTATATGGTCCATCATTTAAAACAGACCAGGACATAGTTCTAGATTTAATAATAGGCACAAAGAAATGTGACAAACTGTTTTATGTGGTCTGTGGTTTAAAACAGACCTGGATATAGATTTAATAGACATAAAGAAATGTAACAAACTGTTTTATGTGAACAAACCTGAACATAGATTTAATTAATATGAACACAAAAATATAACAAACTGTTTTATGTGGTCTGTGGTTTAAAACAAACCTGGACATAGATTTAATAGACATAAAGAAATGTGACAAACTGTTTTATGTGGTCTGTGGTTTAAAACAAACCTGGACATAGATTTAATAGACATAAAGAAATGTGACAAACTGTTTTATGTGGTCTGTGGTTTAAAACAAACCTGGACATAGATTTAATAGACATAAAGAAATGTGACAAACTGTTTTATGTGGTCTGTGGTTTAAAACAAACCTGGACATAGATTTAATAGACATAAAGAAATGTGACAAACTGTTTTATGTGGTCTGTGGTTTAAAACAAACCTGGACATAGATTTAATAGACATAAAGAAATGTGACAAACTGTTTTATGTGGTCTGTGGTTTAAAACAAACCTGGACATAGATTTAATAGACATAAAGAAATGCAAAGCCACTTACTGTCACCAGCAAATTTCTGTGGTCACTTTGAGTGATGTTGTTGTCCCTGCTAGCTTTTGACTGTTTGGCCTTTTTAATCTTAGTCTCCAGGCAGCGCTGTTTCAGCAAGAGAGTCTCTTGTTTTTGCTGCTCATATATGCCTGGTCGGGCAATCAAATAACGGTCTACAGTTGCAGAATGATGATGTCGATAGAGGTCTAACCGTCTGCGGAGTTTGTCAACAACATCTTTTTTTTTAGGGGCAAAGAAATCCCCCATACTGGCCGTGGGGCCAGCAGTGTTGTGAAGGTGGTGGAGGTGAGGGTATGGGGGAAGAGGCTGTATGTCACTGAGGGTGCCAGGACGATGGTGCTGCAAATCCACTGTTGAAGGCGGTTGGAAGTGTTGGTGCGTGATCTGTGAATGGTTGTAGTAAGTGGGTGGTTGATATTGGTTATCGTAATTCTGCTGGTCTTGGTGGTTTTGGTGCTGGGCAGGGGACAGTGTCGAGTAATGGACGTGGTGATCCAGCACAAAAAGGGACGCTAGCCACCCTCGGCAAATGAAACGAACGTCCAGAACCTCATGAAAGACGATCACGAGAGCACACTCGTTAAGTGCAGGCAACCAACAGCTCTACTCGGAATTATTCTAAAACCGACATAATACACAAAACACAGAACTGTAGATGAATCCTTTATATTCAAAATTGAACCTACATTCGGTTGTAAGCGATGCATACACTTTAACGTCTCTTAGCTAGCATTCAATCCAGAAATTAAACAATAAAAACATCGCAACGAATTCATAAAACGCGACTAAGCAACATCATCTTGTTTATTTAATTCTCAAATATAAAAATGAATAATTGTTTTCCATGACTTTTTGTCTTCTTTTACTACTAAGATTACCAATCTAATAGTACACAGGACCACAGGTTAATCCGTTGTGTAACACCTTCGCGAAGTCCAGAGATGTTCAGTTTACAGGGAACACACACACAACTGCATCTTGTGCAGCACGCCAGCCGTTGCTAAACACTGAGTAGTGAGCTTTGTTTGTTGACAATCTCCATCGTTGAGATGTAGGTCTCCAGAACATAAGAGAGCAGGCACTGGTCAGCTTATTTGGTGAGTGTATAGCCGCAGTCACTAACGTGTAATTACAACAAAGAGTATAGAGGCAGCCAGTATCAGAAGTAGTACCGACCCACAGCCCTTAACGGCGGAGATGAGAGTAGCCCTAACTCCGTCTGTGTGACACGCCAAACACTACACAAAGTCGATCTATGCAAACTAAGCCGACCTCTCACTGGCGCTAGCATGACTGAAATACGCACTCTTGTCCCACTCCATTCCGCCTACTGTCGGGGCTGCCGTGTCTCCCGCTCCAACAAAATGGACCCCGCTACAGCCTTACACTCCGCATCAGTACTACCAGGCTGGCTTCTTCCATTTCTACTCATTCAGGGGGTGTCAGTTCGTCGACAGAAGTCTGTCTTGGCTGGTTGTCTCGGCGTTTTACCCCTCTTTATAAATCAAGCACAAGATTGCTACAGGGTGAGAAAGCAACGAGTTCGCAGTGGTAGTTTGTTCCTTCCTCAGTACACCCTCTTTTTACTTCACTCTCTCTTTCACTCTTCCCCCTGAGCCTAAGCTAGGACAGGTGTCATCGACAGTACATCCAAGGCCCCCATCAAATTTCGCTAGCCCTGGCGTTTCAACCATGGCCCTGTAATTTAGATTGCAACAATTTAGTCGCGTGGAGTTAAATCTTTGCCTTGTTCTTTTGTTGTCAGGGCTCGGAGTTGGGCCATGGAAGGGAGAGCCCAAGAATAAATTGCGACTAGACTTGCGAGTGGAGATTGAGAATCTAAAATGAGGTTGCCCTAGTTATGAAGAGAGATAACGTCCTAGAATTGAGAAAAGGCCATCAGCTCATTTCAGGGCATGTCAGATTTCGAGTTCAGCCCTTTTCAGTGTTTTCATTTTGAAGTGAAGTTAAGCCCTTCATCATAGCTTATTAGGTGTTTAGCCATTCATCGTGACGCATGTGTTGTAGCTCTTCAGAGCTCATTAATTGTAGAGTTAAACCCCTCCTCATAGCGCATTAGTTGTAGAGATAAACTCTTCGTCGTAGCTTATTACTGTAGAATTAAACCCTCCTTCATAGCTCATTAGATGTATAGTTAAACCCGTCCTCATAAATCAACAGTTTTAGAATTAAACCCTTCTTCATAGCGCATCAGTTTAAGAGTTAAGCCCTCCTTCACAGCTCGTAAGTCGTAGAGTTAAACCCTCCTTCATAGCTCATCAGTTGCAAAGTTAAACCCTCATTCCTACCGCATAAGTTTAAGAGTTAAACCCTCCTTCAGAGCTCATTAGTTGTAGTTAAACTTCCTTCATGGCTTATTACTGTCGCGTTAAACCCTTTTTTTAAAGCTCATTTGGCATCTGACTGGCATAGTAAGAGAGCACTGGTTATCCAAAACAAAGGTGTGCGGTTCAACTCTCGCTACAAGGCAGCTCATGTCGACCTAGCTGTTAATGGGTACCTGGCTGACGGCTTGGGATTGGTAATGGCTGAGAGAATGGGAATGGTCACGACACATCACAAAGCTGTGGATTTGTACAATAGAGGTGCTTACACTTAATCCCCGACGGCAATGTTTACTATGTGATTACTTATACATTTGTACATACCTCATCAGTTGTGGAGAGCCCATTCTTCGTGGCACACTAACTGTTATGTTTAACCCTTTCCAGAGCTGGTTACGTGTGCAATTTAGCTCTCTTCGGAGCTGATTACCTCTGAAAAGTAGCCCTTTTTGAGCTCGTTTTTTTCCAGCTATCCAACTGCTAAAAAATTCAATCCATTATGTAAATTACGTTTAGTATTCCGTTCTCAAGACAACATCCTGCTACTTGCAAAGCCCTTTTCAGAGCTTGGAAGTGGGTGAATGAGAACGAACGATGGAAAACAAGAGGAATTGCGTTTAGTTGCCTCGTGGCACGCTCCAGTCTACTAAGCTGTAAGCTGAAGTTCGGTTAGTCGCCCATCGCAAGAGATGATGGCGACATCTTCAGACAGTTTTTGTTGCAAATGTTGTTTTTCTGTTGGGGGTGAAATAAACAAACATAGCCAGTACACAGCAGTGGCCCGACTACCTGTAGACTTTAACCTTAAAATCCCTCGAAAATCCCAGCAATTTGAAAAGGGCGAAGGATAGTTTTAGTGAGCAAGAACTGCGCTGGTCATCAACCTCACTCTCTGGTCCCGAACTACGTTGGACCAGTGGCAAGACATAAACCAAAGCGACTGGAGATAATTGCTTGGATTCGTTTGTTTCCAATCTCCGTTACTACACCCCGAAAGGGCTTTAAGTAGCAGAATGTAGTTCATAGAACAGAATGCGTTGTGTCGTAGTTTACAGCTTGACTGCGATATTTGCACCTGTCGGTCCGACACATCCGACTTCAGCGAACATTTTTTGAGTACCGTATTAGCCGTCCCACTTCGATTCCTTCTGCTTAGCCAGTCTGCCCTGCTGCAGCCTGTTTTCCAGGATCACTGCGAGGAGGTGTTGGTAGGGTCTTGGCAGCTTTGGTTCGCTGGCCTTGACGCTAGTAGTCAGTTGTGGGTCGCTGACCGCGAAGCTCATGCGGTGATGGATGTAATTTAGGATGCATGCCCTCTGGTTCCACCTCTTTGAACCCAGTGGTGGTTTGTAACCTGCTGTGCTCGAACCCACGCCGTTTCCGTTCATCACGCCAAAGCTCTCGACCACAGCGGCCCTACAAAACCGCGAGGAAGAAAACTGGTCCCTCCCCGTGCTTCCCCCCCCCCCCCTCACCCCCTACACATTACAAAAAGCCAATAGGTAGCACAGAGTCATCGAAAGCCAGTATTGCAAACTTAGCAACCATTTTCTAGCTAGATATGGCTCAATTTTTCGAAGTCTTGCCTGCAACAACAAAAATGCTTTGGCTCATTAGCCGGAAATCTAGCTACCTTAAAAAAAAAACACTTCATCTGATTTCATTTAATTGTATGGCTACAATTAGATTTTATCATTTATATTCCACACAAATGTATTTATAATCATTTAGTTTTTTTCTTTTCAAAAGCGTTGACAGTCGTACAATTATTTTAAGAAAAGCTGCAGTGTTTTAATTAGCGAGTTAGCCTTTTTGCGTCTTGTCAGACGATGATATTCTGTGCTTTGTGAAACGGAACTACAGTCCATGGTGGCAAAGAATGCACTTCGCAAGAACAATCCGAGCAGAGATGATACGTACTCCACAGTATGTGCACAGAAATCAGATCTGTTTGAGATTCACATTCTCTCCATGGCACAAAAACCTTGGCTGAATTATAGAGACTATGTACTGCTCAGGCTGCCTGAGTGGTCCCCCGGAGTCTTGGTGTATGACAAAGACAAGAATAGCACCACTGCCTCACAGAGGGCATGTTGTAAGAGGCGACTAACTATGTGACATCGCATAACACCGGGCAAGGTTAGCTGGTTTATCAAGAGCAGCATAGATGGATCCTAACGTGATGCGGGTCTACTTTGCTCTAGTGTTTGAGTCTACTTGTATAAAGATGGACTCGCACATCAGTTAACCAGCCTCCACAGCGGACTAATAAGCTGCTCCAGCCTATCCTGTTAAGCAGGAAATCCACCTCCCGGCTATATCCAGTTCACGCCAGAGCTGGGACCTGCACAGGGGCATTTGCCCATGTAGAAGTACAGGTCGTATAAGACTATAAGTAAGGTGTACTCCTCACCCACTATGTTCTCTCTCCCAGAATGCTTTATTTGATACCAATATATTTGGAACAAGGCAAGCTGCAGTAGCTGCCCGATCAGTAAGCAACGCTCGATATGTACGCCTGTCGAGACTACCCTCCAAGACCAGCTGCCATAGAAGGATAAAAGCCTGGTCCGTACAACTCTGAGTCGAGATTGCATTTCCACTTTGGATTTGGCCCTTTCCGTCTTGTCAGACAATGGCATCTTGTGCTTTCGGAAATTGAACACATTATACCCACCCACATTGTGTTATCAGTCCCCAAATTCGAAATTGATAAACAAAGATAGAAGACACATCTTAACAACAGAGATGAAATGCCCACGCATAATTCTTGGAGTAACAAGAATGGATAGAATCAAAAATGAAGATATTAGGAAACAAGTAAGTACAACACCAGTGCTAGACCTCATCAAGAGATCGCAAACCAAATGGTTCGGCCGTTTGACGCGACAAACACCAGAAGGTATCCATCAGAAAGCAATATTATACAGATACAATGGATATAAAGCCAAGGGCTAACCAGGCAGAAGATGGATAGCAGAAATAACAGAAGCAGTAAAGATCCCCATGTACGAAGCACATACTAGGACCCAGTCAAGAAATCTCTTCATAACCTGACGCTGAAAGGCACAATCAGGACACAAGCGACAAGAAAAGAAGGAAGGAAAAGGAACAACATTCCATTGTGGCAAAGAATGTAGTTCACAAGACCTATCCAAGCAGGGGACTGTTTTCCACAGCATGTGCGCAGAAAGTCAGGTCTGTTTATGTTACGTCCCATTCTCTAAACTGCACAATGCCGGAGTTGAATAATCGGACCATGCATTGCCCATGCCGTGCTCTTAGTTCTTAGTCTTAGTCGACCTGTACTTCTACAGTGTTAGATGCCCATGTGCAGGTCCCAGCTCTGGTATGAGCTGGATATAGACGGGATGGAGATTTCCTGCTTAGCGGACTAGGGTCGAGCATCTTAATACTCCGCTACGTAGGGACAAGTGCCGTGGAGGGTGGTTAACTGATGTGTGAGTCAATTTTAATAGACTAAAACGCAAGAGAAAAGTAGACCCGCAGCCTTTTAGGCGCCATCTAAACTGCTCATAACAAACCACTTAACCCATGGCTGGTGTTTTGTTATGTCACACAGTTAGTCGCCTCTTATGACAAGCTCTAAGTGGGGCAGAAGTGCTATTCTTGCCCTTGTCATACACAAAGACCCCTGCGGACCACTCGCTGTACTCTATCTATATCTATGAGAGCCATCACGTAGGCTCAGCGTGCTGTACGAAATAACAATATTTACAAGGATTCCATTGTCGGCTCACCACATGTGTGCCCTGAACTTGGCAGGGTGTGCTGTTCCTGGATTGGTCTTTACAGCAATCAGAGAATACAATTTTCGCAGCAATAGTCTGATGCTGTCGCCAACTTTGATAGCGAAGGGCAATTATTATTATTATTACCATTGCACTTTATCTCTCTATCTATCTTGTTTGTTCCAAGAGAAAGCTAGGTCTTGCAAACCACATTCTTTGTCGTTATGGACTGTAGTTTCTGGTCCCAATGCACACAATGTCATCGTCTGACACGACTGAGAGGACATGAGAGATACAAATGTGAATTGTTTTTTTCCCGACTGCCTGCCGCTAGAGACATACAAATGAAACATAAAATGGGGTCAGAGCCACTATCCAAGAAATTTTTAGTTTCCAGTTTCAGTTTCATCATATTTCCTGAGTTGACGTGATGTCTCTGAATAACCATTGATATTCGGCTTTCTTATTTTGTGATATATATATATATATATATACTTACTTACTGAGTCGCTCCTCTTCTGCCGTGAGGTGTAGAGTCATATATGCCTATTTATGTCTATCTAGAGGCGTACCCAGGATTGGTTCTTGAGGAAGGGGGTAGAATAAAAATCATACGTAGTAATGGCAGTAATTTCCTTCTCATCCAAGGCCGAAAGTAACTCTCATCCGTAGCAACGTTTAGTTAACAGCTACAGACATCACCAATGACTTGATCAGACTGAGAAATACCTGGTAAGATGGTCCCCCCCCCCCTCGCCCCCCCCCCCCCTCCTTCCCTGAATGTGTCACTGTAGCTGCCAATGACACAATTACACATTCTCAGCTATTCAAAGACCAGACAATTGTCCCTAGAGCGAACAGTTTGGTGGATAGCAATACAGTTGCTGAGTTGACAACGGAGTTTGATATCATTAGAACTAAAGAGAAGTGTTACATTGCAAAAAACGTTATGGTAAATGTACGAAGATGAGATAAATACAGCTTGGTTACCTATTTCGGTGGGAGAGAGGAAACCAACACGTCCAGTATAATGATCAGTCAGGGTTACGTGAAACATACTGATTAGACTACGTTAGTCAGGGTTACGTGAAACATACTGATTAGACTACGTTAGTCAGGGTTACGTGAAACATTCTGATTAGACTACGTTAGTCAGGGATCAGGTGAAACATACTGATTAGACTACGTTAGTCAGGGTCACGTGAAACATACTGATCAGACTATGTTAGTCAATGTCATATGAGGCATACTGATTAGACTATGTTAGTCAGGGTCACGTGAAGAAACTGATTAGACTATGTTAGTCAAGGTCAGGTAAAACTTACTGATCAGATTATGTTAGTCAATGTCAGGTGAAACATACTGATCAGATTGTGTTTGTCAGGATCAGGGGAAACATACTGATCAGATTATGTTAGTCAGGGTCAGGTGAAACATACTGATCAGATGATGTTTGTCAGGATCAGGTGAAACTTACTGATCAGATTATGTTCTCGCTGGGACAGCTTGTTTCATGGTAGTATTGCTCACGTAATGGAAATCAGCACTTCGATCCCTATATTGGAGAGCCTACTGAGAACCTCGCACTACAACCAGGTAGACCCCGGCCCACCTTCTAGGACACGCTACTGGTTATGAGGAGAGCTACTGTAACCTGTCATCAAAGAAAAATCTTCACAAACGCACTCTTTAAACAACACCCTAGACCAGTGATACCCAACTAACGGTCCTCAGACCGCTGCAGGTCCGCAGAATTTTCCTATCGGTCCGCAGAAAAGAGAATTGCTGCTGAACTTGTTTTATATTTCCCGCTCGAGTTCTTAATATTGTTAATGACGATAGAGTTTTCATTGTATGATATTAGCTTCAACAACTAATACTATACAAATAATGTTATTTTTTTCTCTGTTTGGGAAAAATTGTTATTATTTACACCAGTTAGAGACAGATGTTTCCTATTTTCACTGGTCCATCACCAATTTTCCTATTTTTACCCGTACGGGTACAGTTTTTCCTTTTTTCAATGGTCCGTGAACAATTTTTCAAATTTTCTCCTGTCCTGGAATAATTTGTTTTATTTTCACTGGTCCATAACCAATGTGTCCTATTTTTTCCTGTCCGGGAACAATTTTTCCTATTTTTACCGGTCCATGAAAAATGTTTCCTATTTTCACCGGTCCTTGAGCATTTTTTTTCTATTTTTATCTATCCATTGACAATGTGTCCTATTTTCACCGAGCCTTGAACAATTTGTTTTTTTTTCACCTTTCCGCGAACAATGTGTCCAGGAACAATTTATTTCTAAATGTTACCCATCCTCGAATGTAAGAAGGTTAGGAAACACTGCCCTAGACGACTCTAAACATGGATTTGACCTGACGGGAACTCTATAAACCAAAAAGACTACATTCTGATACAGCAAAGATGGAGGTTATGAATATCATTCACGACAGAACTACCATCTGCTGACTGCAGTTCAGACCACCAACTGCTAGTCGTGAACATCAAGATTAAGTTGACAAAGCTGCAGAAATGCAGTAGTTCACTAGGCAATAACCTCAGCTTAGTTCTGCAGATGTTCTCTCTTTAGCTACAAAACAGATTGGATGTGCTAATGGCAGTTCAGGACAATACGAAATCAGAGGAATTTGCCACACATCCACATTTTCATCTTGCCGGCACTTGGCAAAATACATAAAAACCGGAACAGAAATCAGTTACATTACAGAAACGGTCTTGATACTCATAGATGAAAGATAAAAGCTGCAAGAATCCGGAAAGGAGCGCAATACTGCCATGTACAAGAACTGTGTAAGATAAATTAGAAGAGAGATTACGAAGGACACAAAGCAACATCAATTCTACACAAGAAAAAGAACAGAAGAGTTGCAAAAACAAGAAAAGGAAGCTGACGAGGTTATATAAATCAGAACATTCACTGGTGCGTTCAAACCGTCGCTGCGTGTAATAGGCGATGACGATGGTAATACATTGACATAGAACAAGAATCAACACCACAGATGGAAACAATATTCCCAAGACATGTACGGAGACCACAGATGGAAACAATATTCCCAAGACATGTACGGAGACCACAGATGGAAACAATATTCCCAAGACATGTACGGAGACCACAGATGGAAACAATATTCCCAAGACATGTACGGAGACCACAGATGGAAACAATATTCCCAAGACATGTACGGAGACCACAGATGGAAACAATATTCCCAAGACATGTACGGAGACCACAGATGGAAACAATATTCCCAAGACATGTACGGAGACCACAGATGGAAACAATATTCCCAAGACATGTACGGAGACCACAGGTGGAAACAATATTCCCAAGACATGTACGGAGACCACAGATGGAAACAATATTCCCAAGACATGTACGGAGACCACAGATGGAAGCAATATTCCCAAGACATGTACGGAGACCACAGATGGAAACAATATTCCCAAGACATGTACGGAGACCACAGATGGAAACAATATTCCCAAGACATGTACGGAGACCACAGATGGAAACAATATTCCCAAGACATGTACGGAGACCACAGATGGAAACAATATTCCCAAGACATGTACGGAGACCACAGATGGAAACAATATTCCCAAGACATGTACGGAGACCACAGATGGAAACAATATTCCCAAGACATGTACGGAGACCACAGATGGAAACAATATTCCCAAGACATGTACGGAGACCACAGATGGAAACAATATTCCCAAGACATGTACGGAGACCACAGATGGAAACAATATTCCCAAGACATGTACGGAGACCACAGATGGAAACAATATTCCCAAGACATGTACGGAGACCACAGGTGGAAACAATATTCCCAAGACATGTACGGAGACCACAGATGGAAACAATATTCCCAAGACATGTACGGAGACCACAGATGGAAACAATATTCCCAAGACATGTACGGAGACCACAGATGGAAACAATATTCCCAAGACATGTACGGAGACCACAGATGGAAACAATATTCCCAAGACATGTACGGAGACTACAGATGGAAACAATATTCCCAAGACATGTACGGAGACCACAGATGGAAACAATATTCCCAAGACATGTACGGAGACCACAGATGGAAACAATATTCCCAAGACATGTACGGAGACCACAGATGGAAACAATATTCCCAAGACATGTACGGAGACCACAGATGGAAACAATATTCCCAAGACATGTACGGAGACCACAGATGGAAACAATATTCCCAAGACATGTACGGAGACCACAGATGGAAACAATATTCCCAAGACATGTACGGAGACCACAGGTGGAAACAATATTCCCAAGACATATACGGAGACCACAGGTGGAAACAATATTCCCAAGACATGTACGGAGACCACAGGTGGAAACAATATTCCCAAGACATGTACGGAGACAACAGATGGAAACAATATTCCCAAGACATGTACGGAGACCACAGATGGAAACAATATTCCCAAGACATGTACGGAGACCACAGATGGAAACAATATTCCCAAGACATGTACGGAGACCACAGATGGAAACAATATTCCCAAGACATGTACGGAGACCACAGATGGAAACAATATTCCCAAGACATGTACGGAGACCACAGATGGAAACAATATTCCCAAGACATGTACGGAGACCACAGATGGAAACAATATTCCCAAGACATGTACGGAGACCACAGATGGAAACAATATTCCCAAGACATGTACGGAGACCACAGATGGAAACAATATTTCCAAGACATGTACGGAGACCACAGATGGAAACAATATTCCCAAGACATGTACGGAGACCACAGATAGAAACAATATTCCCAAGACATTTACGGAGACCACAGATGGAAGCAATATTCCCGAAACATGTACAGAGACCCCAAATGGAAGTAATATTCCAGAACCATGTACGGAGACCACAGATTGAAGTAATATTCCCGAGACATGCACGGAGACCACAGATGGAAGCAATATTCCTGACATATGTACGAAGACCACAGATGGAAGCAATATTCCCGGGACATATGCGGAATCAAAAGGTGAAGCCCAGACATATCTTGTATGTCACAGGAAACATCGCCGGAAACTATGGTAGATGAGATGCGACTAGCAATCCTTCTTCTTCTTCTTCTTCTTCTTCTTCTTCTTCTTCTTCTTCTTCTTCTTCTTCGCTAGCAAGCTCCCATTAACAAACCCTGAATAGGATTTTGCAAGCGACAGGATGTAGTCCGGAGAAATGAATGCGTTGTGTCATAGTTTACAGTTTGAATGCGATATTTGCCCCTTTCAGTCCGACTCTGTCATTGCATTTTCAGGTATCGGTTTAGCCTTCCCTATTCTTCGATGCAAGGCGTGAAGAAAGAAAAGCCACTGAGATGTGACGCCGTCTTAATTCATACAAGCAGATTCGCTGCAGTGGTCAGCGACTCGTAGCTGAATGCTAGTGTCAGGGCCAGCGAACCAAAGCAGCCAAGACCCTTCTACACCTCCACGCGGTGATCATGGATAACAGGCTGAAGCAGGACGGACTGGCTAAGGAGAAGGGATCGAAAAGGGAATACTAACCCGGTACTTAAAAAATGCTTGCTGAAGTCGGATGTGTTGGACCGAAAGGTGCGAATATCGCAGTCAAGCTGTAAACTACGACACAACGCATTCCGTTCTCTGGACTACATTCTGCTACTTAAGCCCTTTCAGTGTTTGGTAGTGGGAGATTGAGAATGAACGAAGCCAAGCCAAGCCATACAAGCAGATGGAGAGTCCTGCATCAAGATCGTGTACGCAATATGCAATAAGATCTAGCACAGCACAACATGGTCAACCGCATAGACAAGATCTATGTACAATGATCGGTGACCTGAAGCGATGCACCAACTAACGAACCATGGCTGTAATTAGTCAGAAAAATCCTCTTCCTGATCGTCATGAAAAGGTTAGAACGAGGAATTACACATAGAACAGACAGGCTTCTGACAAGACAGGGGCATTAGAGATCACATCCTGAACATGCAAATTTCATGGGGCTTCAAATGAAAACCTTAAAAGTGGGATAGAAATTTGAAGAAAAAAATCATTTCTTTGTATTGTAACTTGTTAATATGGTAACTACAGATGTCATGAGTGTCTTGCACGAGCCATTGTGTTGCAGACGAACAATATGACGTCATAATTGCAGTTAAAAGATGGCTGCTCCATTATTGACATGCACCAAAGAGAAACATCGTTCTGTTATTCGTTTATTTTAGCAGCGAAAGGGGTTAAACCTATAGACATTCATCGGGGAATGAAGGTACATCAAGGTGATACATGCCTTTCCCCCAAGCAAGTGTATGGCAGGCATCAACGCATCGTTGTTTCAATTCTCGAGTAAGCTGCTGTGATACCCACCTTCCAGATACTTTGTGGTACTGTAGCACATCATGGATAATGTAGTGTTCTGATCCTTGATTGATGTCCAGATGTGCGGCAATTTCATTCACAGTCAATTGGCGATTTTCTTTTTCCAGGAAATCAACGACTGCAACCGACTGTGGGGTCACTTCTCGGTGTGCCTGACCCTGTCGTGAACAGCATGTCACAAAACTCACGCCATTATGGAACTTCCTACTCTCCTCATACACTTGATGAAGGGAGCAGCATGCATCACTGTACTGGACCTTTATTCGCTAATGTATTTCTATAGGTCTTACCAATATGCTGCTAAAAAAACACAGATAACAGAACACTGTTCCTCATCAATCGAAATGCGAAAAAACGTACAGCAGTTTAACAATACATGATTTCGTCTTCCGGCACGCCTCGCCTGCCTTACATTCCCCGCTGTTCTATTCCACCTGTTCACCTCCCCCCCCCCCCTCCCATCTAACCCTGTACACACAGTATATGCATCCAAACAAATAAGTCAATTTGTTCATGTGAATATATAATGCATTGGAGATGCAATCCAAAATTAGCATTTTAATTTCAGTGTTCCGTCAATAACGGTCAACAGGAATAAACCGTGTTTACATTGTGAGGTTACTAGAACACTAATTATTGAAGCTCCAATAGTATTCTGGACAGCAGGCAGTCATTCGACGCACGCAGCTGCCACTACTTCACCCCTAGGTTGTGCACTGCAACTTCATCCATGATGGGATACACGGATGATAAGATTTTCTGCTGTGGAGCAACACAATGCCAGACCACCTGATGACCTGCCCAAACCTTCTGGAAATATCCAATATGGATGACATGTTGAGGGGGAATAACAAGATAATCCACGTTGCTGGACTTTGGAAACATCTTCTTCTTCTGCGTTCATTCTCAATCTCTCGCTACCAAGCACTGCTGCAGTATCTGTGGGGCTGTCACCAAGACCTGGAGAGGACTTTGGAGTTTGTCTTAGCGAAAGGACTGCAGAAGCGTGAACGACAAGTCTGAACACATAACACTACTACTACTAATAATAATAATGTGAAGAAGAAGAAGAAGAAGAAGAAGAAGAAGAAGAAGAAGAAGAGAAGAAGAAAAGTAAGACTAAGAAGAACAAGAGAAAGGGGAAGATGGAAAATAAAGAGTAAGACGAAGAAGTAGAAGATCAAGAAGAAAGAGAAAGAGAAACAGGGGAGAAGGAGGAAAAAAATGAAGAGAAGAAGAAGACGAAGAAGACAAAAAAGAAGACGAAGCAGAAAACGAAGAAGGAGAAGAGTAAGAAGAAGAAGAAGAAAGAAGAAGAAGAAGAAGAAGAAGAAGAAGAAGAAGAAGAAGAAGGAAAATAAGGAGCAGGAGGAGGAGAAGGGTGAAGAAGAAGAAGAAGCTGAAAAATAAAAAGAAGAAGAAAAAGAAGGAGAAAAAAGGAGAAGAAGAAGAAATAATAATAATATTTAGAAGAAGAAGAAGAAGAAGAAGTAGAAGAAGAAGATAGACAAGATTGGATAGGCGAGTACACAGAACTTGTCGATAAGAACAACGGCTAATCTGCTTTTTTTCTGTTTAATTTAATATTTTAATTGAATCCTTTAATCTTCAGAAAAAAACGAGGCCTTCACTCTATACCCTGAAAGATTTGCTGTCCGCAGTCTTGCATTGAATCCCTGGAGGCTACTCCACACCAAGAAGGCTGTTGTCTTGCGAGGATGGTGGAGGCAAAACAATAAGTCGGACAGGCGTCTACCCTATAGGGATCAGTCCGCACTGTAATCACTCTCTGACTTACGTGAGTGTGGCGGTTAGCCTAGTCATGTCTGTGTCACATACACTCTTCTATCATTGGGGTATTGGGGAAGAGGAAACTTAACGTCTGGTCAGGCAAAACATACTGATCGGACATATTAGTCAGGGTCATGTAAACCATACTGATCGGACATATTAGTCAGGGTCATGTAAACCATACTGATCGGACATATTAGTCAGGGTCATGTAAACCATACTGATCGGACATATTAGTCAGGGTCATGTAAACCATACTGATCGGACATATTAGTCAGGACCAGGCAAAACATACTGATCAGACACAATAGTCAGGGCCAGGCAAACCATACTGATCGGACATATTAGTCAGGACCAGGCAAAACATACTGATCAGACACAATAGTCAGGGCCAGGTAAACTATACTGGCAAGACCCTCAGCTTAATTCCACGTAAGTCTCCCTGGAAACAAGCTGTTCTAATGGCAGCCTGGCTTACAAGTTCGGGGATCGACGTGATCCCAGTAGTAGTGAACTTTACACAGATGCAGCCAAGCATAGCACAACCACCTGGAGGACCCGGTCCTCCTTCAACAGAACGAGCAGGATGTAGAAACGATACTGCAAACAGATACTTAACGCTGTTGTCAGTGTACACAAATAGTCTTCTTCTTATACTTCTTCTCGCTCGTCACGCTTTTTCTTAAGTCTGCATGTGAAGGCCAGTTCTCTGGTTAAACGCTGCCGTAGTAGAGAGTACTTCGGGAACACAAGAGCAATCTTACTCATCGTGGGCATCCATTAACAACCCTCTTGAGGAGTAAGTCCGCACTGTTTGTCTTCTCTTACGATCTCTCAGCGTGGCAGTTGTGCTAGTCTGCTCTAAGCACCACTCAAATCGGAATCCCAGAAACAACTCATCGTACTATTTTCATTTTCCTTTCCTCTACTTTGTTTATGTTTTCTCTTTCTATTTATTTCTATTAATTTTCCTTTTTATTGTGCGTTTCTTTCTTTCTCACGCACTCTGTCTCTGTTGTTGTCTGGGCATTATCATATTTTCATGTTATCAGCGCGACCAGTCCATAGTCTCACTCGGTGCGCAGGAAGAGCAAGAGAGGGAAAAGTCCAATGACAAGCGACGATACACGGGGAAACTAGTTCAGGACTCCGTGGTTTTGTGGCAGAGGTTTCCCCACTATTCTTCTAGGTCCGCGTTCTTAGTTCAGGACTCCGTGGTTTTGTGGCAGAGGTTTCCCCACTATTCTTCTAGGTCCGCGTTCCTAGTTCAGGACTCCGTGGTATTGTGGCAGAGGTTTCCCCATTATTCTTCTAGGTCCGCGTTCTTAGTTCAGGACTCCGTGGTATTGTGGCAGAGGTTTCCCCACTATTCTTCTAGGCCCGCGTTCTTAGTTCAGGACTCCGTGGATTTGTGGCAGAGGTTTCCCCACTATTCCTCTAGGTCCGCGTTCTCGTAAGAGGAATAGCTAGTACCACATGGAATTGTTACTTTAATCTTGGTATTCTTTTTCTTTCTTCTTCTTCTTCGTTCGTTCTCAATCTCCCGCTGCCAAACCATGAAAGGGCTTAAGTAGAAGAATGTAGTCCAGAGAACGGAATGCGTTGTGTCGTAGTTTACAGCTTGGCTGCGATATTTGCACCTTTCGGTCCAACACATCCGACTTCAGCAAGCATTTGTTGGGTACCGGGTTAGCATTCCCTCTTCGATCCCTTCTCCTTAGCCAGTCTGCTCTGCTGCAGCCTGTTATCCAGGATCACCGCATGGAGGTGTAGAAGGGTCTTGGACTCTATGGTTCGCTGGCCCTGACGCTAGCAGTCAGCTATGGGTCGCTGACCGCTGCAGCTCATGTGCTGCTCAGCATCTTGATCGCTATCAATGGGTCTGATTTGCAATTGTCCATCACAAATCTAAGATCAAGTTGCATCTTGGTATTCAACCAGGAAAGGTCACCTGAAGCCAGGTAGCCAAAAGCTGGTTAATCTCTTTCTATTTATGTTTCAAAGAATCGATGTCACTTCACTCTGGGCATACGCATTGGCGCTCAGTCTCTCTCGGCAAATGGTGTAGGATCAGGTTGCTATTAGTACATGTAGCTCGCTGGTTGTACACTCTCCTGCTCCGTCTTACCATGCGACCCACTACGCTCGAACCTCGTTTGATATCCAAACTTTGCAGCCTGTGGATTGCTGATAAATCTCTATCGGTGTCCACGTCCAACAGACGGTCGTTGATTGATTTCAAAATGGGACTATTATCCATCACTAACGTGCCCATGATGGCAGCTTGGGAAGTCAAGATGTCAGCTTTTCATTGCCCTGAACCCCAGTATTGTCAGCACAGTAGATCCACGTCAACCCCTGTAGGTTTGAGGTCTCAACAGTTGCTATCCACTCGTACCTCAGTCATCTTTTCTGTGCCTTCTGAAGTATACTTGCACGTCAGGTACGATGATTGCCATCGTTAAAGAGATCTCAGACATTCATCTTTACGCTGAGAGGACTGCATCCATCTCCATTTTCAAACTGAAGGTTAATGACGTGTATGATCCACTCCATTCAGTATTGACCTGTCCTCTCACTCTAGCCGAGAAACCCCAGCCTGATCTCTTGCTACACAGCACCGATCTATCGGTGCATATAACGGCATCACTATCCTGAGTGTTCACATTTCTTGAATCTGTGAATGTCCTTCTAGCTGAAGTACCGTAAAATGACCAAATGGCCCTGCTGCAGATCACCTCTACATCCTGTGAACTGCCACGCGGGCTGTTGTAGTTGTATGACCACCAAAAGTCATCATCCTCGTCCATCTATCGTCAGTCATGCGGACCACATGCAAGCCCATCTGTTCTTTCGTATTGATTGCAGAGTCCACGAAATCTCCTGCCTTGTTTAGTTGGTGGATGTTGACATTTCCGATGTGGCCTCTCTGTGAGATATAAAGGACTCTTCGCTCAATTGCGCGTTGAGGTACCGTTATTGCAGTTTGTAATACTAGCTCTTGCCATACAACAACGGTGTGTCTTGGGCCGTTACACACCTGATGGAGCCCATATCTCTCCATACAACACAGCTGACACAGTCTTCAGCTAGAGAGAAGGGCGCCAATCTAAAGAAGTTCAGCCGTGTGAACTAGACCTTAAAATATGACACATGTTTAAGGGTAATGCTATTCGTATAGCCGATTACTATTCCAGGATAATCGGACTGAATAAAACACACATAACGAACGAATTAACCAGTCCAAATGGAAAACAACAACACGTTTCCGTGAACACAAGTGTAAGTCGTCGACTAGTGTGAATTCCCGGCAAATCCATGGTCTGGCGGCATCTATAATGAACTATACCAGAAGAGCAATGTAGACCCGCAGCCAGTTATGGCGCCATCTTTGCTGTTCTTTACTTTCGGTAGCACGGGGAATTGTTGCTGGTAGCAAATATGGCAGAACGATTATGTAGTTGGAAGCACGAATAGAGACAGACTATGCGATGATACACGTGCTAACAACTTTATCCAACATCTAAACATTCTAATGGATACACGTTGCTGTAGTTGTTGTTGTTGTTGTTATTGTTATTACTAGTGCCAAACGTACTTGCGTTTGATACTCTGGACTTCTTTCATTGTTTGCGGGTTACAGTGACACTCCACACATCCCGAGGCGTACTTGAGAAGATGGACAAGGGCTGTACTGCAATGCCAGGCTCCTCAGTGAGTTCACCAATAGGGGAATCGCAGTATCGATCCCCACCTCGTTGGCCAGACTGCCAAGAAAGATCCTGTTTCCATGGAGAACTGATTGGAAGTGAGGTGGAGGTATTGATCGGTATGTTTCACCCGACCGTTACTATCATAGACTTCTTCATCATCTTCTTCATTTGCGACCTTTTCCTCTTCTGCAAGGCTGCGATTTCTGCGCCTTTTGGTCTACACATCCGGTTTCATCTCTCTTTATTTGGTACAGTGTTTTCTTTCCCACTGCGATCCCTTTTCTCTTACCCAGATTACGTTAGGTGCAGTTTGTTTACTGCGCAATCGCAAAGAGGCGGAAAGGTATTTTGAGTCAAATCCCTATGAAGTCCGTACCAGAGCAAACATCTTGGAGAGAGAGAGCGAGAGACAGAGAGAGAGTAGCATTTAGTATGTATCCAAACAGAAGTGAAAGGAATTCTAGATAAGGATAAATAGAGCAATGTGCAATGTAAAGTAGTGGCTCTTAGTTTCTGTACGAAGAAGACATACAAGAGCTCTGGGACCGAGTACACACAGATGGGTCAACAAAAAATGCAGTAAAGAATGGAGTAAAGAATAAAGAATGGAGAATACATTGGAGGATTGGCAAAGAATAACCTTAGATACGCGGATGATACAGTGAGCAAGAATTACAGGAGCTCGTGTCAACAATATACAAAATAAGTCAAGATTAGACATAACTTGGCAGTTATCCGAACTTCAGTGCTTGTAGGACTGATTTGACATTGAACATAAAGAGCACATAGACTATGATACATGGGAAATGTGATAAGAAACCACGTATGCTGACACAAATAAAAGATCAACTACTGGAACAAGTACAGAGTTTCTCCTATCCAGGTTATATAATAACGGAAGAAGGCAGCTGGGAAAAATAAATCAGAAAGAGAATAGGTATGGCCAAGATGATATTCATCAATATGCGACACATACTGACATTCGAACAGATAAACCATAAATATAAAATTAGAATTGTCAGGTGTTATGTATACTAGTCACTACTTTTTGGCGCAGAAACATGGACAATGAATAGTACATTGAAAAAGAGTATCTAAGTCTTCGAAATGTGGGTATATAAAAGATTGGATCGTATTTCTTGGAAAGAGAAGAAAACAAATGTGGGTATATAGAAGATTGGGTCGCATTTCTCGGAAAGAGAAGAAAACAAATGTGGGTATATAGAAGATTGGGTCGCATGTCTCGGAAAGAGAAGAAAACAAATGTGGGTATATAGAAGATTGGGTCGCGTTGCTTGGAAAGAGAAGAAAACAAATGTGGGTATATAGAAGATTGGGTCGCATTTCTTGGAAAGAGAAGAACATAAATGTGGAGGTATTGGAAGCGATGGGGGTGAAAAGAGAATTGATGATCGAAATCAGGGTTAGACAGTTCAGATACTTTGGTCATATAACAAGACTTGTTGAAGACCACACTAGAGGGTAGGGTGTAGACAGTCGTCCAAGAGGCGTTATAAGTGGGTGGATAATAATAGGAGATGGACTGGAAAAATCCTGTCAGATTACACGATCACGGCAAGAGGTTGAGTACACTGGAGATCCATTACAGTCAAAATTCGAATGAGAGATGGCACAAACTGAACTGAACTGAAAGAATGTAGGAGAGGGAGTGAACATACAATTTCTGAACACCATTAGGGATACGGTCAAAGTACCAACCAGGTAATTCTGTTATAATTTTGAAGCAGAAATCCAGGAAATCAAAGTGGCCAATGAGAAACTGTTGGACAACTATCTCGATTAAAAACATGTAGTATTTCTGACAGATGTAAAATCAGTCCTACTAGCACTGAAGTTCGGATAACTGCCAGGTTCCCAAATTTAAATGTCTCAACTGATTGACCAGTACAAAATTGTTACGCATTTCACACCTTCTCATTGCGGATCACCGAGAAGAGTGGAGTCAACGAGTGTACCGCAGACAAGCAACCGGATGTACCAGTCACAAACCGAAGGAAGAAAAAGATAACATCAGAGAACATCCAAGATTAACACAAGCCAATTAGTATAATACAAACAGACATTACCAAACGATTGTGTTACCCCCTTAGAAAAGGACACAACCGACTCTCCAGCCACATGTACACAAAATTGAAGCTAGGCAACTCCGTCATGTGTGCATACGGGCAGAAACCTCAAACCACAGAGTACATACTACAGAACTATCTGAAACATCGTGGCCAAAACACAACTACCACAAACACACAACACTGTAAAGAATGCTATGGACATGTATGTGAACTACAAAAGACAGTGAAGTTTATACAAGAGACAGTATTGCAGATATAGACATTGCAATTTCAAGCGAGTGAAAGTAAAAGAAGAAGTTCTGGTTCGCTGAATCTGATGCAAGCAACCAGCTGTAAGTTGCTGATAAAGAGGCATGATCAATACGAAATTCACAGCAACAGACTGTTATCAATGTCAGACATGGGGGTGGCGTTTCGAAACGGGTTTTATCACGGCTGAACATGCTTGTGTTTGTTTGGTTCACGGAACAGCAAGAACGTGCAACTATGGAAAGTAAACCAAAAAAGAAGGCAGGTACACTGCGTCGTTAAGGTGCAACCTATAGGACATCGCAGTTGGCCTTAATAAAAAAGAACGAAAAATCAACAGCAGACATGCACACTGACCAATGCTCAAGAATGAAAGATCACATCTTGTGAAATGGGATGCTTGCAGAAAAATGCCAGAAAATTGAAAGAGACATTAAAAAAAAATCTACATTAATTAGGAACATGTGACGGGTAAAGACATATATTTCGGTCACACAACACATGCAGATAGGCAATATAAACATATCACATGCACAACCATACATTAAGAACATATGAAAACATACATTGGGAAAACATATGGTATTAACAAACGGACATTTGGAAGTTATCACAGGCACAGACAGACATTGGGAACTTATAGCATATACAGACATACATTAGGAACATTTCACAAATACGGGCAGACATTTGGAATTTATAACATATACAGACATAGATTAGGAACATATCACAAATACAGGCAGACGTTGGGAGCGTATAACATAAACAGGCAAACATTATACACATATCCCATGTACAGACATACATTAGTAATATATCCTATGTACAGACATACATTAGGAACATATAACATTAACAGACATATATTAGGAACATATCAATCATATGTACAATCAGCCCGATACTATAGCATTTGCCAATAGATAATTCAGAGCAAGACGTTCCTCTTCTTAGTTCTCAGACGACCTGTACTTCTACAAGGGCAGATGCCCCTGTGCAGGTCCCACCTAGTCGACCTGTACTTCTACAAGGGCACATGCCCCTGTGCAGGTCTCAGCTCTGGTATGAGCTGGATGTAGCCGGGAGAAGGGTTTCCTGCTTAGTGAGCTAGGCTCGAGCAGCTCAATACTCCGCACCGTTGGGTCAAGCGCTTACGGAGGGTGGTTAACCGATGTGTAAGTCCATTTTAATAGACTCAAACACTGTAGCATAGTAGACCTGCAGCCTGTTAGGCGATATCTATGCTGGTCTAAACAAACCCCACTAATCATGGCCGGTGTTATGCCATGTCACACAATTAGTCGCCTCTTACGACATGCTCTGTGTGGGGCAATGTTGCTATTCTTGTCCTTATCATACACAAAGACCCCTGTAGACCACTGGGCAAAAGACACCCCCCCCCCCCCCCCCCCAAAAAAAAAGGTGATTAGACAGTTTTAAAGAATCTCTACTGAAATAAGGATTGAAAGTAACTCTAATCTGAGCTTTATTCTTGGCTGAACACTTTCACGTGAACCGATAATGGAACACCAGAAGGAGAGGAGACTAACGTCTGGTCAGGTGAAATATACTGATCAGATTATTTTAGCTAAGGTCAGCTGAAACATGCTGACCAGACTATTATAGTTAGTGTCCGGTCAAACATACTGATCACACTATATTAGTTAGGGTCAGATGAAATATGCTGATCAGACTATATTAACTAGGTTCAGGTACAATATACTGAACAGACTAGATTAGTTCGGGTCAGGTGAAATATGCTGAATAAGACCTCACCTCACTTTCATGCAGTTCTACCTTGGAAATAGACTGTTTCGTGGTAGTCTGGCTAGCGAGGCAGATAATCGACGTGATCTGATCAGTATATTTTGCCTGATCCTAACATGTCTGATCAGTATATTTTGCCTAACCCTAACATGTCAGGACAGCACTGATCGCAGGAGAACTGGCTAGATACAACATCTGCATAGCTGCCCTGAGCGAGACACGACTGGCAGAGGAAGGGCAGATCACAGAAGAAGGCGCTGGTTATACTTTCTTCTGGAGCGGCTGCAGAAAAGAAGAACGCCGTGAAGCTGGAGTTGGCTTTGCCATCAAGACCAATATGGTCGACAAGCTCACAAGCATGCCCAGAGGAATTAATGACCGCGTGATTACAATGCGTCTCCCCCTAATAGGAGGGCGCCATACAACATTTATCAGTGCATATGCACCCACAATGACAAATCCTCAGGAAACAAAAGATAAGTTTTATGAGGACCTTAAGGCGCTCATCGCTGCAGTCCCCAAATCTGACAAACTGATCATCCTCCGTGATTTTAACGCTAGGGTTGGCACAGACCATACAGCCTGGGAGGGGGCCATTGGTAGACATTGTATCGGAAAATGCAATAGTAACGGACTGCTCCTTCTGAAGACATGTGCCGCAAATGAACTACTCATTACAAACACAGCTTTCCGACTTCCTGTCCGAAATAGAACCACATGGATGCACCCAAGGTCCCGCCACTGGCACCTCATTGACTATATTATCATCAGACATAGGGATCGAGCGGATGCTATGGTAACGAAGAGCATGTGTGGTGCAGAATGTTGGACCGACCATCGACTTGTCATTGCCAAGCTAAACTTCAAGATCCAGCCCAAAATGCGCCCCCAGGGAGAGAAACCACCGAGGAGGCTAAATGTCTCTCAGCTGAAATACGAACCCATGAGAGGAGGCTTCCAGGAAGAGCTTGAGGGCAGACTATCTGGGCTTCATTTTGGAAAGAACGACATCGAAGAGAACTGGGCATCATTGAGAAAGACACTCTACGATACAGCTGTTAAACACATTGACCCACTCACGCGCAAGCATAAGAACTGGTTTGATGAGAACGATCTGGAAATACAGGGCCTTCTTGGTGCAAAACATCAAGCGCACAGGGAATACCAGAGGGACACACCATCTCCGGCAGCAAAAGCTGCCTTCAATACTGCTCGCAAAGCTGTCCAGACCAGGCTTAGAGAGATGCAAGACTCCTGGCTCAGCAAAAGAGCTGACGAAATTGAGATGTTCGCCGAGCGTAATGACACCAACCGGTTTTACGAGGCACTGAAAGCTCTCTATGGCCCGCAGCACTCTAATAATACTCCAGTTCGCATTGCGGATGGGGTACTGCTAACAGATAAGGTTCAGATTCTAGACAGATGGGCAGACCACTTCTGCAAAATACTAAACCACCCATCTTCCATAAATGAAGAGGCCACCCGGCGAATGCCGCAGGTGGAACTGAACCTGGCGTTGGATGAAGGCATCACTGAGGAGGAAGTCGACAGGGCAATCAGTTCACTATCTATTGGAAAAGCTCCAGGAGCTGATGCAATACCAGCAGAGGTATATAAGACAGCAGGCCCATCCCTCGCCAGAAGGATAACTGAACTCTTCTGTCACATGTGGGCTGAAGGAAAAATTCCGCAGGAGCTAAAGGACGCCTCAATCGTTCACCCGTACAAAAGAAAAGGCAACCGTCAGGAATGCGACAATCATCGTGGAATATTGCTACTCTCCGTAGCAGGCAAGATGCTAGCGCGCTTACTGCTAAACAGGCTCAACAAACACCTTGAACAAAGCCACCACCTCCCAGAAAGCCAATGTGGATTCAGAGCCGGAAGAGGAACAGTGGATATGATTTTTGCCGCTCGCCAAGTACAAAGAGAAGTGTCGAGAACAAAATCAGGCCTTGTACACCACATTTATTGATTTGACAAAGGCTTTTGATACAGTAAAAAGAGGAGGGCTGTGGATGATAATATCTAAGTTTGGCTGCCCCAACAAGTTCATAACCATGGTGACACAGCGACACGAAGACATGTGTACTCGTGTACTGGACAGCGGTGCAATCTCTAAAACGGTTCTAGTATCAAACGGAGTAAAACAAGGATGTGTACTCGCCCCGACATTGTTCAGCTTGATGTTCGCGGCCACGATGACAGACGCCTTCAGATCACTGGAACTTGGAATACCCATAAAGTACCGCACAGATGACAAATTACTCAATCCCATAAGAATGAAGGCCAAAACTAAAGTGGCTGTCGACATAATCAGGGAACTTGTATTTGCTGACGACTGCGCTCTAATGAGCAGCTCAGAACTGAACATGAAAGGTTGGAATGGACCAGTTCTCTGGCGCATGCAACAATTTTGGCCTAACCATAAATGCAAAAGAAACAGAGGTCATGTACCAACCAGCACCAGGCATGCCGTACACAAAACCAGAGACTGCAGTCAGCGGGCAGACGCTGAATGTCGTAGACAAATTCACATATCTCGACAGCACGCTGTTGAGATCTGTCAGCCTAGACGATTAGGTGGCAAACAGAATAGCAAAGGCCAGCACAGCCTTAGGTAGAATGCGCTCTATAGTCTGGGCACGCCGTGGCATCAGCGTCAAGACCAAACTGAAAGTCTACCGTGCAACCATCATTCCAACCCTACTATACGCTTGCGAAAGCTGGACTGTATACTCTGGACATGCAAGGAGGTTAAACCACTTCCACACAGGTTGCCTGAGGCGAATATTCCACATTCGATGGCAAGATCGTGTCACTGACATCGAGGTTCTCTAGAAGGCTAACATGCCCAGCATCCATGCACTGCTATAAAAAGCACGACTAGGATGGGCCGGACACCTCGTCCGTATGTGAGACGAGCGGCTCCCAAAGAAGCTTCTCTACGGTGAGCTGAGAGAGGGATAGCACGAGAGAGGGCGCCCAAAGAAACGTTTTAAAGACGGTCTGAAGAACTCACTGAAAAGTTGCCAGATAGATATCGACACCTGGGAATGTCTTGCGCAAAACAGATCTAACTGGAGAAGCGCAGTCAAATCGGGTGTAGCTGCCGGTGAAGATGACCGTGTTGTGAAAGCCCAGAGCAGACGCGAGACACGGAAATCCCGAACAGCGGGAACACCATCACCTTCTACAAACCTCATGTGCCCGATATGTAGCAGATGTTTTCGTGCCCGCATTGGCCTGTTCAGCCACATGCGCACCCACACCCAACAGGGAAATCTGCGACAAGGATGATGTCGGCGGTCCTCATCGACAACGATGAACATCTACTATTATTATTATTAACATGTCTGATCAGTATATTTTGCCTGACGCTGACTAACATGTCTGATCATTAAATTTTGCCTGATCCCGACCAACATGTCTGCTCAGTATATTTTGCTTGAGCAGACGTTAGCCTTCCTCCCCACAATAACCTATAAAACAATAGGCGCTCATAAAATCACGCTTCATGCAAAAGAAACATAGATGCAATGACAATCGTGAGCTTGTTTATTTGTGTGGGGATGTTACTGATGACGAAGATGCACACTTCTGTGGTTATATCACTACGCTCACGTAAATTTATGAATGCAGTAATTCGTCTGTTTGTGATCTGTGTACATGTGAGCTCCGCGTAAGCTCGTTTTTGTCCAAGTAATGTCATTTGTATCTTACCGCATCCAAGTGGCGCCCCACGCTGCGTGGGAAGACTTGTATCAGCTGTTGCTGGGTCAAACCGTCAGCCAGTGCGGGAAAGTCTGAAGCGACCACGAAAATTGTTATATGCTAGTTATAAATGCTGACGGATATATTATGTTATCATTCAAAGATAGGCGAATTAAAACAAGTTTCAGATACCAAGCAAAATTAACCACAAAAAATTAAAAAAATTGACGCAGGCTAGATTCCAAGAAAATGTGAGAAACATTTCAATTCCTTGGGAACCCAGCAGAGGAAACCATAGTCTGGTGCAATCTTGAGGAAGCAATTGGGAACGTGTCTAGCGTTTTTTTGGAAAGAGGTCAAGGGCGTAAGGAATTACTCACAGAAACCACATGGAACCTAATAGGAATTGAAAGGCTGCCGAAGATCGATGGGTCGCACCGAAATGTGCAAATATCGCAGTCAAGTTGTACAGTAGCGACACAACGCATTCCGTTCTCCGGACTACACCCTGCTACTTGCAAAGCCCTGTTCAGGGCTTGTTAGCGGGAGTTTGAGAACGAATGCAGATTAAGAAGGAGAACAAAGATTAAGGAAGGGAGCCAAAAAGGTGAAATGACTATGAAAGGGAGCCATATAGGAGAAAAAATGACTATTGAAGAGCGCCATATAGGAGAAAAGGACTATTGAAGGGAGCCATATAGGAGAAATAGACTATTGAAGGGAGCCATATAGGAGAAAAAATGACTATTGAAGTCGCCATATAGGAGAAAAGGACTATTGAAGGGAGCCATATAGGAGAAATAGACTTTTGAAGGGAGCCATATAGGAGAAATAGACTTTTGAAGGGAGCCATATAGGAGAAATAGACTTTTGAAGGGAGCCATATAGGAGAAAAGAACTATTGTTGGGAGCCATATAGGAGAACAAGGACTATGGAAGGTAGGCAAATAGAAAAAGAAATGACTATTGAAGGAAGCCGAATAGGAGAAAAAGGACTATGGAATAGAGCCGTATAGGAGAACAGTGAATACGGAAGAACGCCTTACATGAGAAAAAAGGGCTACGGAAGAGAAGATCAGTGTATGTGAAGGACCTTTTTATGTTGTTCGATGCATCTCGTGTTGAGTCGAGTTAATTCTTGACATTTCTTTGTTAGCAGGTTTCAGTGGTTCTTCTTACATCCCAATACGTACTTGAGGTGACTGGGGAGCAATCGGGGGCTCAACAGTATGCTCACGAATGTGGTGACTACAGTATCGATCCCCACCTTACTTTTCAGGACCAGGAACGGGACGTGAGATAAAGTCTTGAACAGTATGTTTTACCTGATCCTGATTAGTCTTGGCTTTCTCGTGACGTAAAACAGTGTACTGTCAGCTAAGTCTTAGTTGTAGTCATAGACGACTTGCACTTCTACAGAGCAGATGCCGGTGTGCACTTCCCAGCTCTGATGTGGCTGGATGTAATCGAAAGGAGGATTCAGGATCAAACGGAATCCACTAAAAGGAGGGCCGGATACATGGGCCCACTAAAAGGAGGGCCGGATACATGGGCCCACTAAAAGGAGGGCCGGATACATGGGCAAATGGGAAACTGAGCATACTGGCTACACACACAATGATGCGTGTTACCCGTTGAACAGAATGGAGCAGGTGGTGGTCTTCAGACCCCACACAGGCCCCAACAGAATGGGGTACTGTCTATTCAATAAACCAAAGATAGGTGCTAATAGCGAATGTACCTGTGGTACTGGGAAAATGATCCCTGAACATCTGCTGCAAAATTGCCCGACATACGAGGACCAGAGAAAGCACATGTGGCCATCACCAGTGCCAATACTAGACAAGCTCTATGGCAGTGTCGACAGCCTCAGGATGACAGCTGCTTTCTTTGAACAAATTCAAGCCGACGTCTGACAGCTTGCGGATATGATGATGATGAAGAAGAAGAAGAGCAATAATAATAAGAAAAAGAAGAAGGAGAAACAGAAGAGGACAAAGAAGAAGAAGAAGAAAAAGAAGAAAAAGAAGGTGTTCCTAGAAAAATTAATGGTCAGATAATTGAACCTCTGCAATGTTTTACTTACCAGGGAAGTAACATTGATAAAAACGGAGCAGCGAACCAAAATGTTAACGCTAGGATTAGCAAGTTTATAATTACTTTTCAACTCTGTTCTATATGGAACTGATAGCATTATCAATGGCAATAGACTGCTTAATACAATTGTAAAGTCGGTCCTGCTATAAGGCTCTAATACTTAATACGCGAATAAGCGTATCAAATTAGGAATTCATGCATTCACCAACAAGTGGCTTTGACGCATACTTCGTTTTAGATGTCCAGAGGTAATTGCAAACAGAGATACATAGGGAGAGAACGAAATAACAATCTTACAACAGGGAATTTGAGACAAAAAATGGCGACATACTTGTACGTTCAGAAAGAAGTCCGGCAGTATAATCAGATATGCGCTGAATTAGAACTCACAGGGAAATAAACATGTTGGAAGGACAAGAAACACCTGGCGAAGAACGGTTGAATAGGAAGCCACTTGAGTCTGGGTCTCGTATATGGAACTCAAGAAGACGGGCTCAAACAAATTAACATGTAGAGAGCATCTGTTTTTGCCCTACATTGCGTGGGGATTCACACTGACACATGAGAATTTCACGCTACACAGAATTATTGAGTTTTCAGCCGACTCATACACGGCCTCTTGCAGCAAATGTCCAAGGTAATTCAATTGATAGTTCGTGTAAGGCGCCCTAGCTGTACAAACTACTGCTTCACCTTCTTAATTGTCGATATCTGCTCGACTTTGAGCTGCAGCGGTCTGGTTAATGCTGGATCAGCAAAAGCAGTGCGAACATCTAACTAGTCAGCATCAACGGCCGTCAGTTTGTTTATCTTGGGCATTAATGCATGTCGCTCCTTTTGGGGCATAGTCCACTGATTATTGTTGTTGTGTAATACCGTCAATGAGTAAGTTTACTCTTTTGTGGGCCTTGAAAAAGACGTTGGTGGGCTGTAGGAGCTTTCCTTCGAGCATGCTGATGAAGGTGGACCAAGGTTTTCCAGGCGGTCGTGCAATGTTTGACTTTATCTGCGTGGCACTCACTACTGCGTGGATCACATCGATCCACATCTCGTCAGCCAGGCTGTCTTGAAAACAACTTTGTTTCCAGGAAACACTGCATGCATTGTGCAATTCTCTTCGAAGGCGGAATACCCTTCTGCTGAGAGAAACTGAGCCATATAGGGAAATCAGCGGCGATGAAGTCAAAACTTAGATGTAAACCTTTAACTATTTTCTACGTTTGATCTGCTGCTCCAATTGTTGTCTTGACAACCTATATCCATTATCATTCGTAGTTCATTTATTGACGAACGACTGTTCATACTGTATTGTCTTTGTCTTTCTCCAAGTTTGAGCTCAGTGCAAGAGCACTGACTTCAGATTGGAGTCAAACGATCTTAACTGGGTATTAGGCTGTATTG